>CM066040.1:5499125-5969125 GCA_033557465.1 Ichthyophis bannanicus
AATGAACATAGCCTCTGTTTTATCAAAGTTGACCATCAGGTTGTTAGCGGTGAGCCAGGTGTCCATGTCCTCAAGGCAACTTGTCATCGATGTCATGTCAGGTGATTGCAGGTTGATTGGGGCATATACCATGATATCATCAGCGTACAGGTGGTAATGTAGTTTGTGGCGTTTGATGATTTTGCATATGGGTTGGATGTATATATTAAAGAGTATAGATGAAAGAGATGAACCTTGTGGTATTCCTTGTGTAATGGGGAACTGAAGTGATTTATTTTGAGCACATTTGACTTGCTGCGTCCGATCCTTCAGGTAGAAGGTAAACCATTTTAGGGTGTTCTCACTTATTCCAATCTGCTGCAGGCGCTGTAGCAATATGTTGTAGGACACAGTGTCCAAAGCCACTGAGTCCATGAACACTAGCAGGAATTTGTTCTTTATGTTGTCCATGCCTTTTAGGAGATTGTCGAAGAGACAGGTAAGCAGAGATTCCACATTGTGCTGTGGTTTAAAGCCATGCCGGTGGACGTCAAGTGGAGCGTTCAAATCTATGTGATCCTGTAATTGTCTCTGCACGGTCTTTTCGATGACTTTTGTGAGGAATGGAAGGCTAGAGATGGGGCGGTTGGATTTTGGATCAGAGGGGCTTAGCGTGGTGCTCTTGAGGATTGGGCGTATCGTGGCTTGCTTGAGGGATTGTGGTATATGTCCTTGCTGGAGGGATTCCTTAACGATTTTGTGGAGGTAATGGGTTAGTTGGCTTCTAGTAGCTTTGATCCACGCCACTGGGCCTGGGTCAGATGGCGAGGTCGTTGTGTTAAGGGCATTCACTATGTCCTCTATTTGCTGTGTTGAGGGTATGCTAAAGTTCTCCCAGGTTTGCTGAGGCTCCGTCACTTTCAGGTTGCATGCCTGGGGGAGAGGGGTGCTCGTTTGTTTGGAGTTCTTTGCTTTTAGGTAGTTAGCAAATTTTTGTGTGTCCAGGTGATGGGTGCAGTGCTGAGTGGCGTCTTTGGTGAGCTTCTGCACAATGTTAAATAGCTCCCTTGGTTTGTTGGCTGATCTCATGATTAGGTTATTATGGTGTTGTTGCTTGAGCTCCTTGATCAGGTTGTTGTATTCCAATTGCTTGGATCTGTATTGGGCCATAGAGGGTTATCTTCCTTAACCCCCTAATTTATTTCCCTCTCCATATTTAAATGAGTTCAAGATGGCATCCTCTGTAGTTAACTAGCAGCAGCTACATATGTCTAAGTTTGCAAAATAATGCACATGAACATGTAAGTGCTGCCATTTACATGATGACGTTGCTGGGTTTCCTCTGTTGATTTTTCTTGTGTGTAAATTTGTAAAATGATGCCTCCCATTGCACATGGGTATCAATCCACACATTTTCCTGCACTTCCTTCTATGTATTTTAGAAACATCTCAACATTTAGTAGAGCCATTTCTAAAATGCTATTGGAACTGAGTACATCCCAACCTGGACATCTCAATCCCGATCTCCACAAAAAGGCACATTTCAAATGTGACATCCAAATGCAATCTGGGATGTCAAAGCCAGAACTTCTCAAAAAAAGGCAGACACGTGCAAGTTCAGGCACAGTTCTAGAAAAGTGGATGTGCTGGATATGCACGTGTATTGAATGTCTATATAGACATCCCCAGGAAAGCATTTCATAGCCAAGATGTCTAATAACATAATGGTTAGAGTAATAGCTTAAGAGCTTGGTGGGTAGGGTTCATATCCCACTTTGGGACTTTGTAATGCAATGCTAGTCACTTAATTCTCCATTTTTTCTACACTCTCTGGATGTTGTAAGGTGGAAACAAACACTTCCTGAGTCCTATTCGTGCCTGAAGCAGGAATAGACATGCATGTGCCTACAGACTGCTCTGCTGCTTGTGAGATAAAACGGGGATGAGTAAGTCCATTGCCCCTCCCCAGAAATGCATCTGCCATACCCCTGTGCCTACTTGAATGTTCCTGTATTGGAGATGTCTGTGAACTGCTTTATTTAATAAGGCAGTATATTAAATCTGACAAAATAAATAAATAAACAAACAGCATTTGTGGAATGATTACAGAGACGTGTCTGTGATTTCAATATCCATGTGGATGACTGCAGATGTCCACACTATGACTAAACCTTTTAGAATGACCCTCATCCTGTCTAAAATGTGTGTTTATATGTGTGCCAACAGGGACAACATACCCCTCAGAACCCCTCTTGATTGGATTCCCTTTCAGGGCTTAAAGAAACACGCCCTCGTACGCCCCAACCTTAAAAAAACCTCTTCTCGATCCTTTGGTTCCAGCTCATTACCGCCCAATCTCCAACCTCCCCTTTCTTTCAAAGATTTTGGAGAAGTGTGTCTTTGACCAACTTTCACAACATCTCCACTTAGTCAATTATCTCCATCCCCAACAATCCGGTTTTTGTCAAGGGTACAGTGTGTAAATAACTCTGACCGCTTTCCTTAACGAACTACACACTTCACATGATCGGGGTGACATCGCAGTGGTGGTCTCCCTGGATCTTTCCTCTGCCTTTGACCTTGAGGATCACTCCCTTCTCCTCTCACGATTCCCGGATGCAGGCCTTCGAGGCGCTGTCCACCACTGGTTTATTGTTTATTGTTTATTTTGAATTTGATATACCGCTTAGACCAAAAAGGTATTAGAGCGGTTTACAATACTACATCATTTAGTGAAAAAGAAGAGAATGCCAATTATAAGATAGGACAGAGTAGAGTAAAGAAACAGTCAAACAGATAAGAGGAAAGAGACACGGAACAGCACATTACCCAGATAAATAGGCAGGACATCAATATAGCCTCCGGAAACCGACGCCACGGACCAACGCCTAAGGGCCACGCCAAAGGGCCCTCTTGCGAGGCCCTCAGACGCGGGCCCGCAAGGCGCGGGCGCGCCCCGGCAACGGCAATTCTTAAGCCGTTGAGCTGAGGTGATGATTGGCTGCTCGGGGAGGAAGGGGGAGCTCCTGCTCTCACCCCGGATTCAAGCGCTGCTCAGCTGAGGCCCCGGCAACGGCAATTCTTAAGCCGTTGAGCTGAGGTGATGATTGGCTGGTTCCACTCCTTCCTTTCCTCCTGTTCTTTCTCCATAGCTTCTCCCATAGATCCACACTCTCCCTCAAATCAAAACAATCGATTCAAAACAATCACAAAAGAACAAATAGAATCCACTATCTCCTGCCTAAACACCACCACCTCTCCACTAGATCCCTGCCCTACAGAGTGGATAAAGAAATCCAAAGAAGACATAAGCACACCCCTAACCCACATTGTCAATGAATCCCTCAAGCAAGGACACATACCAGACATCCTCAAGACCTCTATCATCCGTCCGACCCTAAAAAAACCCAACCTAGACCCACTCGACCCAGCCTCTTTTAGACTAATAGCAAGTCTCCCATTCACCACCAAAATTATGGAGAAGATAATTCAATGACAACTCCAAGACCACCTAGATACCAACAACATACTGGACCTGCAACAACACGTATTCCTCCCATACCATGGAGTCGAGACCCTCATGACGACGCTACTGAACACCCTTATCAAAGGCACGCAGACCAAACACTCTGGATACGCCATGCTCTTCCTTGACATATCTGCAGCCTTTGACACCATCTCCCACAGCATTCTCCTACACATACTCCAGGAAATAGGCATTAAGAACATCGTACTACAATGGTTCCGCTCCTACCTGACAAACAGACAACAACTGATCCGCACAAACACAGCAACCCCCCCCCCCTTTCAGCAACATCAAGGAGAACCACAGGGTTCCACACTATCCGCCATGCTCTTCAATATCTATCTACAACCACTCTGCTCGATCATATGAGAGCATAACATCAACTACCATATATACGCAGACGACATAATGCTCTATGGACCAATCACAACCACCAACCCAACAAACGACCACCTGTCAGACTGCTTCATTGAGGTCTCCGACTGGCTACAAAGGAACAATTTATCCATCAACATCAAAAAAACTGAAGCCCTCATAGTAACCAAGGACCCAAACTTCACCCCACCACCATACCTCATATTAGGAACCACCCAAATAAAGATTCAACCCCACATAAAATATCTGGGAATCACTATAGACCAGGCACTCACATTTACTCCACAGATTAAAAAGACTACTAGAACAATATTCCACAAAGCAAAAATGATACAACGGCTCAGACCACTCATTGATCCACAGGACTTCAGAACTGTCATGCAGGCTATGATGCTCCCCCACCTGGACTACTGCAATATAATCTATCACGGACTTCCTGCTACCCACACCAACCCACTATGGACTGTCCTGAACATCACCGCAAGAATCATCCGGAAAGCAAAAAACACGATCACAGCACTCCAGTCCTGCGGGAATTACACATACTACCACTCAAAGCAAGGATCAAATAAAAATCTGCCCTGCTTATCCACAAAGCCCTCTATCAAACACAGATTTCCCACCTCCGCTCCCTACTACCCCAGCCCACCCACAACAGACCAACCCGACAGACCACAAACAACATCCTTACCATCCCCCATGAACGAACAAAATATAATCAACGAACCTGCAACAGAGCTTTCGAGCTATACACACCCTCCCTCTGGAACTCACTACCGAGCCAAATCAGAAACAATGGTGATCTAGCCACGTTCCGGAAACAACTAAAAACCGTCCTCTCATGAATACCTTGGACCAGAAACAGACAACCTTCACTGACAACCCACAGTCCTTCTGTCAAATCCCCAAAATACCCTCTAAGAGACTCATGTCAATTGTCTAAGTCATTACTATCTATTCGGATCATCAATGTTGGCACCCTCGGTGATGGCTCCCCCCCCCCCCTCTGTATAATGATTACTGTCCACCCCCCCCCCTTTTTGTTAAACCGCTTTGACCCGGTGAAAAGCGGTATATAAATGCAGTTAAATAAATAAATAAATCCTTTCCCCCTCCCCTGTGGTGTCCCTCAAAGTTCTGTCCTGGCCCCCTTATTGTTCAATCTCTTCCTTGCACCATTGGCCCTTTGCATTCAGCAAACCAGTCTGTCTGCTTTTTTCTATGCAGATGACATTATCATCGTTCACCATACCAGTCATCTGCATCCTGACCTTGCACCCTTGAACTCATGCCTCACTCTCGTTTCCAGTTGGTTATCCTCCAACTGTCTTCATCTCAACTCCTCCAAATCTTCTGCCACATGGTTTACGTTCGGGAGTCCTTACCCCTCTCTTGCTCCCTCCCTTGGCTGTTATGTGATCCCCATTGTTTCTACCTTCAAATACCTAGGTGTCCTCCTTGATTCCAACCTCACTTTCAAAGATTACATATCGCATCTAGCTAAGACGTCTTATTTCTTTCTTCAACAAATTCAATCCATCCGCCCTTTTCTGTCCCCCTCAGCACTGACCACCCTCACGCTATCCACAGTCCTGTCATGATTAGATTACTGTAACTCCGTTTTTGATGGTATCACCAAAGTTCAACTCTTTCGATTGCAACTTATCCAGAACACTGCAGCCAGAATCATCTCCCACTCCTCCTGCAGAGATCACATTACCCCCTTACTGTTTCTCCTGCACTGGCTCCCGGTCGATTACCGCATTAAATTCAAGATATTATCTTTAATTCACCGAGTCCTTTACACTCATACACCACAATACTTTGCTGATCTTCTTCATTTCCACACCCCTGCTCGTAGTCTTCGCTCCCTTCATGTCAATCGACTCCACACACCCCCCTCCCCCCCCCCCCCCACCGTCTTGTGCACACCTACAATCTACCCATCACTCTGCCTTTTTCTTCCTTGGTCCAGCTCTTTGGAACTCTTTGCCTACTTCACTACATTTAGAAAAAAACTACACCACCTTTAGGTCGCTACTCAAAACCCACTTCTTCAACTCTGCATACAACCTTCCGGCCACACCCAGCTGACCTGGTTTATTTATGTTTATCTATGTCCTGTCTTTCTCCTGCCTTACGTCTTGTTTTATGTCCTACTACTTCTCTACTTTCCTGTCCAAATTTTTGAAGTTCTTTTCTTGCTACGGGGCCTTGTGCCTGCTCCAGTTTGACTTTGTATATGTGAACCGCCCTGATGTAATAAAGGGAGGGTATATCAAATTTAAATAAACATAAACATAAAGCTCCTGGTCTGTCCACTCCCTTCTCCCAGACAATATATTACCACAGCTTTGTAACTAAGGCTCTTTGTGTGCTACTGTGGGGGGTCATTGTAGAAGTCTATTTTATAAAGATGCATAGATGCCTATGGTGCCTTTTTAAAATAGGTAGCTTCATGGCTTTTCACGTGGATGTGCAGGCAGTTTTCAAAAGCTATTTACCTAGATAAGTGGGCAGTTTGAACATTTTCCATACTTTCCATGGGTAAAATACACACCGATGACTGAGTTTGTGTGCATTCAGAACCTTTTGCTTGCTTTGCTGCCCTCCAAAAGGTACCCCCACCCCTAGATGACCAGCTAGTAAGCCTAATGGTTAAGCTCCCTGCTCAGGATTCAACTACTGGCTGTTAACAATGAGATCATTTATATGTGGTTTTGCTTTATTTCAAAGTGAATAAATATTTCTTACCCCTACTTGATTAAAAAAGATGGATTACTGTATGAGGTGAAAAGAAGGAGGCTATCCAGTGAATGGTGCATTGCCTTCTGGTTTCAAGTTTTAGCTTTATTTGGCGTACTGCCTATTAAGTAACAGCTTAGTGATTTACAATTTACTTAAAACCTGAAAATAATTCATAAGCATTTGGGGTTACAGTAGAAGAAAAAATTTACAGAAGACACAAAAGACTTCTAAAACACGAGAGGAGAGCTGGACATCACGTCAAGGAGGTACATTAGTCAAAAGAAAGGATAGGGCTAAAATAATTTTTCTCTAGTTTTCTTTGGGCCAGCCCAGGCCAACATATATCCCAGTCATGAGAGCAGATCAGCACCACTGGGAGTTAAGAGGGGAATAAAAAATTTGAAAAAGTAAGTTTTAAGAGCTTTTTTGAATTTGTGGTGGGAAAATTCAAGGTATAGGGAAAGAGGTAGATCATTCCACAGATATGAGGCAACAGCTCCAAAAACTGAATGCCTAGTTAAATCTAATCTTAAGAACATAATAAATGCCATACTGGGTCAGACCAAGGTCCATCAAGCCCAGTATCCTGTTTCCAATAGTGGCCAATCCAGGTGACAAGTATCTGGCAGGTTCTCAAAAAGACACACAGGTTCCACAGTGCTTGTCCCGAGGTAAGCAGTGGATATCCCAGGTCTTCTTTAATAATGGCTTATGATTCTTTCCTCCAGGAACTTGTCCAAATATTTTTTAAATCTAGCTATACTAACAGCTTTTACTACATTCTCCAGTAACGAATTCCAGAGTTTGATTACCCATTGAGTGAAAAAATATTTTATTAGTCTTAAATGGGTTACATTGTAGCTTTATTGTGTGTCCGCTAGCCTTTCTACTTGATGGCGTAAACGACCAATCTACAATTACCTGTTCCATTCCATTCATTAATTTATAGACCTCTATCATATATCCCCTTAGCAATTTTTTTAAGTTGAAAAGCCCTAACATTTTAAGCCTTTCATCAAAGGGGTATCCTTCTATCCCCTTTACCATTTTGTTGGCTCTTCTCTGTACCTTTTCTAATTCCGCTATATCTTGCACACAATATTCAAAGTATGGTCGCACCATGAAATGATACAGAGGCATTATAATAACTTTTGTTTTATTCTCCATTCCTTTCCTTATGATACCTAGTATTCTATTTGCTCTCTTGGCCGCCGCTGCACACTGGGCAGAGGGTTTCAATGTATTATCCACAATGACACCTAAATCTTTTTCCTGGGTGGTGGTTCCTAATGTGAAACCTTGCATCATGTTTGGGTAGTTTAGGTTGTTCTTTCCTAGGTACATAACTTTGCACTTGTCCACATTAAATTTCATCTCCATTTAGAGGTCCAATCTTCCAATTTATCAAGGTCTTCTTGCAATTTTTCACAATCCTCTTGCATTTTAACAACTTTGAATAATCATCTCTCTCATTATTCTAATTTCCAGGTCATTTATGAATATATTAAAAAGCAGCGGGCCCAGCACAGATCCCTGGGGTATTCCACTATTCACCTTTCTCCATTGAGAAAACTGGCCATTTAGCTCCACTCTCTGCTTTCTATCTTTTAACCATTTCCTGATCCATAATACTACACTGCCTCCAATCCCATGACTTTTTAATTTGGCCAAGAGTCTCTCATGAGGTGCCTTGTCAAAGGCTTTCTGAAAATCCAGGTAGATTATATCAACCGGCTCACCTTGGTTGACCTGTTTATTCACACCTTCAAAAAATATAACAGATTAGTAAGATAAGGTTTTTCTTGGCTAAATCCATGTTATTGTAGCACCTGAGGGAATCACAAGTTATTTTGGATGGATCAAAGTGAACATCCTGGGGTATATGGGATCACTAAGCTAGCCAGAAAGGTAGGCAGTCCAGAATAGAAAATCTGATGTGTGAGTATCAAGATCTTATAGGGAATCCTGTATAAGATTAGAAACCATTGTTCTTCTCTTAGCAGGGGGGTGATAAGGTCATATTTGTAAGAGACTGTGATTAATTTCACTGTTGTATTTTAAAACATTTACAAATGTTTGTGAGAGAAAAGTGGTAGACCTTGGAGAAGTGAATTGCAGTAATCTAGGTGTCTGATAAATAGTGTCAGAACAAAAATCCAAATAGCTTTGGAAGTAAGAACTGGGCAAATGGAATGAACCATTTTCAGAGCAGAGATGTTGGCCATCTGTGAGTATAACATTGCTCAGAAAAATCCTATCAATGTCCCTGTTTAATATACATTACCAAGTTTAAGTTACAATGTAAACCACTTTGATTTAAATGATAAAGCAGTATAAACAAACTGTTAAATAAATAACTTGAGCTTGCTGTCTAAGGTCACATCTAGGGTTTCCAACTGGCCTTTTTTATATGGCCAGATGAACTGCCGGAAGAGTTAAAACTGGCAGTTGAAAAGCTGGGGTTTTTTTGGGCTAATGGGACGCCAATGGGAGAGAATGTCTAGGAGTTCAATAAAAAAAACATATTTTGGATGCCTGAAGAGTTAGCTCTGATGAGGACAGCTAAATTAACACCCTAAACTGGCTTGAGACGTTTTCGGAAACCTCCTCTCCCTCCCCCAATTCAGCGAGGAGTGACTGCCGAGTGGTTTGGATAGCAGGCAAAAAACCTGGAATAGATTTGAGAACCTACTCATTTAAGGGAACAGCCGGAGCAAAGAACCACGCTGCTAAGATGGCATCTGGTCGCAGCAAGTCTGGAAGAATGGGGGATGCGGATCTTGGGAGAGGAAGCCCGAGTGAGATCCAGCATCTACGGGATGATCTGAGAGAGTGGTTTGAGACCACTAAGCAGGAGCTCAGCGGGTTGAAGTCGGAAGTGCAGGGATGGTTCCATGACCTGAAAGCGACATGGCTTCGATGGGAGCACGGATAGAGGAAGTGGAGAATCGTGTGAAACAGCACGAGGGGCAATACTCCCTATATGAGCAGCACCTGGATTCCCTGAGCAGCAAGCAGGAAGAGCTTTGGCAGAAAATGGAGGGCTTGGGAATCACTCTCGATGCTCAAACATCCGGATTCAAGGCCTACCAGAGAGTGAGGGAGTAATTAACTATTTATCCTTGGCCAAGGAGTTCTGTGGGGCTGTTTTGAGGGCGGCTGAAGTGCAGTTGGAAGGCATGTGTCTTTCTGTTGACCGGGCACATAGATCGTTGGGCTACCCATGTCTACCAATAGCCAAATTAATATGAATAAAATACAGTCTCTAAAATGCTTGTATGCAAATGCTAGAAGTCTAAAAAATAAGAAGGGAGAGTTAGAATATATAGCACTAAATGAGAGGTTAGATATGATTGGAATATCAGAGACATGGTGGAAGGAGGACAACCAGTGGGACACGGTGATACCTGGGTACAAACTATATCGTAATGATAGAGCTGATCAAATTGGTGGAGGGGTTGCGCTCTATGTTAGAGAGGGCATTGAGTCAGAAAGGATTAAAGTTTTGCAGGAAACAAAATTTGCTGTAGAATCTCTATGGATTGAAATTCCATGTAAAAAGGGGAAGGCGATGGCAGTGGGTGTGTACTATCGACCGCCTGGCCATAATGAACAAATGGATGATGAAATGCTCAAAGAAATCAAGGAAGCTGACAAAAGTTACAGCGCAGTAATAATAATGGGTGATTGACTGGGCCGTTGCATGGCAGGACATGCTAGAGAGATAAAGTTCCTAGATGAAATAAATTAATGCTTCTTGGAGCAGCTGGTTCATGAACCGACCAGAGGGGAAGCCATATTGCACCTAGTCCTTAGTAGAACACCAGATCTGGTGCAAGAGATAAGGGTGTTGGGGCCACTTGGCAATAGTGATCATAGCATGATCGCATTTGATTTAATTAGTGGAGGAGGGATAGTAAGGAAATCCACAGTACTACCTTTTAAATTTCGAAAGGGAGACTATGATAAAATGAGGAAAATAGTTAAGAAAAAAATAAAAGGAGCAGTTGCAAAGGTTAAAGACTTACAGTAAGCTTGGGTGTTGTTGAAAAATATGATCTTGGAAGCCCAGACCAGCTGTATTCCACACTTTAAGAAAAGTGGAAGGAAGTCCAAAAAACTGCCAGCATGGTTTAAAGTCGAGGTCAGAGAGGCTGTTGTTGCCAAAAAAACATCTTTCAGGAAATGGAAAAAAGAGTCAAACGATGAAACCTGGAAACAGCACAAGCACTGGCAAGTCAAATGTAAGGCATTGATAAGGCAGGCAAAGGGAGAATTTGAGAAGAAGCTTGCTGCGGAAGCAAAAACGCAAAATAAAGACTTTTTCAGGTACATTCGTAGCAAAAAACCTGTGAGAGAGTCAGTTGGTCCATTAGATGATAGAGGGGTTAAAGGGGCACTAAGAGGCAACAAGGCAATAGCAGAGAGACTGAATGAATTCTTTGCTTTGGTATTTAAAGGTGATGTATTACAACTATTTGATAAACTAAAGAGTAGCAAATCACCTGGGCCAGATGGTATACATCCAAGGGTGTTGAAAGAACTGAAATATGAGATTGCAGACCTGCTATTAGTAATCTGTGAACTATCATTAAAATCATCTCTAATACCTGAAGATTGGAGGATCGCCAATGTAACACCAATTTTTAAAAAGGGTTCCAGGAGTGATCCAGGAAACTACAGACCGGTGAGCCTGACGTCAGTACTGGGAAAAATGGTAGAAACCATCATAAATAATAAAATTACTCAGCATGTAGATAGTCATGGCCTAATGGGAGACAGCCAACATGGCTTTAGACAAGGAAGATCTTGTCTTATTAATCTGTTATGTTTTTTTGAAGGTGTGAATAAACAGGTGGACAAAGGTGACTCAGTTGATATAGTGTATCTGGACTTTCAGAAAGCCTTTGACAAGGTCCCTCATGAGAGACCTTTGGCAAAACTAAAGAGTCATGGGATAGGAGGCAGTGTAATATTGTGGATCAGGAACAGGTTAAAAGATAGAAAGAAGAGGGTAGGGCTTAATGGCCAATTTTCCCAATGGAGAAAGGTGAATAGTGGTGTACCCCAGGGATCTGTGCTGGGTCCGCTGCTTTTTGACATATTCATAAATGACCTGGAAAGTGGAATAACAAGTGAGGTTATCAAATTTGCAGATGACACAAAACTATTTAAAGTTGTTAAAACCCAAGAGGATTGTGGAATATTGCAAGAGGATCTTGATAAATTGGAAGACTGGGCATCAAAATGGCAAAGTTATGCACCTAGGGAAGAACAACCCAAACTATGGTTACACGATGCAAGGTTCCACATTAGGAACCACCACCCAGGAAAAAGATTTAGGCGTCATTGTGGATAACATGTTAAAACCCTTGGCCCAGTATGCAGCAGCGGCCAAGAGAGCAAGTAGAATGCTAGGTATCATAAGGAAAGGAATGGAAAATAAAACAAAAGATATTATAATGCCTCTATATTGTTCCATGGTGAGACCGCACCTTGAATATTGTGTGCAATTCTGGTCGCCGTATCTTAAAAAGGATATAGCATAATTAGAAAAGGTTCAGAGAAGAGCCACCAAAATGGTAATGGGGATGGAAGGATACTCCATGAAGAAAGGCTATAAAGGTTAGGGCTCTTTAACCTGGAAAAGAGACGGCTGAGGGGAGATAAGATAGAAGTCTATAAATTAATGAACGGAGTGGAACGGGTAAACGTAGATCGATTGTTTACATTATCAGAATATAGAAAGACTAGGGGACATGCAATGAAGCTGCAGGGTTAACTATTTAAGACTAATAAAAGAAAATATTTTTTCACTCAATGTGTAATCAAACTCTGGAATTTGTTACCGGAGGATGTAGTAAAGGCTGTTAGTGTAGCTGGGTTTAAAAAAGGTTTGGACAAGTTCCTGGAGGAAAGGTCCATAAACCATTATTAAGAAGGGACACAGGATATCAATGCTTGACCCAGTACAAGCATTGTGGAACCTGTGTCTTTTGGGGAAACTGCTAGGTACATATGACCTAGATTGGCCACTGTTGGAAAAAGGATACTGGGCTTGATGGAGCTTGGTCTGACCCAGTATGGCATATCTTATGTTCTTATGTTCCCAGGAGGGAGAATAGGCCTCGGGACATAATTATGTGTCTGCATGAATACAGAATGAAGGAGCTAGTGTCCTCCGTGGCGAGGAAACTGGGAAAATTAAATGGAAAGACTCAGAGGTGAAAGTGTTTTCTAACATACAGTATCTAGCATCACAATGAGAAAGCGCAGAGAGTACCAAGCAGTGACGAAGAAGCTCAGAGAGGAAAATGTGCGCTACAGGTGGCTTTTCCCAGTAGGTCTCCAATTCACTATCAACGGGAAGATAAAAGTGGCTCATTCAGTTGAAGCGGCAATTTTGTGCATGCAGCAGACGGGTGGACGGACATTCCAGCCTGCTCCTCGTGGGCCTCGGAGAGCTCTGGGCTCACAGGACTACACAAGAAGCCTCAGACACAATGGAGTCATGCAGCGGGCGGTGATAAGCGCCTACCTTGCCAGAGATCTGTGAAGGGACAATACTTAAAGAACACTTGATGCCCTTGAGGCCTGATAAGTATAGTCTGTTTGGTTGATGAGGATTTTTGCCTAATAAGGGTTTTTTTGTTTTTGTAAGGGGCTTGTAGAGGGCAAGTTAAATGTGACAAAATATGCAGCTCTGATTGTGGTTTTCGGTGTTGGGTGGGGGGAGAGGGAGCTGGGGGATATCTAGCGGGTGTCATTTTGGTTAGAGCATCCTTTGGTATGAGCATTCTTTGGGCTATCCTGGTCTGGGTTTACTCGGCTCAGATCTACTAAGTTGGATCTGGTGGTTGGGGTTGTTGGGGGGCTGGGGAAGGGAGAGGGGGTGGAAGGGGGTGGGTGGGGGGGAGGGAGGAGGGGGAGGGGAAGGGAAGTGATGGGGGGTAGGGGTAAGATAAGCTGGAACTGGGTATGGTGGTTCCGGAGTGCTATAGGCTTACAATGGCAATGGTTAAGCTGGTGACACTCAATGTTAAGGGACTTAACTCCTTCACCAAATGGCAGCGTCTCATTAAGGAATGTAAAAGACTGAAGGGAGACATTGTCTTCTTACAGGAGACACACCTTCTGGTTAAGGACAAAGAGCTGATGCGCCACTCTCTTTATCCCCAACAGTATTTTGCATCCAAAAAGATGGAAAAGAAGAAAGGATGAGTGGGGATTCTTCTATCTAGTAAAGTAGTAGGTCAGATAGTAGAGGTATATAGGGATAAGGAGGGGGCGATATGTGATTATTAAGTTTAAATGGGGTCCCTTGATGTACACACTAGCCAGCATATATGCTCCGAACTCAAACCAGGCGGAGTTTTTTCAGGAGCTCCAAAAATCTTTATTGTGTAAGGCTGAAGGGAAAATAATTTTGGGAGGGGACTTCAATGTGACAGTTAACCCCTTAGTGGATACCTCACGGGGAGCGGCATCAACGCCTACACTGCACAGATTGCGTTTGAAGCAGATGATGGAGGGGCTGGACCTCGTCAATTTATGGAGGGAGTTGAACTATGGGCAGAGAGACTATTCTTTTTACTCTCCTGCTCATGAGGTCTACTCCCAGATTGATTTGCTTCTTGTACATAAGACTTTGATGTCGGAAGTGAGGGATTGTGATATTCGGGAGTGCACGTGGTCAGACCACGCCCCGGTAATGTACAATATCCAGATGGGGAACCTGAGGCCCAATAAGGCTTGGTGGAAATTGAGCGAGTTATTATTAGAAGATGAGTTGGTGGTCCAACAGATCAGGGGAGAGATAGGGGACTATTTGTCATTGAATGATACATAGGAGTGTTCTCCTGGTATCATTTGGAATTGTTTAAAGGCAGTGGTAAGAGGGAAACTTACAGCCATTGGAGCACACCGGAAGAGATTGAGGGAACACCAGCAATTACAACTGATTAAGTCAATTGGGGAAGTGGAGCTACAATTGAAGAGGGAGCCCCTAAATGGTAAACTGAGATTAGCACTGAGTAATTTGCGGAGGGACCTTAGTGAATTAAACTTGCCGGAAATCCAACACAAACTTGATATGTTGAGACAGCAAAGTTTTCAGTTTAGTAATAAAGCGAGGCGGTTACTTTCCCATAAAGTTTAAAAAATGGCTACCCGGAATTTTATTGTAAAGATTAAGGATGTAAAGGGGGAGGTCCTGTGGGCTGAGAGAGATATTGAGGATCGGTTTATTCAGTTTTATCAGAATCTTTACTCACCGGAATACCCGGTGGATGAGGTGAATATACAGGAGTACTTAGAAAAACTTAAATTACCTCAGCTTTCCAGTGAGGAAGTGGATGAGCTCTCGAGTATAATTCAGGAGCAGGAGGTATTGGCTGTGATAAAGAGCCTCCCCCTCATAAGACTCCTGGGATGGATGGGTTCCCAAATCGGTTTTATAAAATCTTTGCTAGGGCTCTGGTGGCACTGCTTACTAAAATGTTCAACTCTTTTGGGGGGGAGCTCAAGATTCCAGAATCGCTGCATTTGGCAGGGATCAGTATACTGCACAAAGAAGGGAAGGACCCACCTGAATGTGGCTCATATTGCCCTATCTCACTTTTAGGTAGTGATTTTAAATTTTTACAAGAGTCTTGGCGAAACGGCTTATGCCGTATTTGGGAAGATTGATACATCCCAATCAATCTGGGTTTGTGCCAGGTCGGTATACTTCGGATAAAATCCGGAGGGCACTAAATTTGATGTGGCACGGAGAATGCAAGAGAGAGGAGCTTGCCTTGTTGGCGGTAGACGCCGAGAAGGACTTTGATAGGGTGAGCTGGCCATTCCTGTTTAAGACTTTAAAGAAGGTGGGTATTTCTGGGGCCTTTCTGAAGTGGGTACAGATTTTGTATAAAGCGCCGTTGGCGTGTCTGAAAATTAATGGGTATGTTACGGGCTCCTTTGAGCTCCGCAGGGGAACTAGGCAGGGATGCCCTCTGTCCTTGCTTTTATTCGTTCTTGCGATGGAGCCAATGACACAGCGCATTTGGGATAGAGTAGATATTCAGGGGGTCAGGGTGGAGGAGCAACATCATAAAATATCCTTGTTTGCGGATGATGTACTATTTTTTGTCACAGATCTGTAACAATCATTAGCTGCAATATCGAATGAGTTGAGGGTATATGGGGAGGTATCGGGGTTTCATATGAACTCCTCTAAGTCTGAACTTTTGAATGTCACCATAGGCAAGGAGAGGGCAGACAAAATGAGGCAGGTATCCTTTTCGATTTGTGAAGGATAGCATTAGATATTTGGGGGTCCAAATCATTGCACATAGGGACAATCTATTCCAAGTGAATTATATACAGGCTAAGAGTAATATGCTATGAGAACTAGAAAGATGGGAGAAGTTTGAGGTGTCATGGTTGGGTAAGATACAGCTGATTAAGAAGATTTTGCTGCCTAGGTTTCTTTACTTGTTTATGAACCTACCAGTGGAAGTTCCTCTATCATTTTTAACACTTTGCAAGGAAGGATCATGAAGTCCATTTGGAAGGGGAGGTGACCTAGAGTGCTAGTAGGAAGGTAGGAGGTTTGGGGGTGCCTCTGTTTGGGCCTTTCTAGAATGGTGGCTTAGGGGGCAAGTGGATTGGGTTGAATTAGAGAAATCTGTGCTAGGGCACATAAGTTTTGGGGGTGTAGTATGGATTCGGGGGAATGACTCCGCCATTCGGGGGTGGGGTAACCCCTTCATAAATCTCACTTTAAATTATTGGTGAAAGTGTCAGATGGTATGGGTCTCATGGAGTTTCAAAGTTTATGCCCCTATTAGATAACCTGGAATTTCCCCCTGGGTCTCAGGACCTGACTTTCAGAAGGTGGGCGCAGAAAGGATTGAAGTAGCGTGGGCAATTAAGGGAAGGAGGAGATTGGAGAGAGTTTGAGGACTTTCAGGTTGAATTCCAACTACCCCTTGGGATAGATATAAGTTTTTACAGGCAGTACATTTGGGGCGGAAGATGGAGAAGTGGGGGAGTGGAGTAAAGGGTGGTGAAATAGATGGGTTTTTTGAGAGTCGGGGTGAAGGGGGTGATCTCCAAATTGTATAGGGCAATGGAGGTAGTGGACCAAGCTAAGTGGTCCCATAGGACGGCATGGGAGAAAGATCTGAATAACAGTTGGGATGGGCCTCAATGGGAAGCAATCTGTAAGGGGTTGTTTGAGGGTGTGGTGGCAAGTAATATATTGGAGCATAACTATAAAATGTTGTATAGGTGATACTTGACACCTCAAAGAATGCAAAGGTGGCAGGGAGTCAAGCATTGTGTTGGAGGGAGTGCGGCTCGGTGGGTTCGTTCATTCATATTTGGTGGGAATGTGATAAGTTGCGGCCCTTATGGAAGAGGGTTGGTGAGTGGATGTGCGACTTAACTGGGAAAACGGTCATTCTTGGTCCCTGTCAGATGCTTATAAGCTGTGCAAGATTGTATGTATTGCCACTAGACAAGCGATAACGAGATCATGGAGGGCCATGGACGCGCCTCCGTTGTTGGAGGTGCAGTCTAGGGTGGAGCATTTGTATCTGCTATATCGCCTTACAGTCCTTCGTCAGAGATCTCTACTTGGCTTTCGAAGACATGGACTCCCTATATCAAATGGCTGGAGTGAAGGGCAAATAGCAATGAAGGAGATGCGCTATAGTTCGCTAGCCTTTAAGAGTCCTGACATTGAGGCCAAAGACTAATGTGACTTGTTCCCCTTTTGATGGGGGTTTCTATATGTGGCCTGATTGTACTTTAGGTGTAGCTTGTTCCTTGACCAGTTTTCTTTATTATATCTGCCTTAGGTATTTGTAATATTTGTAATATTACTTATTGTCTGGAGCCATGGGTTGCAGATGTTGCTCAAAGGGGAACTACATACCAATTGATGAGTGTGGAGAAGAGAGGGAGGGAGGGGGTGCTTCAGGGGGAAAGGGGTTGGAGGGTGGGGAAGAAAAATTGTCATATGCTGTACTGTGTGAAGTATGTTATCAATAAACAGTAAATAGTTTTTAAAAAAATATACATTTTGTGCATACTTGCTGAGAGATCTATTCTTCCAGGGCCCTGGGTGGCAGACAAATACAGAAGGCATGACTCCAGTCATCTCCTGATGTCAATGAACTACTGGCGTGCATGACAGGCAGGCACCCACCCATGCATTGCTGCAGATTGAGGCTGGCATTTGATATTCTAGCAAATAAACCAGCTGTGACCTGAATGAGCTGATAGCTAACTAAACTGACCAATGTGACTTACTGTAAGTTGACTAACTTGGAGCCAGACAGACTGTAAGACACAGTAGTAAGTGAAAGTGAAGTGATCCAATTCCGGTGTGTCTCTGGCCCAGCCGTCATTGCGCTGTGTGGGCACAGCACAACACTCTGCAGCGGTGGCGTTAGTTGCATCATTCTCTAGCGAAGGCTGCTGTCACCCGATGCAATTGACTCAGGAACTGTGTCAAGATCAGGAAGGAATCCCATTCTGCCCCCTCCCTGTCCTGACTCCCGACTTGCTGGGCTGGGCCCCAGGTGACAGTGATGTGATGCCTGAATGAATACTATACCTGATGCTGATAATGTACTGCTCCAAACCTGGTCCCAGAGCCCTGTGTGTAAGATCACCTGCGGCCTGACTCTCTGCCTCTCTGCCACTGCCGCAAGCTTGACTGCTGCTGCTCCTGCAGTACTAATGTACTACTGAGGCTACCTTCTCCCACCATGCAGGACTGGCCAACTGTGCTGCCTGAACGCCTGAGTGCTGATTGATGTGCTGCTTTTTATCCTCACAGTTGCATTGGCTGTGGTGTCGCATGACTTGATTCAGGGCATACTTCTTCCTCTACTCCCTGCCTAACCTGAAATCTCTGGCTTCTCACAGACTCTACTCCAAGAGCTCCTCTGGGTCCTTCTTGTAAGTATGTCTCCTCTGAAACAGTCTGACTCTGACTGCAGTGATCACCCAGCTGAGCCCAGTCCCCTGCCAAACAGATATTAAGGAAAGTAAGGACTCAAGGTGCAGGTGCCCATATGCCCCCTTCCCTCATGGTTCCCAACAAGCAGGCTCTCTATTTTCCATGCCAACTAAGGAGGCTGATTAGCTGAGGCTGCTGAGTTGTTGAAAAGCCATTCAATACAAAGCAATCTGAAGAAAAAGATTATAAAGAAGCTGTTTAAGGTGGAAGGCTGACAGTAGCAGCGCTAATTAACCTGGCAGTTAGAGAAAGCAGAAATCATTAAGATTCCATTCTCCTTTCTGTAGTGAAATAGTGAAGTGAATCAGTAAAGTGTCTTGATCTAAATAAACTGAACAGCTCCCTTACTAACTGCTAACAGCATCAGTTCTACAGGCTTGATTAAGAGGGCTTTCCAAGCACATCTTGATAAGTTATTTATATACAGTTGTGGTCAACATAGAAACATAGAAATATGACGACAGAAAAAGACCACATGACCTATCTAGTCTGTCCTTCCATATCAACAACTACAACAGTCCCTTTTTTCCTTTAGAGATCCTCTGTGTTTGTCCCATGCTTTTTTGAATTCAGATACTGTCCTCATCTCTACCACCTCCACTGGGAGACTATTCCACGCATCCACCACTCTTTCTGTAAAGAAATATTTCCGCATATCACTCCTCAATCTATCCCCCTTCACCCTCATCCCTTGTCCCCTCGTAGCAGAACTTGCTTTCAATTGAAAGAGGCTCTCCCCCTGTACATTTATGCCACGGACGTATTTAGACATCTCAGTCATATCACCTCTATCCCACCTTTCCTCTAAGGTGTACATATTAAGATCCTTAAGTATGTCCTCATATGCTTTATAATGAAGACCACTAACCACTTTAGTAACCACCCTCTTTACTGACTCCATCCTGTTTATATTCTTTTAAAGGTGCGGTCTCCAGAATTTCACACTATACTCCAAACGAGGTTGCACCAAAGACTTATGCAGAGGCACTATCACCTCCTATTTTCTGCTAGCCATTCCTCTCTGTATGCACCCAAGCAACCTTATAGCTTTTGCCGTCGCCTTTTCTACCTGTTTAAGATCATTAGACACAACCACGCCTAGGTCCCGCTCTTCTTTAGTTGACAAAAGTACTTCACCCCCTATACTATATTGCTCCCTTGGATTGCTGCAGCCCAAATGCATGACCTTACATTTTTTAACATTAAATCCCAGCTGGCAAATTCCAGACCATTCTTCAAGCTTAGCTAGATCCCTCCTCATGTTACTACACCTTCCTGGGTGTCTACTCTATTGAAGATTTTGGTATCATCTGCAAAGAGGCAAACCTTACCGACAGCCCTTCTGCTATATCACTAACAAAGATGTTAAAAAGAATCGGACCAAGGACAGATCCCTGGGGCACACCACTGGTAACATCCTTCTCCTCAGAGTGAGCTCCATTTACCTGTACTCTTTGTCGCCTCCCACAAAACCAATTTCTAACCCAAGCGGTAACTTTAGGGTCCATCCCTAGGGTGCTCAGTTTGTTTATAAGTCGTCTCTGAGGAACGGTGTCAAAGGCTTTACAGAAATCTAAATACACCACATCTAGGGTTCTCCCTCGGTCCAACTCCCTGGTCACCCAGTCAAAGAAATCAATCTGATTTGTCTGACAAGACCTGCCTCTGGTGAATCCATGCTGCCTCGGATCCTGTAATCTGCTGGACTCCAGAAACCTCACTATTTTCTGTTTCAGCAGCGTTTCCAATAATTTACTTACCACCGAAGTTAAACTAACCGGCCTGTAGTTTTCAACTACATCCTTACTTCTGCTTTTGTGTAAAGGCAGCACATGAGCCTCTCTCCAGTCCTTTGGCACCACTCCCGACTCCAACGATGCATTGAAAAGGTCAGTCAGTGGAGCTGCTAGAACGTCCCCAAGTTCCCTCAGTATTCTAGGGTGTATCCTATCCGGTCCCTTTGCTTTGTCTACTTTCAGTTGAGCTAGTTTCTCACGAACACAGTCTTCTGAAAATTGTTCAAGATGTCCCTCGCTTCTGTTTCTGTTTGTGGGTGTTTTCTGAGGTCCTGCTCCTGGTTCTTCATCTGTGAACACAGAACAGAAATATTTGTTAAGCAAGTCCGCTTTATTTATTTTCATTCTCTTATATACCATGATATTCTGCATCAGTGTGGTTTACATTGAACAACTGAAATTACATTGAACAGGGCATTATAACTTGGAGATAACAATTTTACAGGGAACATGGGCTATGGAGGGTTAAGTGGCTTGCCCAAGACCACAAGGAGCACCTGTGGGACTAGAAACCCCAGTCCTTCCGGCCCAAGGTTGCTGTCCTCTAGTGGGATTTGAACCCCTGACCTTCCGGCCTGAAGTACCTTGCCCCAACCACTAGGCCACTCCTTATCCTCGCTTTATCCTCATCATCTTCTACATATTCCTCCCCTTCACCCTTGAGTCTGACAATACCACTTTTGCCCTTCCTCTTCTCACTAACATATCTGAAAAATGTCTTATCCCCCCCCCCCCCCATTTTATTGCATTGGCTATTTCCTCCTCTTTTTGAATCTTTGCTTTCCTGACTACTTTGCTAGCTTCTCTAAGTTTTTCCAAATATAGATGCCTGTCTTCCTCTCTCTGTTATCTCTTGTATTTCATGAAGGCCTCCCTCTTTTTCTTCATCTTTTCAGCTACTTCTTTCGAAAGCCATTATTGGCAATCTTGCAGTTCAACCCCATAATGTCAAATATCTCTTACAATTAGTGGCCAGTGAAAAGGCTTTGGACTATATAAGCACACATATTTGACACATAAAAGAATCAAATAAAACAAGACTAATTAGAAAAGGAAATAGTATAAAAACTGGGACTTTGCCAGAACATGATTATTATCCAAATACAAAACCCAGGTGCAGAAAAGCTTTGTCCTGGCCCTGATCAGTCTTCTTGCACTTGGCTGTCATTCTCCCAGGCCTTACCTGCTTGTCCTTTGAGTATTTAAGGCTGTTTCAGCACTTTGATAAATTTAATTAAAAGGAAGACCTACTACGAGAGATGGTGACTTCTCATGGCAGGTGATCCGACAAAATTTGTTTGATTTAGGTCTATTTAGACAGGCATTGTGGGTATAGTCTTTGTTGGGTTTTCACCTTAAATTGTGGAGGACATGATTAGTGGCAGCCTTATAAACAACTCAAATCAGTTTAAACAGAAGAACCACATTCCCATTGCAGTAAACTTAGACACACCTGTGATCAATTTTCAGTACTCGCATGAGTTGAATCAACTAATGAATGATGGCTGTAATGTTTAAAATGGCCACATTAACTCCCTGTTCCATTTTCACAATGATGAAGAGGAGAGCTGCCCGAGACAGTCAGAAAAGGCATTATCATCAAAGGGGTACAAGGCCATCTCCAAAGTCCTTGGGCTTCCTATGTCTACAGTTCGCAATGTTATTAAGAAGTTTTCTACTCATGGAACTGTCAAGAACCTCCCAGGATGTGGTTGGAAGAAGAAAATTAATTCAAGAAGTCTTTGAAGGTTAGTGCGAACTGTTGGAAAAACACCACGTACAACATCCAAAGAGCTTAAGGCTGATCTAGAGCAATCTGGAGTGTAGTTTCAACCTGCCCAATACGCTGCATACTACACAAAAAAGGACTTCATGGGCGAAGGCAAAGGAGGACCCCACTGCTCAAAGACAGACATAAAAAGGCACTCCTGATCTTTGCCCAAACCCACCTCGAGAAACTGTAATCCTTTTGAGAAAATGTTCTGTGAACAGATGAAACTAAGCATGAGCTTTTTGGCAAAGCAGACCAGTGATACATTTGCAGATAAAGAAATGAAGCTTAAAAGGAGAAAAACATCCTTCCTACAGTTACATATTGTGGAGGTTTCTTAATGTTGTGGGGCTGTTTTGCTCCCTCAGGAACTGGAGGCCTGGAACATATTAAAGGAATCATAAAATCAGAGGACTACCAAGGTATTTTGGAGCAAAATATGCTACCTAGTGTTAGAAAGATAGGTCTAGGTCAAAGGTCATATGTCTTCCAGCAGGACAATGACCCAAAACATACATCCAAAAGTACAAATGGACTGTTCTAAACAGTCCAGCAATGAGTCCTGATCTCAATCCAATCAAGAACCTTTGGAAAGAGCTAAAATCTTCCATTGGTAAAAGGAATCCTGGAAACATTCATGAGCTGGAACAAATCACAGTTGAAGAGTGGGAAAAACTACAGCAGACAGATATACCAAACTTATAAATGGCTACAAGAAACATTTGGAGGCTGTCATCACTGCCAAGGGTTGTGCATCCAAATATTAGAGAAGGGTGCCAATAATCCTGTCCCGGTCATATTTTTTTTTTTCAGAAATTACTATGCCTAAGTTGCACAGAAATCCTTTTTGCTGTGTATCTTTGAACATACTATTAAAATATTATAATGATGTACTGTACACTTTTATTTATTTAGCTGTATTTATATCCCGGGTCAAAGCAGTCAACATAAGAACATAAGAACATAAGAAATGCCATACTGGGTCAGACCGAGGTCCATCAAGCCCAGTATCCTGTTTCCAACAGTGGCCAATCTAGGTCATACGTACCTAGCAGTTTCCCCAAAAGACACAGGTTCTGCAGTGCTTGTACTAGGCCAAGCATTGATATCCTGGGTCCCTTTTTAATAGTGGTTTATGGACCTTTCCTCCAGGAACTGTCCAAACCTTTTTTAAACCAGCTATACTAACAGCCCTTACTACATCCTCCGGTAACAGATTCCAGAGTTGATTACACGTTGAGAGAAGAAATATTTTCTCCTATTGTCTTAATAGTTTACCCTGTAGCTTCATTACATGCCCCCTAGTCCTTCTATATTCTGATAGCGTAAACAATTTATCCACGTTTATCCGTTCCACTCCATTCATTAATTTATACACCTCTATCATATCTCCCCTCAGCCGCCTCTTTCTAGGGTTAAAGAGCCCTAAACTTTTTAGCCTCTCTTCATAGGAGTAGCCTTCCATCCCCTTCACCAATTTGGTGGCTCTTCTCTGTACTTTTTCTAATAACTCTATGTCCTTTTTAAGATACGGTGACCAGAATTGCACACAATATTCAAGGTGCGGTCGTACCATGGAGCGATACAGAGGCATTATAATATCCTTTGTTTTATTCTCCATCCCTTTCCTTAGGATACCTAGCATTCTATTTGCTTTCTTGGCCGCCGCTGCACACTGGGCGGAGGGTTTTAACATGTTATCCACGATGACTCCTAAATCTTTTTCCTGGGTGGTGGTTTCTAATGTGGAGCCTTGCATCTTGTAACTATAGTGTGGGTTGTTCTTTCTAGGTGCATAACTTTGCACTTGTCCACATTAAATTTCATCTGCCATTTGGATGCCCAGTCTTCCAATTTATCAGATCCTCCTGCAGTTTTTCCACAATCCTCTTGGGTTTTAACAACTTTAAACAGTTTGTGTGTCATCTGCAAATTGATTACCTCACTAGTTATTCCCTTTTCCAGGTCATTTATGAATATGTCAAAAGTAGCGGACCCAGTACAGATCCCTGGGGTACTCCACTATTCACCTTTTTTCCATTGGGAATATTGGCCATTTTAGCCCTACCCTCTGCTTTCTATCTTTTAACCAGTTCCCGATCCACAATAGTACACTGCCTCCTATCCCATGACTTTTTAGCTTCGCCAAAAGTCTCTGATGGGGGGACCTTGTCAAAAGCTTTCTGAAAGTCCAGATACACTATACAACCGACTCACCTTGTCTACCTGTTTATGCACACCTTCAAAAAAACAGATCAGATTAGTAAGACAAGATCTGCCTTGTCTAAAGCCATGTTGGCTGTCTCCATTAGGCCATGACTATCTACATGCTGTGTAATTTTGTTCTTTATGATGGCTTCTACCATTTTCCCTGGTACTGACGTCAGGCTCACCGGTCTGTAATTTCCCGGGTCACCCCTGGAACCCTTTTAAAAAAATTGGTGTTACGTTGGCGACCCTCCAATCTTCAGGTATTACAGATGATTTTAATGAAAGTTCACAGATTACCAATAACAGGTCTGCAATCTCATATTTCAGTTCTTCAACACTCTGGGATGTATACCATCCGGTCCAGGTGATTTGCTACTATTCAGTTTATCAAATAGTTGTAATATATCTTCCCGGTTTTGTAGCGATATTTCTCTCAATCCTCTGCAGTATCACCTTTAAATACCACTTCAGTCTTGGGTAACACCCCTACATCTTCCTCAGTAAAGACCGAAGCAAAGAATTCATTCAGTCTCTCTGCTATAGCCTTGTCTCCTCTACTGCCCCTTTTACCCCTCTATCATCTAATGGTCCAATGACTCTCTCACAGGCCTTTTGCTACGAATGTTACTTGAAAAAGTCTTTATTTCGTGTTTTTGCTTCCGTAGCAAGTTTCTTCTCAAATTCCGCTTTGCCTGCCTTATCAATGCTTTGCATTTAACTTGCCAGTGCTTGTGCTGTTTCCAGTTTTCATCATTTGGCTCTTTTTTCCATTTTCTGAAGGTTGCTCTTTTGGCAGCAACAGCCTCTCTGACCTCACCTTTAAACCATGCTGGCAGTTTTTTGGACTTTCTTCCACTTTTCTTAATGCGTGGAATACAGCTGGTCTGGGCTTCGAGGATAGTATTGTTAAATAACACCCAAGATTGCTGTAAGTCTTTAACCTTTGGAACCGCTCCTTTTAGTTTTTTCCGAACTATATTCCTCATTCTATCATAGTCACCCTTTTGAAAGTTAAAAAGGTAGTACTGTGGATTCCTTTACATCTGTCCTCCTGATTTAAATCAAACATGATCATACTATGATCACTATTGCCAAGTGGTCCCAACACCCTATTCTTGCACCAGATCTGGCGTTCCACTAAGGACTAGGTCCAGTATGGCTTCCCTCTGGTCGGTTCATGAACCAGCTGCTCCAAGAAGCAGTCATTTATTTCATCTAGAAACTTTATCTCTTTAGCTTGTCCTGCTGTGACACTGTCCCAGTCGATACCGGGGTAATTGAAATCACCCATATTATACTCTGTTGTTTTTGGCTTTTGTTAGCTTCGTTGATTTCTTTGAGCATTTCATCATCCATTTGTTCATTCTGGCCAGGTGGTCGATAGTATACTCCCACTGCCATCACCTTCCCCTCATAAATGGAATTTCAATCCATAGAGATTCTACAGCATATTTTGTTCCCTGCAAAAACTTTAATCCTTTCTGACTCAATGCCCTCTCTAACATAGAGCGCAACACCCTCCACCAATTTGTTCAGCTCTATCATTACGATATAGTTTGTATCCAGGTATCACAGTGTCCCACTGGTTATCCTCCTTCCACCACGTCTCTGAGAGTGCAATCATATCTAACTCTCATTTAAATGCTATATATTCTAATTCTCCCATCTTATTGTTTAGACTTCTAGCATTGGCATACAAGCATTTTAGAGACTGCATTTTATTAATATTAATCTGGCTATTGGTAGGCATGGGTAATTGGGAATCTTTATGCTCTGTCTGCTCCTTACTCAAGGGCATTGGGGGATATATTTAACACAAGGGGATATGAGACACATACACTAATACTTACAGGGAACATGGGCAATGGAGGGTTAAGTGGCTTGCCCAAGACCACAAGGAGTGCCTACAGGACTAGAAATCCCAGTCCCTCCGGTCTGAGATTGCTGTCCCCAGGTGAGACTTGAACCCCCGGCCCTAAGTACCTTGTCCTAACCACTAGACCACTCCTCCCTCTTGGAATATTTCCTATTATTTTTCAAGATATTGAACACAACATTCATAAAATGCAAAAATTTATTTATTTATTGTATTTATTTATTTTATTTAACAGTTTTTCTTATACCGCCTTTTCATTTAATCAAGGCGGTTTACATTAACATCAACTTTACAAAAGAACTTTCAATTGTGAACAGTAACATCAAACTTCATAAACTTGAACATTGCTATCCAACTTTTACAAAGAACTTGCAATTGTAACAGTAACATCGAACTTCAAAAATTTAACAGTCTCTTGTAACATCATACTTCAAGAATTAAATACACTCATAAAGCTTTTATGTATGTAAACAAAGGGGAGGGTTAGATGGGAGTTCTGAAACTAAACTTATATACTGTATATCATAGTAAGGGTATTTGGAGGGGGAATGGTGCAGATAGCTTAGCCTGTGTAAATCGGCTTATGTAGTGGAATGGTCATGGTACCGTGTATTGTCATCTTGTCGGTGTTGTCTTGCAGGTTGGAATTCTTCTTGTGGTGTGTGTTCGTACATGCCTTGGGGCTCTCGCCTAAGGGCCATGCCAAAGGGCCCTCTGGCGAGGCCCTCGGGTGTGGGACCACCAGGCGCGGGCACGCCTCGGAGCACTCAGCTGGTTTAAATGCTGACCACAGCCCTGATTGGTGCTTGGGGAGCTGATCGGGGAGGAGCACTTCTTTCCGCTCGACTCCCCGATGGTGATCAGGCTGTCGGCGGTTAGATGGAGGGTGCAGCGCTTCTTCTCAGCACCTCAGAGCGCTCAGTTGGTTTAAATGCTGACCACAGCTCTGTTTGGTTCTTAAGGAGCTGATCGGGAAGAAGCACTTCTTCCCGCTCGACTCACCGATGACAATCAGGCTGGTGGCGGTTAGATGGAGGGTGCAGCCCTTCTTCTCAGCACCTCGGAATGCTCAGCTGGTTTAAATTCTGACCACAGCCCTTGGGGAGCTGATTGGGGATGAGCACTTCTTCCGCTCGACTCCGCGATGGCGATCAGGCTGGCAGCGGTTAGATAGAGGGTGCAGCGCTTCTTCTGGTTGACGACAACTATATGTAACATCTTGAAAGTTCTCTTTGGCACAATGCAAGTACTATGATGAGCATTAGCTGCAAATTTGAAAGACAGAGATTATCCTCCTAGCTTAAGAGTGAGGTTCATTATTGTCCCTCTGTTGTGGTCAGCTTCTCTATGTTCACTCCCTCTTTGCACCAAGTCTTAGATGCCTGCTGGCAAAAGCAAAGCCACACAGAGGGAGAGAATTCAAGCAAAGCACTTCCATGCACCAACAGCCCACCACTGGGACTGACTGAACAGCAGACCAGCAGCAGACAAGAACGAGGCACTGGCTCACTTCTCCATAGCTACCAGCACCTCAAGTGCAGCAGACAGCCTCACTGAGGTTTGTGGCCTCTTGAATCCACCTTGAATACACTTGTGAAGCCTCAAATAACAAGTGAGACAGCAGTGCTGGAAATGAATATCCCCATGCCTTCAGGAACTAGTCACAGAGAGAGGTTGGATTTCCCCTCCCCAGAAGGCTGGAGCATGGATCTGGATCTGGAGCAGACAAAAATATAGAAGAATTAATTGAACAACATAAGCAGCTGGTTCTAACTCTCTGTTATAGGCAATTGGGAATGGGAGAACAGCTAGAATTGCTTTCTAGTGGGAGGGTTGGGGAACCCCCTACTAGAAAGCAAAGTCTGGGCTTGAAGTTGACAGTCGGGGCTTTGGGGACTGGAGGCTCGAGGGGTTTAGTTCTTTTGAGTGTGAGAGAAAGGATTGATGCCAGCAAGGATGGAGTCCATGTGTGTGGAAAGCATTCAGGATATGAATGTCTTATTAGGATTCCTTTTATCTTTTGAGATTTTTAATGGCAATAAAAAGATATCTAGGTTGAAATTTACAATATTGTGAACATTTTTATGTTTATCACATAAAGAATAAAATCCCTTTGCAATATCATTTCTTGGATTATCCACTAGTACTGCATATGCCTAAATGCTTACAAATTCAAGAACTGGTTCTGATGTGCTTTTACTTTATTACCTCTTTATTCACAGAAAGATACAATTTTTTTTGTCTGTGTGTAGCAGATTAGGCACAGAAATTTCAGAAACTTTGCATAAATTGTTCAAATTTTTGCCAGAGCTACCCCAGGAAATTTGCAATCTGGCGCAAAGAGCATATTGCCATCAGTCTCTCAGTATGCTGCTGTATACTTTTGCTGCAAGAGCAAGAGTGGGAGGGAGGGAGGGAGGGAGAGAAAAACTAAGGGACAGGAGACTCAAGATTTCTTTATTTTGTACATGTCATTCACCTATAAAAACTTCTAAACGTTTACAGGTTAACCTACATATTTAGACAAACAAACACAAATTCAAAACTTACAGAACCATTAAGGAAAGGGAGCAGAACACTGACACATAAACCAGGCAATACTCCAAAATAACAGAATGATAATTTTAAATAAAGATAAAATGCTGTTCTGGATAGATTCCAAGGGCAGTTATACAATAAAGCATATTGCTTTACTCATGTACTACTTTAGTTGCAAAAGATGGCTGAAGCACTGAAAATAACAATTCAGTGAAAGTGGCAGTCAAGCACAAACAAAGAGAGCCAGAAGATGAAATTGTGCATTTCAGAAGGAATGGCTGAAAACCCCAGTGACTAGCTAGCTAAACACGATGATCAAACTATGGAGGATACGTTTATTGTAGTGCTGTGATTAATGTTAAATTTCATGCTCTAAAATGTTTTTATGAATTGCAGACAATCTAAAGTAATTCAACATTTTTTGTTAACACACAGGATACTCCATTACTTGACAAAGTAGCATCAGTACAGTTAGTAAAAACATAACATATAAGGTAAAACATCATTACAGTTATTTGTCAATGGACAGTTGAAACCAAATGGATAATTGTTTATACTCCAATTCAGAAATCATCTCAAAGATCCAAGTTGGAATAAGATGGAATCTTATTAAAATATGTATATATATATATCATTGCATCACATCCCATTGAAATGGCAATGAACAAAATAAGACTATGAGACACTGGCTCCCCTCTTCTGTATTTTATTTCTACTGATGCTTCCAATAAAAAAAACAAAGTTTTTACTTTAGCAATGAGAATATTTGATGTAAAAGAAGGTGTGCAAGACTATCTCCTTGATTTTTATCAGGAACCTGATGAAACATCCGAGTCAGTAGCAAAGTCTCTCATTACAGCTATTGAGTCTCTAAGACTGAATCTCCAGCATATAGTCTCATATGTGGCTGACAGTGCATCAGTGAATCACAGAACACACTGCTATCTTTTAAAAGCTCTCACATATAAAAGGAAAAATTATCAAGGCAAATTGTAACTGTCACATCTTGCACAATAGAGCAGACACCCAGAAACACGAGGAGGGATCTAGCTAAGCTTGAAGAATGGTCTAGAATTTGGCAGCTGAGATTTAATGTTAAAAAATGCAAGGTCATGCATTTGGGCTGCAGCAATTGAAGGGAGCAATATAGTATAGGGGGTGAAGTACTTTTGTCCACTAAAAAAGAGCGGGATCTAGGCGTGATTGTGTCTGATGATCTTAAGTAGCTAAACAAGTAGAAAAGGCGACAGCGAAAGCTAGAAGGATGCTTGGGTGCATAGGGAGAGTTATGGCCAGCTGAAGAAAGGAGGTGATAGTGCCCCTGTATAAGTCTTTGGTGCAACCTCATTTGGAGTATTCTGGGCAATTCTGGAGACCACACCTTCAAAAGGATATAAAGAGGCTGGAGTCAGTGCAGAGGGTGGCTACTAAAATGGTTAGTGGTCTTCATTGTAAAGCATATGAGGACAGACTTAAGGATCTTAATATGTACACCTTAGAGGAAATAAAAAAAACCGCAATGCAAAAAATTCTTTACTAATACATTAAACTAAACTAATTAGGATATGAAAATAATATATCATGTAATATATATATCAAAAACCTATATGTTTACATATAACACAAAATTAACTGTGTGTTGTAAAAATAAATTTTTGATTGATTGATTGCTTTGCAAAATAGTGGTGATAATTTATGTGATTGCACCTTAGAGGAAAGGTAGGATAGAGGTGATATGATTGAGATATTTAAATACTTCTGTGGCATAAATGCACAGGAGGAGAGCCTCTTTTGATTGAAAGCACCTCTGCTATGAGGGGACATGGGAGGAAGGTGAAAGGGGATAGATTCAGGAGTGATATACAGAAATATTTCTTTACGGAAAGAGTGGTAGATGCGTGGAATAGTCTCCCAGTGGAGGTGGAAGAGATGAGGACAGTTTCTGAATTCAAAGAAGCATGGGACAAACATAGAGGAACTTAAAGGAAAAAAAGAGGACTGTTGTAGTGGTTGATATGGAAGGGTAGATTAGACAGGCCATGTGGTCTTTTTCTGTTGTTATGTTTCTATGTAACACTGAAAAAGACAGCTTTAAGAAAATTAGTTATGATGTGGAAACATTGATCATCAAGGTCTTTAACCATTTTTATACAGAGGCTGACTGATTTAAAAAAATGTTTTCATTTTGTAGAAGAAGACTACTGCCAAAGTTTGAGACATATCCCTGTAAGATGGCTCAGTTTATTCACAGCAGTTGATTGGTTTTTATTCAACTAGACTGCTATAAAAACCTATTTCCTGCAAAAAGGTCATGAGGATAGTGATAAGATAAAGGGACTGCTACTTCCGGAGAGAGATCTGCAATTGTAAGTATTTACTTATGTGAATTTTTCTAAATCTTGGGGAAAAAGGAATTCTTTAGATTAAAGCTGATTAATCTGTGTAAATTAGAATCCAGTGTATTTGTTAAATCAGTCAGGCCTAGTATGAGCAAAGAGCTTTTAGTTTAAATTAAAAACTCAGCAGGTAGCTTTCAGTTTAAATTTAAAACCCAGCAGAGAGCTTTCAGTTAAATTTAAAACCCAGCAGAGAGCTTCTAGTTTAAATGTAATACTCATTCAGGGCCTAGTATCAGCAAAGAGCTTTAATTTAAACTTAGCATAAAAGGAAAATCAGGGTCAGTATTCTTTGAGCAATAAATTGTTTCTAGAGACCATTACAAAGAGGCCTCTAGATAAGGACAAGAGACCTGTGAAATAGGTATTAAAGCTGAGTGACAGATCAAAGGGGCATTTTGAAAGACTCCTTCTATCAAAGCAAGGGCTGTGTGAATCACCCAGGAAAGTGGTCACAGATTACCTTAGGAGCAGAGGCAGAAATAGTTCAACCAGAGCTCTGTGATTCTCAGTCTTGAAGGACTACAAAAAGGAACTAATACTTCTGGAGAGAGATCTGCAATTGTAAGTATTTTCTTCTGTGAAGTTTTCTAAATCTTGAGGGGAAAGGAATTCTTTAGATTAAAGCTGATTAATCTGTGTAAATTAGAATCCAGTGTATTTGTTAAATTAGTCAGGGCCTAGTATCATCAAAGAGCTTTCAGTTTAAGTTTAAGACTTAGCAGAGAGCTTTCAATTTAAATTCAGAACCCAGCAGAGAGCTTTTGGTTTAACTTTAAAACCCAGCAGAGAGCTTTCTGGTTAACGTAATACACAATCAGGGCCTAGTATCTGCAAAGAGCTTTAAATCAAATCCGAGTGTAACTTAGCATAAAAGGAAAACCAGGGTCAGTATTATTTGACTAATAAATTGTTTCTAGAGACCTTTACAAAGAAGCCTTCTAGATAGGGGACAAGAGACCTGTGAAATTGTTTTAAATAGGCGTTAAAGCCAAGTGACAGATCAAAGGGGCATTTTGAAAGACTCCCTCTATCGCAGCAAAGGCTATGTGAATCACCTGGGAAATTGGTCACAGTTTACCTTAGAAGCACAGGTCTGGGACCTCTGTAGCAAGCCAGCCTTTACTAAGTGTTAGTGGAACACAAGATCTGGTGAAAGAGGTAAGGGTGTTGGGGTCACTTGGCAATAGTGATCATAGCATGATCATGTTTGATTTAATAAATGGAGGAAGGACGGCCAAGGAAATCCACAGTACTACCTTTTAACTTTCAAAAGGTAGACAATGATAAAATAAGGAAAATAGTTACGAAAAAATTAAAAGGAGCAGTTTCAAAGGTTAAAGATTTACATCAAGGATGGCTGTTGTTTAAACATACTATTTTGGAAGCCCAAACCAGCTGTAATCCACGTTTTAATAAAAGTGAAAGGAAGTCCAAAAAACTGCCAGCAAGGTATAAAGGTAAGATCAGAGAGGCTGTTGTAGCTAAAAAAGCATCTTTCAGGAAATAGAAAAAGGAGCCAAATGATGAAAACTGGAAACAACATAAGCACTGGCAAGTTAGATGCAAGGCATTAAGGCAGGCAAAGAGAGAATTTGAAAAAGAGCTTGCTGAGGAAGCAAAAATGCATAATAAAAACATATTTAAGTACATTCATAGCAAATAACCTGTGAGAGAATCAGTTGGACCATTAGATGATAGAGAGGTAAAAGGGGCACTAAGAGAGGACAAGGTCATATCAGAGAGCCTGAATGAATTCTTTGCTTTGGTATTTAAAGGTGATGCATTGGAAGAATTGAAAGAAATGTCGATAAACCAGGAAGATGCATTACAACTATTTGATAAACTAAAGAGTAGCAAATCACCTGGACTGGATGGTAGACATCCAAGGGTGTTGAAAGAACTGAAATATGAGATTGCAGACCTACTATTAGTAATCTATGAACTATCATTAAAATCATCTGTCATACCTGAAGATTAAAGAATGACCTTCAAAAACTTCAATTTTTAAAAAGGATTTATTTTTATTTATTTAAACAGTTTTATATACTGCTTTATCCTAAAATCAAAGCGGATTACACAGCAAACAAGTTGTTACACAGCAAACAAATCAATTGGCAGGGTGTGTGGGTGTGGGCATGCAGTGATACATTGAAGTATGTGTGCGTGAGTGGTGTGAGGTTGATTGTGTAATGTACTATCTACAGTAGGAGCTCTGTATAGGAACAATATATATTTTACATTTTCTTGCTGAAGGCTATCTACAGCTGTAGGCTATATACAGTATGAGCTATTTACATTTTTACATTTTATCAGCAGAGAGTGAGTTTGTTTGTTCGTGTGATGTCCTTGTAGTGTTCTGTAATAAAGGTAGTTTTTAGCGTCTTCCAGATGTCTTTGAGGTCTTTTGTTGATCTTAGGTTGTCGGGGAGTGATTTCTAGAGCGCGGGAGTGGTCCATGATAGTGCTCTTCTTGAAGTGATTAGGGTGATTGGTGGGGGGATCCAGGAAACTACAGACTGGTAACCCTGACATGTACTGGGCAAAATGGTTTCTACTCTTTTGCTGAAAGCTTAGGGGCATGTTTACAAAAGCACACTACCTGGGTAGTGCAGGGGGAGCTGTGCAATTTTAGCACCTGGGTGGGGAATGGCATTCCTGCTGTGGCACTGCTAGTGCAGGCCTTGAAAGCCTGCACTGACAGCACTTGGTGGGGAGCAATTAGCACTGGCCAAGACTGAACTCCTTATCTTTCCCCCAAATGCCTCCCCTCCTCTCCCCTCTTTCTCTGTCTCTGTGGATAACTCTGTTGTCCTTCCTGTCTCTTCAGCATGTAACCTTGGTGTTATCTTTGACTCCTCTCTCTCTTTCTCTCTACATATCCAACTCATTGCTAAGTCATGCCATTTCTTTCTCTACAATATCTGTAAAATTCGCTCCTTCCTCTCTGTTAACACTACTAAAACGTTTGTCCACTCCTTAATCACCTCCCGCCTTGATTACTGTAACCTTCTCCTTGCTGGCCTCCCCGCTAACCACCTCTTTCCCCTTCAGTCTATTCAACATTCTGCTGCTCGACTGATTTTTCGCCAGCCTAGTTTTTCCCACATCACTCCTCTTCTCATGTCACTTCATTGGCTCCCCATCCGTTTCCGTATCCAATTTAAGCTTCTCCTGATGACTCTTCTGCCCCCCATTACCTTTCGTCTCTCATCTCTCTTCACACTCCTTCTCGATTACTTTGTTCTTCTAATAGTCTTTGTTTATCTATGCCTTTCACTCGTATTGCTAATTCTAGACTTCGCTCCTTTCACCTTGCTGCACCCTTCGCCTGGAACAGCCTTCCTGTCTCTGCGCCAGGCGTCCTCCCTGGCCATCTTCAAGTCCAGGTTGAAATCCCACCTCTTCATTATTGCTTTTTACTCTTGACTCTTCACTCTTGTTTTGTGATTTGACTACTTTATACACGCTAGGTTTGCTCTCTCTAATATCACTCGTATCTTGTCCTGTTGTTCTGTAATTTTGTATTATGTAATTTTTTGTCTTGACTAGATTGTGAGCTCTGATGAGCAGGGACTGTCTCTCTTATTTGTGTGTACAGTGCTTCATATGTTTGCAGCGCTTAATAAATGCTTAATAATAATAATAACTAGCACAATGAATGGAGGTAGTTGCTTCCCAGGGCAGTATTAACACTGTGAGCTGTGCTAGATTCAGGGGGATGGCTGAGGAGTAATCTGAGGAAATATTTCTTTATGGAAAGGGCAGTGAATGCATGGAACAGCTTCCATGGAGGTGGTGGAAGCAAGAACTGTATCTGAATTCAAGGAAGCATGGGACAAGTATAGAGGATCTCTGAGGGAAAGGAAGGAATTGTAGTGCTTAATAGTTCTTATGGAAGGGAAGAATGCCCTCACCCATAAGATGATTCAGACCATTTGACAAAAAGGAGATCCTTAATGAAGTCCTTCCAAACCTCAAACTAGACTCACCTGACCTGGATGATCTGATGGCCACATGGAATAACAGCCTGAATTCCTATACATGCCTACCTTCCTCAACCAAGCCAACCACCTCATACAAGTCACCTAGAGGTAAGAAACCAGCACAATGGTACTCCGCAGAGCTACGGTCTTCACTACTTCTCCTTAGGAAACTGGAAAGAAGATGGCGGAGATCCCGGTTCCCAACCGACCAAGCAGCCTACATCACCCACCTTAACTCACACAGAGACTCCATCTCAGTGAAAATGAAAGAATACCACTCCGAACTCCTACTCCGCTCACTAAACAAACCTCACGACGTCTTCGACTTAGTGAAGTCCATGACGAAAGAATCTTCGCCCACACAGACTACAATGATACACCCACAGGAATATGCAGACTACATACCAGCCAAAGCCAGCAACATTGGCATAGCCAAGAAACCCACTCCCGGACACAACACAAATCAACCACTACCGCTCAACTCACTTACAACACCATCAGCCAGAGGCATCGAGGACATCATCGCAACCATCAATGCCACCACTGCTCCAAATGACACATGTCCAGTTCACTGGATAAGATTTCTGTGCAAAGAACTCAGTATGATGCTAGCCAGGATCATGGAGTGATCCTTCTCCACAGGAATGTTCCCAGCATGCTCAAGCAGTCGTCGATCTGACCCCTTCTGAAAAACAACAAACTGGACCCCCAGAAGGTGGAGTCCTATCGACCAATCTCAAGCATCCCGCTTCTAGCCAAGATTATTGAGAAGGTAGTTCAATGACTCCACTGCCCCCCTCGATCCATGCCAACATGGCTTCAGGGAATCACATGCAATCGAAACACTTCTTGCCACGCTTTTTAACACATTAATCACAGGGATTAACAACAACAGACAAGGATGTGAGTGGGAGCTTAAACACCTGGTGGTATGATATCTACCTCGTCAGATACTATGTGGTGCATTTCCTCTTGTCTCCTCTATTCCTTTATCTATCACTGTATCTCTTATTCTGTCCTATCTTATCCGTGGCGTTCTTTTCATTTTTCTGTAACTTTTCTGTAATATTATAAACTACTCTGATGCTTTGGCTTGAGCAGTATATCAAATGTAATTAAACATTAAACATTAAGGATATGCCCTGATTTTCTTGGACATCTCCGCGGCCTTCGTTTCAGTCAACCATGAGCAGCTCCTGATACGTCTCCAGGAAAAAGGAATCCAGGGCTCAGCCTGGAGCTGGTGCAAATCGTACCTAACATGGCAGCAGGTACGCACAGGCTCTATGACCTCCAAGTCTTTCCAACAAAAACATGGAGTTCCCCAGGGTTCTTCGCTATCTGCCCTATTATTCAATATATATATGCAGCCCATATGTGCCATCATCCGCTCCTTCAACATCTCCTGCCTGATTTATGCGGATGACGTACTACTCTTCACCCCTTCACCATTGATCAACCAGACTTCTCCTCACTGGTAAAATGCTTTGATGCCGTCACTGACTGGCTTAACTCACAGAGTCTCAAAATAAATTTCAGCAAGACAGAAGTGCTGTTCATCACGAGAAACCAAACTTTCATCCCTCTGGCAACATTAAAAACAAGAGATGCCGAGCTCCCGAGCCGCCCCACCATCTGCTACCTAGGAGTCACACTTGACCAGCACCTCGACCTCAAAGCCCACATAAGCAACACTGTCAAAAAAGTCTACCATAAGATGAGGACAATTTGACATCTCCAACCCTTACTGCAACCAGAGGACTTCCGGACAGTTTTCCAGGCGCTAGTAACCCCCCACTTTGATTATGCCAATGTGATCCTTCATGGGCTCCCTAAGAACACACTTAACCCCCTACAGTTAGCAATGAACACCGCTGCCCGATTCCTACACAGGACCTCTAGAAGAGAGCACATCACTCCAATCCTAAAGGACCTCCACTGGCTACCAATCTACTGCCGACTCATCTACAAAGTTGCTCTCTTAACTTTCAAAGCCATTAACAAAAAAACCTCTGGCTCCTTGACAAACCTTATCCACCCCACTCCCTCATCCAGAGCAAGAAGGTCCTTCGCCACTAACACACTAATAACCCCCAGCGAAGTAACAAAATGCACTCAGGCAACAAAAAACAGAGCGTTCATGATCTATGCACCTACCTGCTGGAACGAGCTCCCAGTGTCCATCCGCATGATCACTGACCTCGCACAATTCAGAAAAGCACTAAAGCACCACCTTTTTCTCCTGCACTATGCCCAGGCTAACAACACATCCCAACCTGACACTACCTTACGACCCAATTTACACCCCTGTACATAGCTCGCAAGGAAAACCATGTTACCATAGCCGCGCAGCGACTTCCTGCCCGCACTGTATATAGCCTGTATTTACCTCCCCGTGGTTATTAACCCAAGTTGTATTTCCTGTTCAATGTAAGTGCGAAGCAGGCCCTCCCTGCTCTGCACAAAATGTTATCTGTAAACCACACTGTCTGATGATCTTAAAGTAGCTAAACAGGTAGAAAAGGCGACAGCAAAAGCTAGAAGGATGCTTGGGTCCATACGGAGAGGAATGGCTAGCAGAAAAAAGGAGGTGATAGTGCCTCTGTATAAGTCTTTGGTGCGACCTCATTTGGAGTATTGTGTGCAATTCTGGAGACCGCACCTTCAAAAGGATATAAACAGGATGGAGTCAGTACAGAGGGTGGCTACTAGAATGGTTAGTGGTCTTCATTATAAAGCATATGAGGACACCTTAGAGGAAAGGCAGGATAGAGGTGATATTGTGGTAGGCTATGGCCTATGATAGCCTACAAATATGAAAGGCCTGTAAGTTAGGCCCTGATTCCACCCCCATCTTAGTAAAGAACCAAAAATCTGTGAAAATCTGAGAAAACTGCTTTAAACTGCTTAATAAGAAGTTCTTCATGAATTCATAAAACTTTCATTATTCTCTTGTGTTCTGAGGATAGAAATGTTTCAATACTTGCATTCCTAGAGCTAGAAACGACCTCGCAGTAGAATTGTATCCATACCTAGAAACTGTGCCATTGTTAGAACAATCCTAGAGGAGGGAGCAGGGTGCTAGGCCCAGAAAGGGTCTCTGATTGGATAAATGCAGGGGGCGTTGGGACCAACAGAAAGTCTGCATGTATCAAGCTGAAAAGAAATGTATAAAATGAATATGTTTCTGTAAGAAATTTGCTCAGTCCTTTTTGAAGCTTGACTGTCTGGGCCTTGTGCATAATAAATTGGCTTGGACCCTGCAATTAACTCTTGGATTTATTCATTGTTTGCACTTCGCTGCTTCATATTCTTGGTGCGTTGGCCGGGAATGTGCGGGTAGTGAATGGTATTCAAGCGAATATTCCACGTAATTCGCCTCTAGATTTGGCCCGGTTGGAACCGTGTCTGTCCGACCGCAGGGGAAACCTCAGGTGCCACCGGTCCTCTTGTATCGGGGAGGGTTCTGCCTTGCCTCGGCAGACCACTGGGTCCAGCTGGCCAACACCTCCGAACCCGAGGGGAGTCCAGGATCCAACCCATGAACTGGTTTGGTATCGGGAACCGGATCCATTGGGTAGACATTTTCTTGTTTGATAGTCAGTGAAGCCTGGGGAAAAGTCTTGCATGAGTATGTGAGACAAATTTGGTATAGACTAACTGGGAACGCCTTGCATAGGTGCGCAAAGACGAGAGAGCTTGATCACCTCTCATAAGGGCGGTCCTAGTACGCTCCGCATAAGGATTAGCGGAAGCCGAAGCCACCGACCCTTCGGGATGTTAGTCAGTAAAACCTTGGGCATTTGAAAAATAATTACTTGTTGCTGGCATGATTGTCTGTGTGATTGAGAGGTCTTGAAATATAGACTAAGCGAGAGTGGACTCCTGAGTATCACAGTTCCTGGCCGGGCGACCGCGCCCAGGTCGTGAAAAGTAGGAAGCGCGTGGTGTTTGTCCCCCCCATTGTTCTGTGGGCTGTACGGACCCCTTACCTACAGCCATACTACCTACCCTTACTGTCTGTTGTCGTGTACGTCATTACGATTATAGGAGGGGTGGAGTCCACGCAAACTCCGTTGGAATGTATGATCAAGAATTTCCGTAAGGGATTTTTAGGAGACTACGGAATAAGAATGTCTCCGTCTCGATTAAGAATGCTATGTGAATATCATGCTGTTATTACGAATGTCTCCGTCTCGATTAAGAATGCTATGTGAATATCATGCTGTTATTACGAATGTAAATACTGATTCTGTTCTTACAAATGTAAATAGTTATTACTGTTATCCAAGTTAAGCTACCTGTTATATGTAATACGGTGTTAACCCACACCGTAAAATACCTCTTGTTTTTTGTAAACCGCACTGATATCGAAGAGCGCGGTATATAAGCAATTTAAATAAATAAATAAATAAATGTGATAGGGAGTGGCCTGTGCTAGCTACTTCATGGCCCCGTGGGGGCACCTTCGATGTGGAAATAGTCTCCCGTGTTCATCAGCTTGTACAAAAAGCGCACCCTGATCAGTTCCCCTACATAGATTCCTGGCTGGGTGTTTGCGAAAGGCAGCCCTTTTGGATGAAGTGCTGCTATGAGGAACAGTGTAGAATACTAGTAGCAACCACCAGGGGGACCCGGAAGTTTGAGGAGGGGAAGCCGCCTGTGTATTCCGCCTCAGAGTCCCCAGAAATCCTGGCCCGTTTACCCCAGTATCCATATAAGTTAGTTCCACCAGCTCCACCACCTGAAGTTGAACCTGATGAGGTACCTCAGCAATTACCGCTGCAGCAGCAAAAGAAGCCCACTTCCCCGAGTGATAGCCCTGAGTTGGGCCCAAGTACATCAGGGGGACCAGGGTCCTCTGACGATACTGGGAGTGGAGGCTCTCCTGCCAGTTCAGGGTCACCTGCCAAGGAAGCCTATACTCGGGAACCGTATGATTTAAGAAGTGTAACCCCAAAGAAGAAGGAGAAAGCAGGGCGCCTAATGCCATTGCGTCAAGTGCCTGGTTTATCTATCCTAAATGAACAGGGCCAGATGGCGCCAGGACCAACCAGTCTAATCTACGTACCTTTCTCCACTACTGATTTATTAAACTGGAAAACGCATTATGCATCCTATACTGAAAAACCCCAAGAATTGACAGAGTTAATGTCTAGTATAATGCAAACTCATCAGCCTACCTGGACTGATTGTCACCAGCTCCTGTCCACTCTCTTTACTACTGAGGAGCGAGCGTGAATTGTGCAAGCAGCCATCCGCTGGTTAGAAGAGAATCCCGTAGAGGCGGGGGAAATGAATCTCCCACAAGCAGCCACCGCAGCTTTCCCTAATGAAGATCCTAGATGGGATCCGAATGATGAAAGGGGGGCGGTGGCCCTAACTCGATTTTGCCAGGCCTTGCTGCAGGGCCTGAGGAAGGGAGGCCAGAGGGCCATGAATATCGGGAAGGTATCAGAAGTTATCCAGGGTCCGGATGAGAGCCCAGCGGCCTTTTATGAGCAGTTATCTGAAGCCTATAGATTGTATACCCCATACGATCCAGCCGCTCAGGAAAATTTGCGTATGGTAAACGCAGCCTTTGTCAGTCAGTCCCAGAGAGATATAAAACGAAAGTTACAGAAACTGGATGGATTTGCGGGCATGAATACAGCCCAGTTAATGGAAGTTGCTTAGAAAGTGTTTGTGAATCGTGAAAATGAACGTAACAGAGAAAATGAACGTAAGATGAAGAAGAAAGCAGATCTTCTTGCTGCCGCTTTAGTTGAACGACGAGAAGGAGGTTTTCCTAATCGAAGGAGCAGAGGACGTGGAAGGGGCCGTGAAAATAATTGGACCCCACTGGGTGCGAATCAGTGCACCCATTGCAGAGAAGAAGGACATTGGAGAAGTGAATGCCCGCATCTTGACTCCACCCCCAGGAGGGGAGGAGGGAGTCCCTGGAGAACAGGAGGTCGATTTCAGAGTCGTGGAGGAATGACTCGAGCACAGTTCCAGCGAGAAAGGGAAGAAGCTATTGAGGGAATGGCAGTTGTAACGGGCTATGACATGGATGAAATGGATGAAGACTAGGCCAGACCGGGCTCCAAGTTCACCCTGGGTCCCCAGGAGCCTATGGTCAGTTTGAAAGTAGGGGACCAATATATGGACTTTATGGTGGATACAGGAGCTGAACATTCAGTGGTGGCAAAGCCAGTGGCTCCTCTTTCCTCTCGATCTGTCACCATTATTGGGGCCACTGGGGCTAGGACCACCAAGCCTTTCCTGCAGAACCACATGTGTGAACTAGGGGGACAGAAAATAACGCACCAGTTCCTGTATATGCCTGAGTGCCCTATTCCACTCTTGGGCCGAGATATGCTTGCTAAACTTCAGGCGCAAATATCCTTTGCTGAAGGGGGAGAAATGCAAATGACTGTGAACCCAAAGCCTGCTGGATTGATGGTGCTGACTGTTCCCCGAGAAGAAGAGTGGCGGTTCTACAGCGTGTCTCCGACCAAGCCAGCCAGTTCCTGTATACCTCCTAACCTTTTAGCCCCGACTGAAGTATGGGCAGAAGATAATCCACCTGGCCTAGCAAAGAACATAGCCCCTGTCATTGTGGCCCTCAAGCCAGGAGCAGAACCAGTGCATGTGAAGCAATATCCTCTTCCTCGACCAGCTATTGAAGGTATCCACTGCCATCTGATGAAACTATTAAAGAAAGGACTTCTCAAGGAGTGCCAGTCACCTTGGAATACCCCCCTTCTCCCAGTCAAGAAACCTGGGACAGGGGATTACCGCCCAGTACAGGATTTGAGGCGGGTAAATGATGCAGTTGAAACTATACACCCAGTGGTACCAAATCCTTATACTCTCTTGGGACTGATCCCCCGCTGAGGCTACTCATTTCACCATCCTGGACCTTAAAGATGCCTTCTTCTGTATACGCCTAGCCCCCACCAGTCAGCTTTTGTTCGCTTTCGAATGGCAAGATCCCACAACAGGAAGGAGGGGCCAACTTACCTGGACTAGATTACCTCAAGGATTTAAGAATTCACCCACTCTCTTCAGTGCTGCTTTGAATCAGGATCTCTCAAGTTACTCTGGGAACCCAGGACAAAGGGTTCTTATTCAGTATGTGGACGACCTGCTCATAGCCACAAATTCGGAAAGTGAATGTCTACAAGCCACCAGTGAATTCTTGCACCTTCTAAATGAGGCTGGATACAAAGTCTCAAGAGCAAAGGCATAATTATGTCAAACTGAAGTTAAATATCTAGGATTCCAGTTGTCTAGCGGAATTCGACGCTTGGGGCCGGAACGCAAAGAAGCTGTATGCAGTATTCCCACCCCTACCACCAGGAGGCAAGTAAGAGCCTTCCTGGGGGCCACAGGGTATTGTTGCATATGGATCCCCAATTTCGCTCTGCTAGCAAAACCATTGTATCAAGCTACCAAGGGATGGAGAAGTCTCCGTTGGAGTGGGGACCTGAACAGGATGCAGCCTTTCGATCTCTAAAAACCGCTCTGATGTCATCACCAGCTCTGGGTCTACCAGATGTCCAGAAACCTTTCCGTCTCTATGTCCATGAGTCACAAGGAAATGCTCTAGGGGTACTGACTCAATCTCTTGGATCTTGGCAACGGCCAGTGGCCTATTTGTCAAAACAGTTGGATGTGGTAGCAAGAGGTTGGCCCCCTTGTTTGAGAGCTGTTGCAGCCACAGCCCTTCTAGTGAGCGAAGCAGACAAGCTCACTCTGGGACAGAATCTTCAAGTTACTGTGCCACATTCTGTTCTGACCCTCATGGAACACAAAGGGAGTTTCTGGCTCACGAATTCACGAATGTTGAAGTATCAGAGTATGCTGTGTGAAAACCCCCAGATACAATTGAAGGTCAGTCAAGCTCTGAATCCTGCTACGTTGTTCCCAATTGGTCCTGGCCCCCCTGATCATGACTGTTTAGAAATTATGGACACTGTATTCTCAAGTCGCCAGGATTTGACTGATGTCCCTTTGGAGGACCCTGAACGAACTTTCTTTTTGGATGGAAGCAGTCTTGTCATCAATGGACATCATTGTGCCGGATATGCAGTGGTGACCCTTGATCTGGTAGTTGAGTCCTCAGCCCTGGCCCCAGGAACTTCAGCACAAAAGGCTGAACTGATAGCTCTCACTAGAGCACTGACATTAGGAGAAGGACTCCGTTTAAATGTGTACACAGATTCCAAGTATGTCTTCATAACTTTGCATGCACACGGAGCCCTGTATAAAGACCAGGGGTTGATCACCTCAGGAGGCAAGTCCATTAGGTATGGGCCTGAGATATTGATATTATTAGATGCTGTGTGGGCCCCTAAACAAGTTGCAGTCATGCACTGTCGAGGACATCAGGCAGGAGTAGGAGAAGTTGCCCGAGGGAACAGGTTTGCTGATGCCACTGCCCGAAAAGCAGCCACAACTGGACGAGTTGTGACCCAAGATACTTCAGTGCAGGCAGCCTTATTCCCTGTGCCCCTCAACTAATGGGCCCCCCGATACACTACCAGAGAGTTAGATTACTTCTGTGAGAAGGAGGGGGGTGTCCTAACAGAAAAAGGTTGGATAGTGCTGCCACCTCCAGAGGGTAGCTCACCTCCAGGTCCCACAGTAATTCCTGAAGCATTAGGACCGGCCTTTGTTCATGCCTTTCATCAGGCCACACATTATGGGAAAACTGCCATGGAAAGAGTCTTAAGACCCAATTTCTGTATCTCACTATTAGGACCCTTGTCCGCTTCAGTAGCTCATCGTTTTGCTCGTACAGGACCACAGTTTACTATGCTGGTCAGACAGCTGGTCTGTCTCAATCAGAGGTTCTACAACAGTACCACTAGGAAGACGTCCTGGTGGTCAGGGGTCAACAATCCAGAGCCCTCCAACCCTTTAGTCCTGTTTCCTAATCTTGCCAGCATCTGGACTAATTTGGCGTTTCATAGTACCTGGCAAGCACCATCCGGACTGTACTGGATTTGTGGAAACCGAGCATATAAGAACATAAGAACATAAGACATGCCATACTGGGTCAGACCGAGGTCCATCAAGCCCAGTATCCTGTTTCCAACAGTGGCCAATCTAGGTTATACGTACCTAGCAATATCCCCAAAAGACAGGTTCCACAATGCTTGTACTGGGTCAAGCATTGATATCCTGGGTCCCTTTTTAATAGTGGTTTATGGACCTTTCCTCCAGGAACTTGTCCAAACCTTTTTTAAACCCAGCTATACTAACAGCCCTTACTACATCCTCCGGTAACAGATTCCAGAGTTTGATTACACGTTGAGTGAAAAAATATTTTCTCTTATTTGTCTTAAATAGTTTACCCTGTAGCTTCATTACATGTCCCCTAGTCTTTCTATACTCTGATAGCGTAAACAATTGATCCACGTTTATCCGTTCCACTCCATTCATTAATTTATAGACCTCTATCATATCTCCCCTCAGCCGTCTCTTCTCCAGGCTAAAGAGCCCTAACCTTCTTAGCCTCTCTTCATAGGAGTAGCCTTCCATCCCCTTCACCAATTTGGTGGCTCTTCTCTGTACTTTTTCTAATAACGCTATGTCCTTTTTAAGATACGGTGACCAGAATTGCACACAATATTCAAGGTGCGGTCATACCATGGAGCGATACAGAGGCATTATAATATCCTTTGTTTTGTTCTCCATCCCTTTCCTTATGATACCTAGCATTCTATTTGCTTTCTTGGCCGCCGCTGCACACTGGACGGAGGGTTTTAACATGTTATCCACAATGACTCCTAAATCTTTTTCCTGGGTGGTAGTTTCTAATGTGGAGCCTTGCATTGTGTAACTATAGTGTGGGTTGTTCTTTCCTAGGTGCATAACTTTGCACTTGTCCACATTAAATTTCATCTGCCATTTTGATGCCCAGTCTTCTAATTTATCAAGATCCTCTTGCAATTTTCCACAATCCTCTTGGGTTTTAACAACTTTAAACAGTTTTGTGTCATCTGCAAATTTGATAACCTCAGTAGTTATTCCCTTTTCCAGGTCATTTATGAATATGTCAAAAAGCAGCGGACCCAGTACAGATCCCTGGGGTACTCCACTATTCACCTTTTTCCATTGGGAATATTGGTCATTTAGCCCTACCCTCTGCTTTCTATCTTTTAACCAGTTCCCGATCCACAATAGTACACTGCCTCCTATCCCATGACTTTTTAGCTTCGCCAAAAGTCTCTGATGGGGGACTTTGTCAAAAGCTTTCTGAAAGTCCAGATACACTATATCAACCGACTCACCTTTGTCTACCTCTTTATGCACACCTTCAAAAAAACATATCAGATTAGTAAGACAAGATCTTCCTTGTCTAAAGCCATGTTGGCTGTCTCCCATTAGGCCATGACTATCTACATGCTGCGTAATTTTGTTCTTTATGATGGTTTCTACCATTTTCCCTGGTACTGACGTCAGGCTCACCGGTCTGTAATTTCCTGGGTCACCCCTGGAACCCTTTTTAAAAATTGGTGTTACGTTGGCGACCCTCCAATCTTCAGGTATTACAGATGATTTTAATGAAAGTTCACAGATTACCAATAGCAGGTCTGCAATCTCATATTTCAGTTCTTTCAACACTCTGGGATGTATACCATCCGGTCCAGGTGATTTGCTACTATTCAGTTTATCAAATAGTTGTAATATATCTTCCCGGTGTAGCGATATTTCTCTCAATTCCTCTGCAGTATCACCTTTAAATACCACTTCAGTCTTGGGTAACATCCCTACATCTTCCTCAGTAAAGACCGAAGCAAAGAATTCATTCAGTCTCTCTGCTATAGCTTTGTTTCCTCTTACTGCCCCTTTTACCCCTCTATCATCTAATGGTCCAATTGACTCTCTCACAGGCCTTTTGCTACAAATGTACTTGAAAAAGTCTTTATTTCGTGTTTTTGCTTCCGTAGCAAGTTTCTTCTCAAATTCCCGTTTTGCCTGCCTTATCAATGCTTTGCATTTAACTTGCCAGTGCTTGTGCTGTTTCCAGTTTTCATCATTTGGCTCTTTTTTCCATTTCCTGAAGGTTGCTTTTTTGGCAGCAACAGCCTCTCTGATCTCACCTTTAAACTATGCTGGCAGTTTTTTGGACTTTCTTCCACTTTTCTTAATGCGTGGAATACAGCTGGTCTGGGCTTCGAGGATAGTATTTTTAAATAACACCCAAGCTTGCTGTAAGTCTTTAACCTTTGGAACCGCTCCTTTTAGTTTTTTCCTAACTATATTCCTCATTCTATCATAGTCTCCCTTTTGAAAGTTAAAAGGTAGTACTGTGGATGCCTTTACTATCTGTCCTCCACTAATTAAATCAAACATGATCATACTATGATCACTATTGCCAAGTGGTCCCAACACCCTTATTTCTTGCACCAGATCTGGCGTTCCACTAAGGACTAGGTCCAGTATGGCTTCCCCTCTGGTCGGTTCATGAACCAGCTGCTCCAAGAAGCAGTCATTTATTCCATCTAGAAACTTTATCTCTTTAGCTTGTCCTGCTGTGACACTGACCCAGTCGATACCGGGGTAATTGAAATCACCCATTATTACTACTCTGTTGTGACTTTTGTTAGCTTCCTTGATTTCTTTGAGCATTTCATCATCCATTTGTTCATTCTGGCCAGGTGGTCGATAGTATACTCCCACTGCCATCACCTTCCCCTTCATAAATGGAATTTCAATCCATAGAGATTCTACAGCAAATTTTGTTCCCTGCAAAACTTTAATCCTTTCTGACTCAATGCCCTCTCTAACATAGAGCGCAACCCCTCCACCAATTTGATCAGCTCTATCATTACGATATAGTTTGTATCCAGGTATCACAGTGTCCCACTGGGTATCCTCCTTCCACCATGTCTCTGAGAGTGCAATCATATCTAACCTCTCATTTAGTGCTATATATTCTAACTCTCCCATCTTATTGTTTAGACTTCTAGCATTGGCATACAAGCATTTTAGAGACTGTATTTTATTCATATTAATCTGGCTATTGGTAGGAAGGGGTAATTTGGAATCTTTATGCTCTGTCTGCTCCTTACTCAAGGGCATTTGGGCTACTATACTCCCTTTTGGAACCTCACTGCTTTTGGTAGTATCCTTCAAGGATACCTTCGTCCGAACCATGCACTCCTGGGTGACTGTCGGCTTTCCCCTATTTTTAAAAGCTTCCTCACCATTGGGGAGGAGCATGTGCATTGGGAACTATATGACCTTCCTTCTTTCTTCTGCCTATTTCCCATGGAGAACAACTGGGTTTCCCTGTATACAGGAGTTGACAGAAACGAGAGGTCTTGAAAATAGGCCAATGGGACAAATGGAATGATGAGGAGTGGCCACCTGAGAGAATCATTTCATACTACGGACCCGCCACTTGGACACAAGATGGGACATGGGGATACCGCACTCCTGTATATATGATAAATCGTATTATACGCTTACAAGCTGTTGTTGAAATAATAACTAATGAAACTAGTAAAGCACTAACTCTTTTAGCTAAGCAAAGTACACAAATGCGCACAGCTATTTATCAGAATCATTTAGCTCTAGATTATTTGTTAGCAGCTGAAGGTGGAGTATGTGGAAAATTGAATTTAACCAACTGTTGTTTGCAGATTGATAATAATGGACAAGTTGTTGAAGATATAGCTACTCAAATGCGAAAACAAATACATGTGCCTGTTCAGACCTGGCATGTTCTGAAGCTTGATGGGTGGTTTGGTTCAGCGTTTTCATGGTTAGGTGGTCTAAAGACCCTTGCGTTTATTATTCATATTAACTGTATGCTTGTTGCTCCCATGCCTTTTACCCCTTTGCTTACGTATGATAACCTCAGTTATTGATAACACTGTAGAACGGAAGGCAGCTACAAAGGTTTTAGCTATGTGGCAATATATGTGGCAATATGTGGCAATAGTTCACTGTTTTATTTCCGTTATTCTTAATCACATTGCTAACCAGGTTGTATGACCCCATTTACTGATTTTACCCTGTTATCCAAGTTTTATTCCCCTGTTTACTGTAACTCAGACGCTTGCTTATTGTGCTGAATTTTTTGTTCGATGTAAACCGCGCTGATGCCAAAGAGTGCGGTATATAAGAGATGTAAATAAATAAATAAATAAATAAATAAAATATTACCCTATACCCCAAGATGATGCTGTTACACGAGTATAATATGTGATTTAATTCCCACCCTTTTTAACTTGCGGGTGGGAATAATCAAAGGGGGGGATGTGGTAGGCTATGACCTATGATAGCCTGCAAATATGAAAGGCCTGTAAGTTAGGCCCTGATTCCAACCCCCATCTTAGTAAAGAACCAAAAATCTGTGAAAGTCTGAGAAAACTGCTTTAAACTGCATAATAAGAAGTTCTTCATGAATTCATTCATTATTCTCTTGTGTTCTGAGGATAGAAATGTTTCAATACTTGCATTCTTAGAGCTAGAAATGACCTCGCAGTAGAATTGTATCCATACCTAGAAACTGTGCCATTGTTAGAACAATCCTAGAGGAGGGAGCAGGGTGCTAGGCCCAGAAAGGGTCTCTGATTGGATAAATGCAGGGGGCGTTGGGACCAATAGAAAGTCTGCATGTATCAAGCTGAAAAGAAATGTATAAAATGAATATGTTTCTGTAAGAACTTTGCTCAGTCCTTTTTGAAGCTTGACTGTCTGGGCCTTGTACACAATAAATTGGCTTAGACCAGTGATGGCTAACCTTTTTGAGCCCGAGTGCCCAAACTGCCGCACAAAACCAAAGAATTTCCTCAAAGTGCCAGCACGTCAATTAAAGCTCCATTTGCATAAGGTGCTTCATTTGCATAAATATTTGCATAATGTTACCATACACTAACTTTTAGTAAACATGCCTCTTAATGAGTATATGGATAAAGAAAGACTAAAAGGTTTCTACATTACTATAATCCAGTACCAACCGCCAGGCACATTAGGAACTACTACAAACGCTGCCCATTTAGAACCCATAGCAAACCCGCCGTATCCTAACAGCACTACCAGGACTCACAAAGCACCATACTCTACCTATCAAAAGGCAACACTGCAAATATTAAACCAATACATCTCAGAGAACAACAATACATGACCTACTGGGGAAAGAACAAGTGGCAATGTCAAATAGGAATTATATAAACAGAATACCTCAGCTCAGTTACACATGCAGAACAGACCATTACCAAACAAGGAATCACAATTTAGAAACAGGAAGACAATAATTAAACTGGGAACCCCAAAAGCCAAACTTGGAATATACAACAACACTGTAGAAATAAAACTATATATTAATTTCCTCTTGTACTAAACAAAGCGCAAAAATTAATGATGCACATTTCCCAGAGCTGACATATTCCAATTAATAAATTCAAAATAAAGAGATATTTTTCTACCTTTTGTGCATTTTTTTTCAGTTGCAATTGTTCCAGCCACTTTCTTCTGGTTTCTTCGTGTCTTCTGCTAACTCTCCATCTGCTGTCCATTTGTCCTTTCTTCTGTCTTCTTGGGTTTTTTTTTCCATTCTCTCTCTACATCTGCTTTAACATACTAATCTTTCTCCTTTTGCTCTTTCCTCATTCCTATTTCATCTACTCAAAATTTACCCCTCCATCCTCAATCCCCACTTACTCTCCCAATACCCGGCCAATTGTAGATTTTTTATCCCTCCCACACAAAATATTTTTCCCCTCTCCATTTTACTCTCCCAGCCCCATCCCATTCTAATCCTCCCCCAACACCAGCTCCCTTCTAGTTCCAGCCTCACCCAGCATCCATTCCCTTCTAGTCCCTGCATCAGCCCATTTCCAGTCCTAGCAGCCCCCCAACCCATTTCCAGTCCTAGCAACCCCCAACCCAATACCAGTCCTATCCCCCCCTCATCAACCCACTTCCAGTCCTAACCCCCCATCACCCCATTTTCAGTTTAAGCCCCCCCCTATAACCCATTACCAGTCCTAACCCCCCATCAGCCCACTTCCAGTCCTAACCCCCCATCAGCCCACTGCCAGTCCTAACCCCCCCATCAGCCCACAGTCCATTACCAGTCCTAACCCCATCAGCCCACCTCAAGTCCTAACCCCTCCCCATCAGCCCATTTCTTGTCCCAGCCCCCCATAGCCCATTATCAGTCCTAAACCCCCCCATAGCCCATTACCAGTCCTAACCCCATCAGACCACCTCCAGTGTTAACCCCCCATCAGCCCATTTCCAGTCCTAACCCCACCCAACCGCCCACCTCAAGTCCTAACCCCTCCCCATCAGCAGTCCTAACCCCCCCTAGCCCATTAGCAGTCCTAACCCCCCCTCTCTAGCCCATTAGCAGTCCTAACCCCCCCCCCATAGCCCATTACCAGTCCTAACCCCCCATCACCCAATTTCCAGACAGCCCCCATCAGCCCACAGCCCATTAGCAGTCCTACCCCCCCAGCCCATTATCAGTCCTAACCCCCCAGCCCATTAGCAGTCCTAACCCCCCCCCCCTAGCCCATTAGCAGTCCTAACCCACCCCCCATGGCAAATTAAAAAAAAAAAAAAGCAGCTGGCTCTGGCTTCTGCCGCGGCAGCGGCAGAATGCAATGTCCCGTGGGGCCCCCTCCGCCCGCTAAGCCCCTCTGCAAGGGCTTTCAGATTCGCGAGGGAGAGCGTCTCCCTCGCGTCTCTGTTAAGCCCGCAGGGGCTAATGGGAAATTTCCCATCAGTCCCTCGCGTCTAAAGGGGCTGATGGGAAATTTCCCATTAGCCCCTGCGGGCTTAACAGAGACGCGAGGGAGACGCTGTCTCCCTCGCGAATCTGAAAGCCCTTGCAGAGGGGCTTAGCGGGCGGAGGGGGCCCCGCGGGACACTGCATGCTGCCGCGTCCGCGTCCGCGGCAGCAGCCAGAGCCCGCTTTTTCTTTTTCTGCGGACCTTCACGCGTGCCAGCTGCAAGGCCTTCGCGTGCCACAGCTGGCACGCGTGCCATAGGTTCGCCATCGCTGGCTTAGACCCTGCAATTGACTCCTGGATTTATTCATTGTTTGCACTTCTCTGCTTCAATATGATTGAGATATTTAAATACCTCCGTGGCATAAATGCACAGGGGGAGAGCCTCTTTCATTTGAAAGCAAGTTCTGCTACGAGGGGACATGGGTTGAGGGTGAAGGGGGATAGATTCAGGAGTGATATGCAGAGATATTTCTTTACGGAAAGAGTGTTGGATCCATAGAATAGTCTCCCAGTGGAGGTGGTAGAGATGAGGACTGTGTCTGAATTGAAAAAAGCATGGGACAAACAGAGGATCTCTAAAGGAAAAAAGGGGACTGTTTATTTATTTATTTATTGTGCTTCTCTTATATACCGCGCTATTACATATCAGTGCGGTTTACAATAAACAGAACAATTTACTGTGCGGACGGGCCACAGAGTATTTACATCAAACAGGGATTGGAACTTGGATTCAACTGGGGTAACATATCTACAGATTATTTACAATAAAGCCTATGTTTTCGGGTTGTGCCCTTAACCAATTCAGTATTGGTCAGCTTGGACCGGCTATCCTTTGTCTTGTTGGGTATGTTGTTGGGATGTCCTGAGTGTTTGGTGTGATTGTTCATTGATTGGTTTCTATAGCTAGGTTCAGGGTAGTGTCTTATGAGCAAATAATGCTTGAGTGCCTTCCGGAATTGAGACATGCTAGTAATGACTTGCATGTCTGTGGGGAGGGCATTCCAAGCTCTGGACTGTTGTAGTTGTCTTTATCTTTATTTAAAACTTATTATGGAAGGATAGACTAGATAGGCCATGTGGTCTTTTTTTGTCATCATTTTTCTATGTTTCTAACTGCAGTGGTGACCTCAATATCCTGAATTAGGTTGGGACATTTATAACTATTTTCTTACTCATTATTGTCTTTTTTTAATGTTATCTTGTGGTAGGCTATGGCCTAGCATGGCCTGCTACTATATGAAAGGCCTGTAAGTTAGGCCTGGATCCTAACTCCCATTATAGCTAGAAAAGAACCAAAAATCTGTAAAAAATGAGAAAACTGTTTTAAACTGCTTAATAAGAAGTTTTTATGAATTCATAAGTCTTCCATTATTCTCTTGTGTGTGAAAGAACAGAAATGTTTCAATATATGCATTCCTGGAGCTAGGGATAACCTTGCAGTAGAGAAGTAACGAAATCAAGAACTGCCCCATTGTTAGAGAAATCCTAAGGGAGGGGGCCGGTTGCCAGGCTCCGGAGGGATTTCTAATTGGACAGGTGCAGGGAATGTAAGACCAATGAGAAGTTTCATGTATCGAGTTGGAACCATTAGAAAGTTCTCATGTATCAAACTGAAAAAGAGGTATAAATGGTTATGTCTCTGTAGAAACTTTTGCTCAGTTCCTTTTGAAGCTTTGACTGACTGGGCCTGTGCACAATAAACTGGCTTGGACCCTGTCAATTTGACTCCTGGACTTATTCATTGGTTGCACTTTGCCACAGCAATCTTACCATCTAATGGTAATTCTAAAGCATAATTCTGCTATGTATTCTGAGGCTAAAATTTGATGAAGCTTCTGGTTATGATGGACTAGAGAAGGTGAAGTACAGAGATTGATGGAGATGTGTTGCCAATAGATCTCTAGTACAGTCTATGACAAAAAAGGGGGAGGGGGGTTCATTGGAAAGAAGAGGTTAATCAGACTGAGAAGCTAAAAATCTAAGAAAAAAACAGACTGCTGAGTTATTTGTTTCAAGGGCTTTAGACTAATTTATGAACCTAGTCAAACATGTAGCATGACTGTATCTCCAGGAACTGTCTGGAGGAACTTACACACTGATATGATAGGATGTTATAATTCAAGGTTGGCAAATGTTGTGTAAATCATCTGTAAGCTTTGCTGCATCTCCCATGTAAGTCAGAGTCACTGCAAGGGAACCTTAGAGAAAGCATTCAGTTGTACACTGTTTCTTCTCTTGTTAGCAAAAATAATAAATAATGCTCAAGCAGGCATGGTTTTATGTAATCTTATTTCAAAATTCACAATGTCTTCTGAGAGCAGTTTGGATAGGTCTAATGCCAAGCTGACAAGAGAGAGCAGAGAGCCCTTTAGTCAGTGGGTGCTAAATAAGGTCTTCGACAAAGAAAAGAGGGCAGGGTCCTGAACTGCTGGACAAGCATCAGTACAAGTACTACCAGAGCACAGAAGAGTTTTACCTTTTGTTATTTCCTGCCATCTAGAAGAAGAAAAACAGGGAAAAAGAGCAATCTGAAAGGAGGGAGACCTGAATGTTACCCCCAGGGATACTCATGAGAGTGGTGCTTCTAAAGGAGGAATTGGGATCACAACCTCAGTGAAATGGAACACTGGGGAGAAGGCCAACTGGGGCAGATATTCAGAATTACACCCATGCCTGCTTTTTTTTTTTTTTTAAATCGAGCTTGCTTCAGTTGTGAGGGTGAATAAAAAGGGCTGCATGAGGGGGGAAGAGTTACATCAAACAGTAGTGCTGTTGGTGCCAGGTGAACGTTCTCTTGCAAGTGATTTGTTTAGCCTTTGTATGAGCGTTGGGTGTGATAATAAGGTTCTTGTTATTGATTCCTTCTTGGTCAGTTGTCCAGGTGTCTTGTGACCAACTCTTATAGGATATCCGCTGATATGCTGTAGTATTTTGAAAATGTTGAGTGTTGTCTTGAACTTGGTGCATGAGTGTATTGGGAGCCAGTGTAGGTGATTGAAAAGGGGAGTTATGTGATCGTGTCTTGCTGATCCTGTGATGATACAGACTGCCTAGTCTCTGTTTTCTGTCTTTTGTAACCATTTCCCAATCCACAATAGTACAATACCTCTTATCCCATGACTTTTTAATTTCCTCAAGAGTCTCTCATGACCCCAATTCCATAAGGCAGATAGCAGGGCAGCACGTCCCTCTGGGACGTACTACCCTGCTATCCGCTTTGCTGGTATTCCACCTCCGCCCCCCCCCCCCCCCTACAGCACAGAGATACTGTGCATGCTATGGGGGATGGAGGCGTGACAGGGGCAGAACATGGGTGGGGCTGACTCCTGGATGTACAGGTGGAATGAGAGTGGGGCGTCCCCCAAACTTAGCCGGCAGCCCCCGTGGAGCCCAGGAGCCCCCCCCCCCCCACAGGAGCATCGGGACATGGAGGGTGAATCCCCACCACCCAATCCGGGCCCGTGACCCCTGTTGAGATTGGGCTGCGGGGACTCAGGAGTCCCGGGCTGCAGGCAGATGGAGCTGCAAGGAGGACATCCCCGTGGTTGCAGGAGGGGCATGTTGGGCTGTCCTCTGACCCGATTCTGACAGCCGCGGGAATGTTTTACTCCCGTGTTTCAGAATCAGGTCCAAACAGGCCCACCCTGCATGGGGCCGTCCAGTTGGCCCGGACGTGCCCCTTATGGAATCGGGCTTCACATCAATTGGCTCACCTTTACATAAGAACATATAAGAACATATAAGAACATAAGATATGCCATACTGGGTCAGACCAAGGTCCATCAAGCCCAGTATTCTGTTTCCAACAGTGACCAATCTAGGTCATACGTACCTAGCAGTTTCCCCAAGGGACACAGGTTCCACAATGCTTGTATTGGTTCAAGCATTGATATCCTGGGTCCCTTCTTAATAATGGTTTATGGACCTTTCCTCCAGGAACTTGTCCAAACCTTTTTTAAACCCAGCTACACTAACAGCCTTTACTACATCCTCCGGTAACAAATTCCAGAGTTTGATTACCTTTATTTACCTATTTATTCACACCTTGAAAAAAAATAGTGAGACAAGACTTTCCTTGGGTAAATTCATAATGGCTTTGTCCCTTTAAACCATGATTATCCAGATGTTCAGTAATTTATTCTTTATTTTGCCCAGTACTGATGTCAGGCTCCACTGGTCTGTAATTTTCCAGCTCACTCCTGGAACCCTTTTTATTTTATTGATTTCAGTCTTATGCCATACAAAAAGCAATCAAGCAATATGAAAGAATACAAAAACAAGGATATAAATACAATAGGACAGGCTTCCACCCAAGCCGTCCCATATACCACATAATATACATACAAGTCCACATTACGGGAGAGTGAAAATATAAAGGAAAAAGCAAAAAAAAAACATTATGGAAAAAACAATGCCAGTGGATAGAATTAAATTTACCTAAATCCTATCATACTAATTCGTCGTTTCAGGTTGAGACACATGAGCAGTAAGATAAACCAAAAGTTGATCAGGCTTGTCAGACGGCTGCCTAGGGTGAGAACTTACACAATCTTGACGATGCATATATTCGTATGATTCTTGCAAGGTATTGTGGGTAATGTAGTTGTTTCACTCCAAACACAGCTGAAGACAATAATTGAGTTGTGAAATCAGTGGTAAGGCCAATAAAATACTTCTTTTATTGATGGGGTTTAATTCACCCAGCACAAATATGCTTGGTAGCAATATAAATGAGGTTACTTGCTTGCAGTGTTTAAATGGATAACAAAGTCACAAAGCAAATCAGAAAACAACCTTCAGCTTGTCAGGCAATTAGCTAATGTTTTCTTAGCAAATAATTACCAAATAAAAAGGCACAAAGAAATGAATAAAACTTTGCTTGTTAGGTTAACTTCTGCTTATTTTCCACGCAGATCCCAGCAGTGATTCTCCCTTGCTCACACACACAATCAGGTGCAGCTTTAATTACTATCAGTTGACCAGCTGAAACCCTTTAGCTGGCTGGCTGCTACTGTGTGAACCCAAATCCTGTTTTAAGAGCTGTTTGCAGTGGAAATAAAGAACAAAGTTAGGTTTCTTTGTGATGGCTGAGGTGTTTGCTCACAGAAAGCTAGCAATAGCATTTAGATAGAGAACAGTCCATGTAATGAATAGTTTCATCTGCTGTATCTCCCCCTTCATCAATCAGCATAGGGTCACTATCATACATTGGCACAGACGAGTCTTTCATTAAGGCACTATCATGAGAATGCTTATTCCCTTGCTGCCATTCACTATTATGGATAGGGTCTGGATCAGTGTTCATACCTGAGCCTCTCCTGCTATCATAATTCCTCTCTGTATAGCCTGGCCAGTATGTAATCCAATTCTGATGTCCAGCCTTCCAATCTTGATCCCTGGACACTGGATCTTTCCTCACATACCTTCTGGCATAGGTCTGAAAGTCCCTTCCACGTGCAGTCTTCTCTCTCCTAGGTAGCCACTGGTGATTCCTATCTCTGCCATTCCATTCCTCTGGCTGACTCCAGTCCAATGGACTCTGCTGGCACTTGGAATACCTCCCAGTATGGGTACTGCCTTGGACTCTCCCAAACCTGCCAATGGCCTTTCTTCTCTTCCTTCCAGAGAGTTTCCTTCTCTCTCTATCCGCTTGGCTTGGCTTCTGCTTCTCCAGGTGATGCTGGTGCTTGTAGCCCTTGCTGTAGCTGTCTTTGAAGCTCTTATCTGAAGAATAAGCTCTATTCTTATTCTGTCCTAATGTGTGCTCCTCCCTAACACAGCGCAGCTGTGTTGAATCAGGCCCTGCCCTTTGAGATGAGTGCTTAGGGATTACCTCATAGCTCTCTTGATTGCACACACATTCTCTCACTTCAGCCCCTCTCATGGCTGCTGGAAACCTGGTGCATTCTGGGACTGGTAGTCTTTTATGTGAAAACTCTGTTTTCTTGTTTCTACCAGAACTGACAGGTTGCTTGTTCAGAGTCACATCATCTTTTCTATAGCTCCTACCTGAGCTATGATAAGCTTCCTTATCACAGGCTCTACAAAGCTATAACTCTTCCCAAGATGACCCACTATACACCTGCAAGGGAGCTTAAGAAAAAAAGTAGCCCCCATTGCTAGTGTACGCTCTTTCAACTCCAAAAAAGCCCGACGGCGAATCTGGGTTGTCCTAGACACATCCGGGAAGAGAGTAACCTTGTGGCCACAAAATAAAGCATTCCTTTTAGAAAAATAAGTTTTCAGAATAGAATTCTTGTCTATCTCAGACACAAACGTAACTATTAAAGTTGCACAAGCAGAAACCGTATCTGAGGAAGATTCAAGAAATTCAGAAATATCCAAACTATGGGGGGAGACCAACTGCTCAGATTCCCCAGCGTCAACCTCACTAACCACTTTCTTAAACCTAGGAAAATAATATATATTGGCAACCTTAAAGGCTTCAGGCTGCTCAAACAATAAAACCTCTTTCAGGTACAGTATTTATAAAATAAGATCTGTGGGGAAAGATAGTGAGTAATAGGAAAATTTAAACATCTTAAATTCCTTGACCGTGACATATTCTCAAACATTTCAAACTGCCTATGAAAGTATAAACTATCTTTAACAGAGGCTACCGAGACTGCCTGAACAGTACCCAATTTTGCCTCCAACTGACCCAAACGGTCACCCACAACCCCAAGTTGGGCATCATAATCCACAAATTTAGCAACCGAATCCAGAGTTTCTCCAGGACCAAGCAGGAAGTCAGTCCTCACATATGGGTGACGTCGGCGCCGACGGAGCCCTCGCGGAGCAATTTTCCCCAGCTTTCAAAGAAAGCCTTTGGGAATTGCAGCGCGCATGCGCGGTCCTCTTCCCGCCCAAGGGTGCCATCTTGCTCAGTCTTCTTTTTTCCGCGGAGCCCTACAGACGTTGCCTGTGAATCCCCGCCGAAAAGTTGATTTTTCTCTATTTTTCTCTGTTTTTTCTTCGGTTCGACGCCGGTTCTTTTCCCGCCCGGACTCGCGACGCCAGTTGCGAGTCCGTCCTTTATTTTTCGTTTTTTTGTCCTTCGTGACAGATTTCGCGCTTTTTTTCCTTTTTCCCTGGCTGCCCGGTCGTTCGACCTCGCAGGGGCCCTTTTTCCCCCGATGGCGGCCAGTGGTTTCAAAAAGTGTGACCTCTGTAAGAAACTTATGTCTCTTACAGACACTCATGACTTCTGCCTCCGCTGCCTCGGCCCAGATCATGACCCCATGATCTGCACGCCATGCGGCAAAATGTCCTCAAAGGCATTGAGGAGTCGGCAGCACCAGCGGGAGCGTATCTTCTCTAACTCCGGCCGGGCTCGGACCTCGTCAGAGGCTTCGACGTCTCGGGACTCTGGTCCTGAGCATCGTCGGAGTTCCTCTGAAAGGGGGTCTCCTACCCGGGAGCATCATCGGAAGAAGAAACCCGCGAGGGCGGGATCGGTGGACGCTCCTGGTTCCTCGAGGGCCAGGTCGCATAGTCCCGATTCCCGTCCCGGGTCCTTGGAGTCGGAAAGGCTGTCAAAACATCCTCGACTCGAGGTGGACTTGCCCGCTCACGTAAGTACTGTTGTCCTCGTGGACTCGCCTCCGAAGGACCCGACGTCGGGCCCGACGCCGTCGGGGCCCGAGTCGAGGGCTGCTGGGTCTCCTGAGCTCGGACTCAGGTTGACGGCCTTGGAGTGCAGTTTGTCTGCCTTCTTGGACCAGCAGCGGGCATTGATCGCTGGCCTCGCTGGCGCTTCTGCCCTGACCGCCGGGACGTCGACCTCCAAGTCGACCCCGGAGACCGAGCCGATCCTCGAGTCCATGAGGGCTCGAGTTGATCCTCGGTCGAGGTCTCCTTCGGCCTCCCGTTCGGGACCGAGGTCGTCGACGCCGACTCCCTCGGCGTCGGGGCGGATGGCATCAGTGCCCGCCCGACCGGAGCCGATCGACTCCTCCTCCGAGTAGTCGGCCTGGGAATCTGAGGATGAAGAGTCGCCTGGTTCCTTTCGGACTCGGTGTGTCCCTTCGGACTCCCCCGAGTCCGAACCTCGGAGACGGTCCCACCCGGAGGATACCCGGTTCTCGGACTTCGTGAAGGATATGGCCAAAGCCTTGGCCTTCCCTGTGGATCCCGAGGAGGAGCCTCGAGTCAAAGAACTCGATGCCCTCCAATATGACTCTCCCCCGAAGGAGGCCTTTATTGTACCGGTTCCTCCCATGCTGGAACGGCTTCTCTTCCGCATGTGGGAGAGCCCGGCGTCATCGCCGGTGTTAAGCAAGCGGGTCGATTCCATTTATCGAGTCCGCAAGAGCCCCGGGTTCCAAAAGGCACAACTACCTCACCATTCCATGGTGGTGGAATCGGCCATGCATAGACTGAAGAGTCAAAAGATGCACTCCTCGGTGCCCCCTGGTAGGGAAGCCCGAAGCCTGGATGCCCTCGGTAGGAAGTGCTTCCAGGGCTCTATGCTTGCTTGTCGAGTCCAGACCTACCAGCTCTACATGGGCATGTATCTCCGAGACCTGGCTAAGGAAATAGCCGGGTTCTCTGCTGGTCTCTCCGACGAACCTTTGCAGAGGTTCCAATCCTTGTCTACTGGCATTCGGGAGTGCTCCAAGTTTATCTCTCGAGCAGCCTATGATGGTTTTGAGGCTTCGGCTCGAGTAGCCGCGGCCGGCATCGGTGGACGCCGCCAGGCTTGGCTTCAGACGTCCGACCTCGAGCCCTGGGTACAGGACAAGTTGGTCGATGTCCCCTGCCGAGGTGATAACCTCTTTGGCAAGCCCATGGATGAGAAGGCTGCACAACTCGAGACGGAGACTCTCACCAGGACTCGTCTCTCAAGGAAGACCTCTGCCCCTTCTCAAAAGAAGAAGGCCTCGGGGGAAAAGCCCTTTTACCCGAGGAAGGGTGCTGCCTATAAATACTACCCTCAGTATCAGGCCTCACCAGCTCCCCCACAGGGAAAGCAGGCCAAGGGACGGGGTAATGGGTCCCGTAGGCAGCAAGCCCCCAAGCCTGCACCACCGGCCCCTGCTCAGCAGGGTGGGGATTTTTGACTTTCTCAGCATAGCCTCTCCCCCTCAGCTGGTTTCTCTCAGCACAGGAGGCCGGCTGGTCCACTTTGCCCACAGGTGGTCCAACATCACCACAGATACCTGGGTGCTTCAGATAGTTCAAAAGGGCTATCTTCTTCATTTTCACCAGGTACCTCCCTCCTACTTTCCAGGGGAGCCTTCCAGACTCCCTCTGCACAGGGATTTACTCCTTCAGGAGTTAGCAAGTCTTGTTCAGGAACAAGCCGTGGAACCGGTGCCCCACCACCTGACGGGTCAGGGGTTTTATTCCCGATACTTCCTGATTCCAAAAAGGACAGGAGGCCTCAGATCCATCCTAGACTTGCGAAACCTGTGATAAGGAAGCTTATCATAGCTCAGGTAGGAGCTATAGAAAAGATGATGTGACTCTGAACAAGCAACCTGTCAGTTCTGGTAGAAGCAAGAAAACAGAGTTTTCACATAAAAGACTACCAGTCCCAGAATGCACCAGGTTTCCAGCAGCCATGAGAGGGGCTGAAGTGAGAAAATGTGTGTGCAATCAAGAGAGCTATGAGGTAATCCCTAAGCACTCATCTCAAAGGGCAGGACCTGATTCAAGACAGCTGCGCTGTGTTAGGGAGGAGCACACATTAGGAAAGAATAAGAATAGAGCTTATTCTTCAGATAACAGTTTCAAGAACAGCTACAGAAAGAGCTTCAGGAAGAGATACAGAGACAGAGACAGCAACGGCTACAAGCTCAAGCACCAGTATCACCTGGAGGAAGAGAAGCCAAGCCAAGCGGATAGAGAAAGAAGGAAACTCTCTGGAAGGAAGAGAAGAAAGCCCATTGGATGGTCTGGGAGAGTCCAAGGCAGTACCCATACTGGGAGGTATTCCAAGTGCCAGCAGAGTCCATTGGACTGGATTCAGCCAGAGGAATGGAATGGCAGAGATAGGAATCACCAGTGGCTACCTGGAAGAGAGAAGACTGCACATGGAAGGGACTTTCAGACCAAGGCCAGAAGGTATGTGAGAGGAGATCCAGTGTCCAGGGATCAAGATTGGAAGGCTGGACATCAGAATTGGATTACATACTGGCCAGGCTTTACAGAGAGGAATTATGATGGCAGGAGAGGCTCAGGTATGAACACTGATCCAGACCCTATCTATAATAGAGAATGGCAGCAAGGGAATAAGCATTCTCATGATAGTGCCTTAATGAAAGACTCGTCTGTGCCAATGTATGATAGTGACCCTATGCTGATTGATGAAGGGGGAGATACAGCAGATGAAAGTACAGTTTACATGGACTGTTCTCTATCTAAATGCTATTGCTAGCTTTCTGTGAGCAAACATATCAGCCATCACAAAGAAACCTAACTTTGTTCTTTATTTCCACTGCAAACAGCTCTTAAAGCAGGATTTGGGTTCACACAGTAGCAGCCAGCCAGCTAAAGGCTTACAGCTGGTCAATTGATAGTAATTAAAGCTGCACCTGATTGTGTGTGTGAGCAAGGGAGAATCACTGCTGAGATCTGCGTGGAAAATAAGCAGAAGTTAACCTAACCAGCAAAGTTTATTCTTTTCTTTGTGCCTTTGTATTTGGTAATTATTTTGCTAAGAAAACATTAGCTAATTGCCTGACAAGCTGAAGGTTGATTTCTGATTTGCTTTGTGACTTTTTGTTATCCATTTAAACACTGCAAGCAAGTAACCTCATTTATATTGCTAACAAGCATACTTGTGCTGGGTGAATTAAACCCCATCAATAAAAGAAGTATTTTATTGACCTTACCACTTGGTTTCACAACTCAAATTATTGTCATCAGCTGTGTTTGGGAGTGAATGAACTACAATACCCACAATACCTTGCAAGAATCATATGAATATATGCATCGTCAAGATTGTGTAAGTTCTCACCCTAGGCAGCCGTCTGACAAACCTCAACAAGTTCCTTGCAAAGTAAAAGTTCAAAATGCTTACCCTTGGAATCCTGCTGCCCTACCTCCAGCAGGGAGACTGGCTATGCTCCTTAGATCTGCAGGATGCGTATACTCATATCCTTATTCATCCAGACCACAGACAATACCTCAGGTTTGTGGTGGACGGACGCCATTACCAGTACAGAGTACTGCCTTTCGGCCTATCCTCCGCCCCCAGAGTGTTCACCAAATGCCTAGCAGTGGTGGTGGCCTATCTGAGACTTCAGGGTCTCTTTGTGTTCCCATACCTGGACGACTGGCTCATCAGGGCCCAGTCTGCCCAAGAAGCCACTCAGGCTACTCATCGCACGGTGGCTCTGCTCCAGCACTTGGGATTTGTCATAAACTTCACAAAGTCCACTTTGCTCCCCTCTCAAGATCTAGAATTCATCGGCGCCAGGTTGGACACTCTTCAGGCGTGGGCCTTCCTGCCTCTGGACAGGGCCCAAAGGCTCATGGATCTCGCCAGCCGCTTTCACGGCAATTCCCTGGTCTCGGCCAGGCAATTTCTGAGACTGCTCGGCCATATGGCTTCCACGGTCCATGTAACTCCCTATGCCCACCTGAACATGCGACCTGCTCAATGGTGCCTTCGCAAACAATGGCATCAGGCCACTGGGAGCCTAGCGGACTCCGTACAGATCTCCGACCAGCTGGTCTCCTCTCTGCGATGGTGGCTTCACCTGCCAAACCTAGTACTCGGGGTGACTTTTCAGCCCCCTACACATTCTCAGGTCCTGACGACCGATGCTTCTCTCCAGGGTTGGGGAGCACATTGCCAAGGGACTTGTACTCAGGGTCTCTGGACTCCTTGGGAGTCCGCTCAGCAGATCAACTTCCTGGAGCTCAGAGCCATCCGCCTAGCGCTCAAAGCCTTCTCTCACCTGATTTCTCACCAGTCAGTACTTGTCCAGACAGACAATCAGGTTGCCATGTTCTACGTGAACAAGCAAGGCGGAACCGGCTCCTTCCTTCTCTGTCAGGAAGCACAGAAGCTCTGCTCTTGGGCCGTCCATCGCAACATCGTCCTCAAAGCTGTCTATCTCCCAGGTCAAGAAAACTACCTGGCAGACAAACTGAGCAGGGTCCTCCAACCGCACGAGTGGAGGTTGGATCCGCTTGTGGTTCAGCGGATCTTTCTCCGGTGGGGCCTCCCCACCATGGATCTGTTCGCCAGTCCTCTGGACCGGCAGCTTCCCAGATTCTGCTCTCCACAGCCGCATCCTCTCCGGGTGGCAGCAGATGCTTTTCTGATTCCATGGTCCACAGGCCTCTTGTATGCCTTTCCACCCATGCCCCTGGTGTCTCGGACGCTCTTCAAGGTTCTCAGAGACAAGGCGTCGGTGATCCTAGTGGCTCCCCGGTGGCCGAGACAACCTTGGTTCCCGCTTCTGCTGCAGCTGGCGGTGGACACACCTCTTCCTCTGGGGTTTCAGCCCGACCTCCTCTCGCAGGATCAGGGGATGCTCCTGCACCCCAACCTTCGGTCCCTTCATTTGATGGCCTGGCTGTTGAAAGGGTAGTCCTTGCTCCTCTCCAGCTACCTCCAGATGTGGAAGAGGTCGTCTTGGCCTCCAGGAGGCCTTCCACCCGGAAGTCCTACGCCTCTTAAGTGGCGTCGGTTCTCCGTCTGGTGTACTCAGCAGTCTCAAGACCCCTTCTCCTGTTCAGCATCAGTGGTATTGCAGTACTTGCTTTCCCTTTCCAATCTTGGACTTAAGTCCAACTCGGTCAAGGTCCACCTCAGTGCTATTTCTGCGCACCACCTACCGGTGGAGGGTAGGCCTCTTTCCAGCCACCCTCTGGTGGCTCGTTTTCTCCGGGGCCTTCTACTCCTTAAACCACCTTTGCGCCCGCCAGCCCCGAACTGGGATCTCAATGTGGTTTTACAGCGGCTTACCTGTCCGCCTTTTGAGCCTATGGCTACCTGTCCTCTTCGTTTTCTTTCCTGGAAAACCTTGTTCTTGGTGGCCCTCACTTCTGCTAGACGCGTTAGTGAGCTGCAGGCCCTGGTATCTGATCCTCCTTACACTAGGTTCTACAAGAACCGGGTAGTCCTACGGACTCACCCTAAGTTTCTTCCTAAAGTGGTTTCCCCTTTTCACATCAACCAGGAGGTGGTACTTCCTACCTACTTTCCCAGGCCACACTCCAGCCGAGCTGAAATGGTCCTGCATACCCTGGACTGTAAAAGGGCGCTGAACTTCTACCTGGACCGTACGCGGGGGCACCGAAGGGCTGTTCAGCTCTTCGTGTCTTATGACCCCAACAAGTTGGGGCTCCCTGTCTCCAAGCGTACTCTGTCCATCTGGATTGCGGACTGCATCGCTTGGGCTTACGAGGCTGCGGGCTGGAAGGTAGAGTCACCGCTCATCGTGTTCGGGCGAAGGCTACGTCAGTGGCTTACCTCCGCTCTGTTCCGTTGGCAGACATCTGCCGGGCCGCTACTTGGTCTTCAAGCCAGACGTTTGCAGCCCATTACTGCCTAGAGAGGGAGTCCCGCAGGGACAGTGCTTACGGACAGGCAGTCCTCCGTAACCTCTTCGAGGTATAGGCAACTCCTACCCTCCATCCCGGATGTTGGGCTACCGGTTGGAGACGTATTCAGAGAAGATTCCTTCCTTCTGTGCTGCTGAGCTAGAGGGAGCTCATTTTTGTGCTTAGGGTCTCCGGTAGCCTTAAGCTTGGGAGTCCCATATGTGAGGACTGACTTCCTGCTTGGTCCTGGAGAAAGCGTAGTTACTCACCTGTAACAGGTGTTCTCCAGGAGCAGCAGGAATCAGTCCTCACAACCCTCCCTCCTCCCCTTGGAGTTGCAGTTATATGCTTTCATTTTTGCTAATTTTTGCTGTCTTTTAGCTATGTCATCTGATTGAGCAAGATGGCACCCTTGGGCGGGAAGAGGACCGCGCATGCGCGCTGCAATTCCCAAAGGCTTTCTTTGAAAGCTGGGGAAAATTGCTCCGCGAGGGCTCCGTCGGCGCCGACGTCACCCATATGTGAGAACTGATTCCTGCTGCTCCTGGAGAACACCTGTTACAGGTGAGTAACTACGCTAAATTCCTCAATTTGCCCCACAGTCCCTGTTAGGATGGCTTCAGTTCGGGTGACTACTGCCCAAATGTCCCTAAGTATCACATCCTGAGGAGAGGTAGAGGTAGAGACGCCTCTCAATAATGACGAAACTTGCACCACTTTAGGTATAGGTAACTGCTTAACACCTGGACTTCCCCGCTCTGAAGACAGTCCAATGTCTGATGCCAAAGCAACAGGGGAGGAAACACCGACCATTCCTCCTGCTACCGGCACTCCCAGATCTTGCGACGAATGGGGTAGGATTACACCCCCAGTTGGAGACGAGGCAGATAATGAGGAAGCACTTAAAGACCCAGATACATATAAATGAGCATCCTCCAAAACACGTTTTACCAGATGTTTATCCATGGGGCCCTCGTTCTTGGAAGCCTTCAAAGTAGATGTAGCCTTCTTCCGTTTCTTCCCCATTGCAATACAACACTCTCCTACAAGCCATGATGCCGACCTGTGTAAATGTAATTAATAGAGAACTATAATTATGTAAATATTGTAAACCTAATTTTTCAAGTGTCTAACCCTGCATGTTGTGCCTAACCCTAAATCTATGTATATATGATCCAATTTTCCTGTCTTGATTTGATATATCCCACATTTGCAATCAAACCGCTGCTGATCGCTGGAAGTAGCGGTATATAAGTGTAAACTAAATAAAATAAGCCTCCGAAGCACTCTGAAGGGGCTCCAAAGGGGTGTGGCACGCGCCCAAGGACACGTACCGCGGCACAGCCCAGCTCAAATAGGGCAGACGCTTGACGTCAGCTCGCAGCACTAGCGCCCACAGATGTTCTCCTCCACCGGCTAGGGAATCAGCTTCACTCTCCGATGTTCCGCGGCACAGCCCAGCTCAAATAGGACAGACGCTTAACGTCAGCTCGCAGTACTAGCGCCCACAGATGTTCTCCTCCGCCGGCTAGGGAATCAGCTTCACTCTCCGACCCCTGGAACCCTTTTTAAAAATTGGTGTTATGTTCGTAACTTTCCAATCTTCAGGGAATACAGATAATTTTAATGATAGTTATAGTAAGTCTATAGTCTCATTTTTTGAGTTCTTTTAGCATCCTGATTTGTATACCATCCAGTCCAGGAGATTTGCTACTCTTTATTCTATCAAATTTCTGAATTACATCTTCACCATTTATTGAGATTCATTTCATTTCCACCGATATCTCACCTTTAAACATGAATAAGAGCAGAGAATAAAAAGTCTCATTCACTACTATGAAATGCTATTTCAACATCAACATCAAGTTAGCATGGGGAACTGTTGGTCTTGCACATGATGAAGATGACATAGGGAAGTTACATTCCAGAAATGATATTTAACGGTGAGTTATCAAAGGAAGTGAATTAATCTCGATAACCCCCCTAACACCTATGCATGAATCTCAGCCCTCCCCCCACCTCTGAGCATCCTGGTTCTTACCTGAAGCTCCCTGGTGGTCCAAGTGGTGAGCAGAGCAGGAGCGGCCCTCCTCCACTCCTGCCCCACTTTTTTCTGTGGTTTTACCCAAGGCCCACATTTCCTGCCTCGGCAGATAGTGTGGGTGCTCTAGTGCTACATGGACCCTGTGCATTAAATGCAAGGCAGATGCTGGGCATGCCCACTGCATTTACCGCACAGGGTTTGCACTTACCATGCAACCATTTTCCTTTATTTTAAGGATTTGGTATACTGCCGTTCACAAAATCACATCATGGCAGTTTACAATAATAAAGGGAAAAACCAATTCAGTAATAATGGAACAAAAAAATCACAAAGACCAGACAAAGATACAATGGGTAAGTCAAATGCTGGAAAGCAATGAGCACAAATGCTCGAAGCTTAGCCAAAGTTCCTGACCTGGCAGCCCTAATGGTGGAAATGGACTTGGACATTGTGGCCTTTACAGAAACATGGTTTAACAAGTCACACAAATGGGATATAGCCATAGCTGACTATAATCTATTTAGAAGAGATATAACGGGTAGAAAAGGAGAGGGACTAGCTCTATATATCAAAAGCAATATTAAAGCTGCTGAAATGAAGGGGTCGTGGGGAAAAGAAGAAGCACTGTAGATTGTGTGGAAAGAGGAGATAACACTTGTCATCCATACTGGTGTAGTCTACAGGACTCCAACTCAAACCAAAGAAATGAATAGAGAATTCATTATTGATATTGCAAAGATAGCCATGAAGGGGGAGGTGATCATATCGGGTGACTTTAATCTACCTGATGTGGATTGGAGTATTCCTTCTGCAAATCTGGAAAGAAGTAAAAAAAATTGTGAATGCCTTCCAAGATACATTACTTAGATAAATGGTAATGGAACCGACTAGGGAAAGCTCAATGCTGAATTTAGTACTCACCAACGGAGATAGCATGTTGAATATCTGGGTGAGTGCCCAGGTAAGCAGCAGTGATCATCACATGGTGTGGTTTGAGATAAAAACCAAGGCAGAGTCCAAACACAGCAAGCTCAAAGTCCTAGACTTAAAAAACTGACCAGTAAAATGGCCAAGTGCCTGAAGGAGGAATTGGCAGGGTGGGAGGGCATAAGGGAAGTGGAATTGCAGTGGGCTAAACTAAAGGAGGCAATAAAAGGGGCAACAGATACATATGTAAGGAAAGTAAATAAAAACAAGAGGAAAAGGAAGCCTATTTATTTATTTATTGAATTTATTTATTTGTGATTTTTCTATATCGCCCCTTCCCAAGATCAATGAAACTAAATCAAACCAAATTACATAAAACTCAGTGTAACAAATACATTAACTGACAGTGAACTAATTACATGATTAATATTTACAAGTACATTATTTACAGATTAACTATTTGCAAGAGTGTACATATTGATAAACCTTGCAATGCTAATATATTATTCATTGATTCACGAAATTCAGAAGTTCGCAAACAGAGGAACACAGGAAAGAATACAGGATAAAACTAAAAGAGACAAAAGGAGAAATAAGGATAGCAAAATCAAAGGCAAAAGATAAGATGGCTAAAGATGTGAAGTGTGGCGACAAAATTTTTTTCAGGTATATTCAGGAGGAAAATCAGAGGTGGAATTGCAGGACTCAGAAGTGCCGGGAACAGATTTGTGGAAAGTGATATTGAAAAAGCGAAAATGCTAAACAAATACTTCTGTTCTGTTTTTACTAAAGAAAATCCTGAAGAAGGACCACCTGTGATTGACAAATATACAAATGGGAATGGAGTAGATACCACACCATTTTCAGAAGATAATGTGCTAGAACAGCTTGCAAAACTGAAAGTGGACAAATCTATGGGACAAGATGGGATACATCCTTGGATACTGAAAAAGCTCAGAGAGGTTCTTGCAGGGCCTTTAATGGATGTTTTTAGTATATCCTTAGAGACAGTAGACGTTCCACAGGACTGGAGAAGGGCTGATGTGGTATCTCTTTACAAAAGTGGTAATAGGAAAGAAGTGACAAACTACACGCCGGTAAGCCTTACCTGGGTAGCGGGAAAAGTAATGGAGGCACTCCTGAAAGAGCAAATAGTGGACTTTCTCAAAACCAACAGATTGCATGATCTGAAGCAACATGGTTTTACCAAAGGACGATCTTGCCAAACAAATTTGATTGAGTTCTTTGACAGGGTGACCAGAAAACTAGATTAAGAGCATGCGGTGGATGTGATTTACTTAGATTTCAGCAAAGCCTTTTATACTCTTCCTCATAGCAGTCTTATCAATAAACTCAACAGCTTCGGGATGGGCCCAAGGTGATGAACTGGATCAGAAATTGGTTGACTGACAGATGACAGAAGGTGATGGTAAACGGAACTCATTTGGATGAAAGGAAGGTGATTAGCGATGTGCCTCAGGGTTCGGTCCTGGGACTGGTACTGTTCAATGTATTTGTGAGTGATATTGCTGAAGGACTGAATGTAAACGTCTGTCATTTTGCAGATGACACAAAAATTTACAACAGAGTAGACTACCCTGAGGGAGTGGATAACATGAGGAAAGATCTACAAAAGCTGGAAGAATGGTCTATGCTTGGCAGTTAAGATTTAATGTGAAGAAGTGCAGTGTCATGCACTTGGGAAGCAGAAATCCAAGAGAATTGTATGCGATAGGTGGTGATAGGTTGGTGAGCACAGACTAGGAGAAGTATCTCGGAGTGATTGTTTCTTAGGATCTCAAGGTGGCGAAACACTGTGACAAGGTGGTGGCAAAAGCCAGAAGGATGCTGGGTTGCATACTGTGATGAAGCAGACGCCAGTAAACCCATGGAGGTAGAAGAAAACACTGATCTCTTTAAAGGAAATGATATACATAAAGTGCAGTTAGTGAGAAGTGCACCTAGAGGGAGCATGCACGGAGATTCAGAAGGTAGGCTGACACGCCCAGGTTGGGATGATGCAAGAACTAATTCAAAGCATAATCAGATACACCTGGTCAGAGGGATAGAATCCTTACCTAAGAAACAGCTTTATAAGCAAAGCATAGACAAGCCAGAAGGGAGAGGAGCGGCATGAGCCGCAGCAGCTGCTGATAGAGAAGAAAGAGAAAGGAGACTGCTCCAAAGAGAGGAGAAAAGGCAGTTGAATTTGCAGCCCTTACAGGAAAGGAACAAGTTCCAGGAGAGCCAGTTTCAGGCTGGGAAGCTCCAGAAGGAAGTCTTCAGGAAGGACAGAAGGAGAACCAGGAGAGTGCCTGGTAGGGAGAATACCAGAGACACAGACCCAAGAGTTCAGAGGTACCTTCATTCTTCTTCCCCTGTATGTGAGCCCCAAGGAGTTCAGAGGTGGGTGAACCAGACTCAGCCCAGGAGTCTAAGAGACACAGATCTGAACCAGGAACTGAGGCCGGGTCACAGAAAGGCCTCGAAGCCAGGGAGCCATAAGAGCAGCCAAGGCAGCTGGAGAAAGGTTTGGGAACCTATAGAAAGAGTGCTTACCAAAAGTCCTGTTGCATATTTGCCAGACCGGGTACAGCCAGGCTGGAGAGCCTTAGAAAGAAGTTCTGAAGTAAAACCAGGAATATATGGGGAAAGCTCAGGGGCCACAGATATCTCAGCAGAACAAGAGGCTATTGCAGATAGACCCTGCTGAACCTGACCCTTTGCTAACTGAATGCCCTATGGACTGTACGTTTTGTTGTACTGGGAGTTTAGAATCCTTGAGAGAAATATAGCATGCAGGATATACTTTTGAAACACAGTTTTGTTTGACAAGCTAAAAGAAGAAGCATTGCTTTTGTTTATATAACCTGTTTTGTTTGAACCCTGCATAACTAACAAAGACTGTGAAGCATATCCAAGCTTTTGACCTATGTAAATACCCTATGTGAAAATCCTGAACAAGGTGAAAATACTGTTGTCTTCGTTTGAACCTTTTGTGCATTAAGGGAATAAAACCCTATACTTTACCAGTCACATGGCTTACATAACTACTCATTATGAAGAAAGGGACTACTAGTACCAGAAGGCTTCTGGACTAACAAAAGTTTCTACCTTCAATACAACAATAATGTCCACCCTGACCTTTAAGCACGTGGCTAAAGGGATGGGGTTGTGACAATACAAAGAGGAATTACCAGCAGAAAGGAAGAGGTGTTAATGCCATTGTACAAATCTCTGGTGAAGCCTCACTTGGAATATTGTATTCAGTTTTGGAGACCATATCTCGCAAAGGATATAAAAAGACTGGAAATGGTTCAGAGAAAGGTGACCAAAATTATTTGGAGCCTGCATCAGAAGATGTATGAGAAGAGACTTGAAGACCTAAATATGTACACTCTGGAGGAGAAGAGGGACAGGGGAGATATGATTCAGACCTTTAAACACGTAAAGAGTATTAATGGACAAACAAACCTCTTCCAAAGACAGGGAAACTATAAAATTAGAGGGCATAACACGAAGATGCAACGGGATAAACTTAAATGTAACGTCAGGAAATACGTTTTCACTGAAAGGGTGATGGGTGTTTCGAATATCCTCACGATAGAAGTGGTGGGGGCAAATACAGTGACATCCAAAATCTCATGGGACAGACATGTTGGATCCCTTTATAGCAACAGGATAAATTCAAAATAAGCATAACTCTCTCTTATATCTGAACAAATAGGGGTGACCTACACAGAGCAGTGGGTACACCCCTAAACAAAGGCATCGGGAAGGGTGACCTGCATGGAGCGGCAGGTGCACCTGCTCTTGCCGCCTTGCTGAGCAGACTAGATTAACCATACTGCTGGGAATTGCTGACACCTAATCAGGAGTTAGTGGGCCTGATTACCTGAGAGCAGCTGAGGCCTGCATAAAAGACTCCAGAGCCCTGCCCTCTTGAGGCATTCCTAACAGGGGCTCTACAGGTCAAACAACGGTAAGGATTTGAGGGTTTATTTTTATTAAATTGCTAGCTCTCTGACTGGGAGCTCTTAAAAGAGTTTTTGTATATTTTTAAAGCAAAGTACTTTCTTTTTGGTGCTTTAGTAGAAATTTCCTTGAGCAGAGTAGGTTGTTGAACTCTAGTAACCTTCTCAGCTTTGGGAACTGCTGACACCTAAACAGGAGTTAGTGGGCTTGATTAACTGAGAGCAGCTGAGGCCTGCCTAAAAGGCTCCAGAGCCCTGCCCTGTTGAAGCATTCCTAACAGGGGCTCTACAGGTCAAACAACGGTAAGGATTTGAGGGTTTATTTTTATTAAATTGCTAGCTCTCTGACTGGGAGCTCTTAAAAGGTTTCTGGTACATTTTTAAAGCAAAGTTACATTCTTGTTGGTGGTTTAGTGGCAATATTTTCTTTAGGAGAGTAGGTTTTAAACTCTAGTAACCTTCTCAGCTTTTGGGAACTGCTGACACCTAATCAGGAGTTAGTTCCCTCCCTACCCACCCAAATCCCACCCACCCCTAGTGAACAGTCTTGCTTTATAGGGCACCTCCCCATTTAACAAAGCACAGGGACTTGAACAGCACATTTTGAATATAATTAAAGAGATTTAACTGCTTTTTCTCTGAAAGGACAGCTGGGAAACCGGCTGGTACTTTAGTAGATCTCTCTCTTTTGCTTTAACAGATACCTAAGCTCCACGAACAGAACAAAGGCTGGGAAAAATTGTATCGCTAAAGCTGTTGTCCCCGTTACAGCTTCTGCCTCTGTCCAGACAGAGAACCCAATGCCAGTTGAAGGACCAGTTCCATGTGCAGGGTGCCTGCATGCTGAAGCTCTCAGGAAACAAGTGGAGGAACTCAGTGAGTAGGTGACGAGGCTGAGGAGCATGCAAGATAGTGAGAAGTACATTGATGAGATGCTTCTTGAAACATCCAAGCTCTCTAGCAGAAGAGAAGATGGGTGCCAACAGAAAGATGATGGTTGGACACAAGTCACCAGGGCCTGCAGAATCACCCATCCAACTTCTCCAGCCCTTGAATTGGAGAACCATTATGCAGTCCTGGAAGTGGAGGAGGAGAAAGTATCCCTGGAAAGGGAAAAACCAGAGCTCAAGTACCCCAAAGTTGCAGAATCAGTGATTACAAGGGAGCGAAGGGTAGTGGTGGTTGGTGACTCTGTTCTGAGGGGTACTGAGGCATCCATCTGCTGACCAGACTTGATGTCCAGAGAGGTATGCTGTCTGCCTGGTGCCAAAATCCAAGATGTTACGGAGAGTTTGCCGAGACTCATCAAGCACACTGATTATTACCCAATGTTGCTAATCCATGTCGGAAGAAATGATACTGCCAGGTATCCCTCTGAGCATATCAAAAGTGACTTCATGGCTCTGGGACAGAGGGTGAAGCAGTTAGGTGCACAGGTAGTGTACTCTTCAATCCTCCCTGTTGAGGGTAAAGGCCAAGGCAGAGAGGCTCGCATCCTGGAGATGAATGCATGGCTGCGTGGATGGTGTCATCGAGAGCGTTTTGGTTTCCTAGACCATGGGATGCTGTTCCAAGGGTTGCAGAACAGAGATGGCATCCATCTGTCCAAGAAAGGTCAACGCGTCTTCGGTAGTAGACTGGCTAATCTACTGAAGAGGGCTTTAAACTAGATTCATTGGGGATGGGTGAAGAAAGCCCCCAGGTAGGTGAAAGCCCCCAGGTAAGTGATGCATTAAATATCTTTATGGAAATGGGTAACAGAGGTAACATATGGAAAGCAGTGTGTATAAATGCCCGTAGCATGGGGAATAAGATCCCTGATGTTGAAGCTTTGGTGGGAGTGGCCGACTTGGATTTAGTGGCAGTTACAGAAACATGGTTCACAGAAAACCATGACTGTGATGTAACTATACCTGGCTATGCTTTATTCAGAAAGGACAGGGTAGGAAGAAGGGGAGGAGGAGTGGCACTATATGTAAAAAATACTATTAAAGCTTTGGAATTACAGAGCTTAAAAGGGAGAGAGGAGGCATTGTGGGTTAAACTAGAAAGAGGGAAAGAGAAATCTATTTGCATTGGCGTGATATACAGACCTCCCTCACAAGAGAAAGAGGTGGACATACGCAGCATTGCTAGGAAAGGGGAAGTGCTACTGATAGGGGATTTCAATATGTCAGATGTTGATTGGCACATTCCTGCTGCAGTATCATCTAGAAGTAAAGAGATCCTGGATTCTCTACCGGGAGAACTATTCAAGCAATTGGTAACAGACCCCACACGTGAAGGGGCCATACTGGACTTGGTGCTCACCAATGGTGAAAGTGTTTCTGATATTATCGTAGGAGATCATTTTGCATCCAGTGATCACCAGATGGTGTGGTTCAGTATAAGGACTAGGGCTGTTAGAATCCATTCAAAGGTGAGGGTCTTAGACTTTAGGTAGACTAACTTTGCCAAGACGGGCCAATACCTAAGGGAGTCGTTAGTGGGATGGGAACAGCTGGGGGATGCAGAAAAACAGTGGGCAAAACTGAAAGGTGATATTTTAAGGGCAACCAACCTTTTTGTTAAAATGGTAAATAAAAGTAGAAGGAAAAGGAGACCGCTATGGCTTTCAAAAGAAGTAGCTGAAAAAGTGAAGAAAAAGAGATCACAGAGAGAGGAAGACAGGCATCTATATTTGGAAAAACTTAGAGAAGCTAGCAAAATAGTCAGAAAAGCAAAGATTCAAAAAGAGGCGGAAATAGCCAATGCAATAAAATGGGGGGATAAGACATTTTTCAGATATGTTAGTGAGAAGAGGAAGGGCAAAAGTGGTATTGTCAGACTCAAGGGTGAAGGGGAGGAATATGTAGAAGCTGATGAGGATTGCTTAACAAATATTTCTGTTCTGTGTTCACAGATGAAGAACCAGGAGCAGGACCTCAGAAAACACCCACAAACAGGAACAGAAGCGAGGGACAACTTTAACAATTTTCAGAAGACTGTGTTCGTGAGAAACTAGCTCAACTTAAAGTAGACAAAGCGATGGGACCGGATAAGATACACCCTAGAATACTGAGGGAACTTGGGGACATTCTAGCAGCTCCACTGACTGACCTTTTCAATGCATCGTTGGCGTCGGGAGTGGTGCCAAAGGATTGGAGAGAGGCTCATGTGCTGCCTTTACACAAAAGCGGAAGTAAGGATGTGGTTGAAAACTACAGGCTGGTTAGTTTAACTTCGATGATGAGTAAATTATTGGAAACGCTGCTGAAAGAGAAAATAGTCAGGTTTCTGGAGTCCAGCGGATTACAGGATCCGAGGCAGCATGGATTCACCAGCGGCAGGTCTTGTCAGACAAATCTGATTGATTTCTTTGACTGGGTGACCAGGGAGTTGTACCGAGGGAGAGCCCTAGATGTGGTGTATTTAGATTTCAGTAAAGCCTTTGACACTGTTCCTCACAGGTGACCTATAAACAAACTGAGCACCCTAGGGATGGACCCTAAAGTTACTGCTTGGGTTAGAAATTGGTTGGGTGGGAGGCGACAAAGAGTACAGGTAAATGGGGCTCACTCTGAGGAGAAGGATGTTACCAGTGGTGTGCCCGAGGGATCTGTCCTTGGTCCGATTCTTTTTAACATCTTTGTTAATGATATAGCGAAAGGGCTGTCGGGTAAGATTTGCCGTTTTGCGGATGATACCAAAATCTGCAATAGAGTAGACACCCAGGAAGGTGTAGAAAACATGAGGAGGGATCTAGCTAAGCTTGAAGAATGGTCTAGAATCTGGCAGCTGGGATTTAATGTTAAAAAATGTAAGGTTATGCATTTGGGCTGCAGCAATCCAAGGGAGCAATATAGCATAGGGGTTGAAGTACTTTTGTCCACTAAAGAAGAACGGGACCTAGGCGTGGTTGTGTCTGATGATCTTAAAGTAGCTAAACAGGTTGAAAAGGCGACGGCAAAAACTAGAAGGATGCTTGGGTGCATACAGAGAGGAATGGCTAGCAGAAAAAAGGAGGTGATAGTGAATCTGTATAAGTCTTTGGTGCGACCTCATTTGGAGTATAGTGTGCAATTCTGGAGACCGCACCTTCAAAAGGATGTGAACAGGATGGAGTCGGTGCAGAGGGTGGCTACTAAAATGATTAGTGGTCTTCATTATAAAGCATATGAGGACAGACTTAAGGATCTTAATATGAACACCTTAGAGGAAAGGCGGGATAGAGGTGATATGATTGAGATGTTTAAATACCTCCGTGGCATAAATGTTCAGGGAGAGAGCCTCAGTTGAAAGCAAGTTCTGCTACGAGGGGACATGGGATGAGGGTGAAGGGAGATAGATTCAGGAGTGATATGCAGAAATATTTCTTTACAGAAAGAGTAGTGGATCCATGGAATAGTCTCCCTGTGGCAGTGGTAGAGATGAGGACAGTAACTGAATTAAAAAAAAGCATGGGACAAACACAGAGGATCTCTAAAGGTAAAAAGGGGACTGTTGTAGTTGTTGATATGGAAGGACAGATTAGATAGGCCATGTGGTCTTTTTCTGTCATCATATTTCTATGTTTCTATGTTTCTACTGGTCTTTATCTGCCATCATATACTATGTTACTATGAATAGCACAACAATACTAATCAAGAACACAAATATGCGGGGAGAGACAAAAGGGAAAATTAGTTTCATTAAAACGAGGATCTAAAAAAGTATTTTAAGGCCTCATTGAAGAGCCATATTTATTCCATAGATCTGGCACCTGATAACTAAAGGCAGCATTCTGAAAGAATGCCAACAGGAGCCTTGTTTTGCCAGGCAAGGCTTGATCATTTCCTTGGGAGAATCTTAGGGCCCGATATTCAATTTGCAAGCTATGTGCTGCCAACCCCTAACCCCGGATATTCATTGCTGGGGTCATATGCGGCCCTGGCATTGAATATCCGGAGTCTGCCGCACATGCCAGAAGCCGCAGTAGCTAACTGGGCAGCAGAATGAATGCACTTATAGGTCAGCAGGAGAAGTTTGAAATGGATTTGGAAACGGATAGGGAGCCAGTGAAGTGACTTGAGAAGAGAGGTAATATGGGCATGAGGCTGGTGGAAGATTAGCCACGCAGCAGAGTGTTGAACAGATTGAAGGGAAGAGAGATGATTGAGAGGGAGACCAGCAAGGAGTAGGTTACAGTAGTCAAGACAGGAGTTGATTAAAGAGTGGATAAGTGTCTTATTAGTGTGTTCAGAAAGGAATGGATGGATTTTAGGATCCAAAATGCAGCCTCAAAGAGGTAAGCCTTTAGCATGGATTTGAAAAGGGGGAGAGAAGAGCCGTGATTCAGGAAGTTAGTTCCATGCATAAGGAGCAGCATGGTGAAAAGACTAAAGTCTGGAGTTTGCAGAAGAAGAAAAGGGCATAGAGAGAGGAAAGCCAGAGTGTAGCAGCAGAGCGCAGACAAACCAATGATACCAGGAGTCTGTTCAGAAGGTCCAAATCATTTATTTGTGCACAAGTCTCAAGCAGAATCAAATTCAAAATGGCTGAGCAATGGTTTCTAGTAAAACAACAACTTTTATAGACTTCTTCTTCATTCTAGACATAGGAAAACATTTCATTGGTCCCGGTACCCTCCCGTACACCTTCTATTGGTTCCGGTACCAATATGGCTATCCAATGATGTCCTTTGACTGGGCTTAGCACCTGCTTACCCCCCTTCTAGTCCCAATTACAATGGTCAGTTCACCAACTTAGATACTTTTCTCTTCCAAGGCCATTTAACTAGTTAGCACATGTGGGAAAGCAGGGCACTGTAACCTTTCTTTCAGCAAATTTAATTAATTCCATTGCAGCTGTACTCTCTTATCAGTAGCAATTAAACTTATTTTTCTATATTTTTCTGATTTTCGATTCTGCTCAGCTAAGCTAATTGTAGTTTGCTAAGTTTCAATTCTATAGTAGCAGCATATTGGGGGATGTGCAATTCCTATGGGCCTCTCCACAGGCTTCATTTACAGGTCAAGCTAGTTAGGCCTGTCTGCTTATTTCAGACACCATGGATCATAGGCCTTCGCCTACCACATTCCCCCCTTTGATTAATCTCACCCTATTACTTAATAAGGTGTGAGAGTTAAATCACTTCATTTGATTATACTGGGGTCGGGTTACGACCATATATAGTGGGCCGAGAATGCCATAAGGCCATAATCTTAGTTGCGGTTTTCCGCTCTACGGTGTTTTCAATAATACTGTTTACAGAACGCATACAACATGGAATTATACATGGTAATAGTAAAAATATAGCAATTATTATCAATATAAGCATAAGGAAAGTAGTAAGTCCTCCTAAACCTGAGAAAATAGAGGCAAACCAATTAGGAATCTTAAGACCATGCCAAGTCTGTACTGGCACGTAAGCTTGTTTTCGCATATTTTCAGCAATCTCTTCAACTACTTGACCTTTATCATCTATCTTCAAACAACAATTGGTTAAATTCAGTTTACCACATACTCCTCCTTTAGCTGCCAACAAATAGTCTAGTGCTAAGCGATTCTGATATATGGCAGTGCGCATTTGTGTGCTCTGTCTAGCTAAAAGTGTGAGTGCTTGGCTAGTCTCATTAGTTATTAATTCAACTACTGCTTGCAAGCGGATGATACGATTAATCATATATACAGGGGTCCGATAGCCCCACATACCATCATCATTCCATGTGGCCGGTCCATAATAGGCAATGATTCTTTCAGGTGGCCAATCATCGCCATCCCATTTCTGCCACTTGCCTATCTGTAGGGCTGCTCTCTTCTGTCTCTTAGTGTATACTGGGTATCCTAATTGTTCTCCATGTTCTGTGGGTAACAAAAAGAAAGAAGGTCTAATGGTCCCCAAAACACATGCCCCTCCCCAGTGTATAGGGAGTCTGGCATATGCTCGAGTTCCACAAATCCAATACAAGCCCAGTGGGGCTTGCCAGGCATGGGGCTGGGCAAGATTAGTCCATAAGTCGGCGAGTTCAGGGAATTTTGCTAATGGATTAGGGGGTTCAGATGCATTAACCCCTGACCACCAGGACGTCTGTTTGGTGGTGTCATTATAGAACTTTTGGCTGAGACAGACCAGCTGTCCCACCTGCAGATTGAACTTAGGTCCAGTTCTGGCATAGCAGAGACGTCCAACTATTGGGTGTGCCAATACCCATTCGCTTGTAGTCTTATGTAACTCAGTCTGATTGTAAGTCATAGAATAATTCAATTCTTGGGCTTCCCATGGCCACTGGTCACCCATTTGTGTCCCACCACAAAAGTAACAATCTGAAATATGGAGACTGGATACTACTGCTCCAGCTAATTCTAGAAACAAATTCTGGGAAGGGTGAGGGATATCAAGCTTATTTATATGCATAGTTTCGTAAAAGGTGTTATGGATATGGCACCTGGATGATCTATGGGCTTGGGTATTTAATCTTACATATACAGTGGTTCCTGGATCTGATCCAGATCCGGCAATTCGTAAGCCAAATTTATATCCTTGTTTCCATGCACTGGGATTCATTATAACAAGTTCTAACGGATTACAGGCACCTTTTTTACATTTTGCTATATCCTTGACATATGGCTTGTTTAAGGCAGCCATTCGATTGTCTCTGGTATTTTCTACCATACCAGTCTTCCATGTAGCATAGAAAACACATTCCCATTTTGGGCAATAGTAATCTGCAATTGGGGCTGTACTATATTCTTTGGCTAGAACTCTTTTACCTGTACACTCTCCCCATCCCGTGGTCCCCTCTGGACACATATATTTGTCATTATGCGAATAAGTTTTTTCCCAATTGGCACATTTAGAATGACTATCTCTGTTTATGGCATCACAAGCATCAAAATACAAAACAGCACCTTTTGTAGGATCAGTGAGTGGGGGTGTGGCATTGAGCAAAGCCCCATCTGCATCATTCCATCGTATCTCCAAAGTATAATAGGACGGATTCTGATGTGGGTTAAAGCATACTTTAGTATTACCTTTAGTACAAACATTCAGTTCAGTGGTGTTATAAATACACCGGGTTACTTTACCAGTACAGGTATAGTATGAATGATAAAGCAAAGTCTGCGTTACTTTCATTCCAGTCCGAGTGGAAGTAATGCAAGCAGTACATGGAGGCAAGGCACAAGTCAGTTCAAGGCCCCCCAGACAAGCAACCAGGACAAAGTAAAAACAAAGATTCATGTTGATTGGAGTTCTTCTGAATCCTCACTTGAAAATCTTGACCTCGACGTCTTCTTTTTGGCACAACGCTGTCCCGTTTGCTAATGAAGCAATTCAACGGGTGTTGAATGTTGATTGAAGATCCTCACAATGTCCGTCGTATGCCAACTAACTGATCAACTACAGTTGGCTCTGGATATTGTTAATCAATATAGTATCAATCAGTGTACAGGATTGCACACATAAGGTTTGTTTAAACAAATCTTGCTGTATTGGAAACAGCAATCCTCTTCGAAAGACTTGTCTAGCGCAAGGCACTGTGGTTGTTGGGGTGATTCCAAAAAAAGGTCTAGGTCGCTGGTTGCCGTCTCAGGGTGAGTCGCAGAGGTACATCAGGATGTTGTACTGCTGTCCACTGCTCGGAATCTGTAACGGTTGATGGCTTGACTCTGCTGTGATGGACCCAGGAATCGATCTCTGCTACCTTTACTGCAGTTGGGGTAGACAGGATGACGGTGTATGGTCCCTTCCAATGAGGTTCCAGCGGTGTCTTCTTCCAATCTTTGATCCACACCGAGGTACCAGGCTTGTAGGGATGTAGAGGTTCCATCAGATTGATGGGCAACTGGTCTTGGATCCACGCATGAAGAGTCTGTAGAACAAAACTAAGAGCTAGAAGTTCTTGTCTGGTTATTTCTGAACCAATCTGAGCTAAACTTCCTTTAATTCCCTGCACTATTGGTGGGGGTCTGCCATACACTACCTCAAAAGGGGAAAATCCTGTTGATTTCACAGGAACTGAGCGTATTCTGAGCAAAGCTATTGGGAGCACTTGGGGCCACTTTAGGCGAGTCTCCTGACAAAGCTTGGACATTTGGGCTTTCAAGGTACGATTCATTCGCTCAACTTTCCCTGAACTCTGAGGTCTATATGCAGTGTGTAGCTTCCATTGTATCTGCAGGGCATTTGCTAATTGCTGAGTAATCTGAGACACAAATGAGGGCCCATTGTCTGACCGTTGTCGCCCCCGCCTGGCCAGGTAGATAACTGATACCAGGTGAGGTCGCCTTTTTGGCTTTAAAATAAGTTTCCCTCAAAATGGCTGCCAGAAGGGCTGCTGGGAATTGTAGTCCTATCTTAAAGCAAAGGAGTTGTGATCCGAGGGTTAGGCATAAGACAGAGAAAATTTATTTAATGTAATCAGGGGTTCCTTCATACACAGGACACAAGTGGAAAAATCATATATAGGATTTTTAATCCCACGTTACAGCTTCAAAAGAAATAGGAACAACTTTGCTTGTATTCCAAAAATGCAAAGAAACAGGCACAACTTTGCTTGTAAATCAAAATGTCACTTATTCCAAAACTTTTAAATTCTTAAATGTTTCTCTTCTTTACAGGAACAAATCTCTTGCAGCAAAACAACTCTTTAAATGTCCCTTGAACATTAGTATCAGCTTTCAACCTTATAAGTTGAGCTTAGCACTCAGCTGTTTTCTTCGGTTGTGACGTCTTCACAATTCAGGCTGCTTCCTAAGCAGGCATACATTCAATGGCTTTCTGGCTCAGCTCTCTTCTACGTCAGAGGCTTGACATACAGCACATTGCATTTCAAAGGAACTGTCTTCCATATCTGTTATCTCCATATCTTCAACGCTATCATTCTCACACACATTCAAAGACATCTGAGGGGAGAGCTTACTATTCTCTTTCCTAATCAATTCACTCAATTTCTTAAGCAGGGCTTGTTTCTGCACTAGCTCGTCTGCAATATGAGCTACTTGATACTTAGATAAACAGTCTCTCTTTATCCTGGAGTTTGGCTTATTGCTGGAATCAGCTTTTAACTCTAAAGCTAATTCTCCCAAACTTTTACTGGTTAAGAACTGAGAAGGACACACTTGCCTGGTTTCAGAGGTATTCAGAATCTCTCTCTGCCCTGCAAACCAGTCATGCTGTCTTCCGTTTGCAGCAGCTTCGTTTGCTTGCACCAGCCTCTCTTTCCTTGCTCTCTCAGCTGTGCTTGGCAATCTCTCATCAGTTCTCTCTCTTCGGCTTCCAGTGTTTCCTTCACACTGTCTTTCATGCTCTGCAAGCACTCTCTCACTTGCTCTCGCTTCCCTCTTAGCGTTCCTTGTTCTTGCTGCTTCACTTCCAGCTCCCCTTTCTCCTTCTCCCTCTCTGTCTCTGCTACCTTCTCTGTTTCTGAAAGTCAGCTTTTTAAACTTTCCTTCCTCCTGAGCCACACCTTGCTCCCAGCACATGTGATTAGGGTCAAGCTTCTCCCTGACGTGCTGCTGTGGGCGGGGCTTAGGGATGACTAGGTTCTGAGTCAGAGACTCTTGGTTACTAGGGAAACTCTTGATACTTTCTGAATTAAAGTGATAGGACTCATTTCCCTGTGTATCTCTATGTTCAGCAGTGCTTTCCTCACCACACCGTATTACTGCTGGAATTCCAAATCTGGGAATAATTTCTCTCAGCAAAACTTTGGTAACTTCTCTGGCTTTTTCAGTCCTGGTGGGATAAGCCTCTACCCACCCAGAGAAGGTACAAACTAACACTAACAAGTATCGGTATCCACTGGCTTTTGTCATTTCAGTAAAGTCGATTTGCAGGTGGTGCATGGGGGTTACACCTCTTGACTGAACTCGGGGTGGTGGCGTAGGACCCTGTTTGGCATTGTTCTTGGCACAAATTAGACACTGGCGTGCTACTGAGGCTGATAGGGCTCCCAACAAGGCAATGCAAAAATGTGGCCTGAGTGCTTTCTCCATAGCACTTTTTCCATAATGTGTGGCTTGGTGGAAAGCCTTGACAAAGGCTGGTCCCAATAATTCAGGGATTACTATTCGTCCTGGGGGTTGGCTGCCCTCGGCAGGCGGCAGCTCAATCCACCCATCTTTCAGCACTCCCTCTTCCTTATTACAGTAGTAATCCAATTCGTTGGTGGTATATCGTGGTGTCCATGAATTAAGGGGTACTGGAAATAATGCTGCCTGCATTGGCATAGCTTGCGATGAAATTTGGCCTGTCATGGCTGCTTTTTGCGCTGAGGCATCAGCGAATCTGTTTCCTTGGGCAACATCTCCTTTACCTGCTTGGTGTCCTCGGCAGTGCATGACGGCTACATGTGTTGGGGCCCATACTGCATCTAGTAACATCAATATTTCTGGGCCATATTTGATCGATTTTCCTCCTGACGTGATGAGCCCTCGTTCTTTGTATAGAGCTCCATGTGCATGCAAAGTGGTGAAGGCATATTTAGAGTCCGTGTACACATTTAACAAGAGTTTTGCACCTAATACTAATGCTCGGGTAAGTGCAATCAATTCTGCTTTCTGGGCTGATGTGCCTGATGCCAGGGCTGATGATTCAATTACTTCATCCCGGGTGACTACTGCATACCCGGCACAACGTCATCCATCAAGGATGAGACTACTTCCATCTACAAAATAAGTCTGATCAGGATTCTCTAGGGGCACATCAGTCAAATCAGGTCGACTTGAGAATACAGTCTCCATGACTTCTATACAGTCATGCTCTGGGGGTTCTTCGCTGACAGGTATCAATGTGGCTGGGTTCAAAGCATGGCTCACTTCCAATTGTATCCGTGGGTTTTCACATAGCATACTCTGATATTTCAACATTCGGGAATTGGTGAGCCAATGATTCGCTTTCTGTTCCATGAGGGCAAGTACTGCATGTGGCACAGTGACTCGTAGATTCTGTCCTAAGGTGAGCTTATCTGCTTCACTCACTAACAATGCTGTAGCTGCAACTGCTCTCAAGCAAGGTGGCCATCCTTTGGCCACAGTGTCCAATTGTTTTGATAGGTATGCTACAGGTCGCTCCCAATGTCCTAATTTCTGAGTCAACATGCCTAAGGCGTTCCCTTGCACCTCATGCACGAATAAATGAAAAGGCTTGTGAACATCTGGTAATCCAAGTGCTGGTGACGACATCAATTCTTCCTTTAACGTTTTGAAGGCTGCATCCTGCTCAGGTCCCCAATCTAGTGGCGACTTTTCTTCTCCTTTGGTGGCTTCATATAGTGGTTTGGCAATTTGAGCAAAGTTGGGAATCCAGATTCGGCAATATCCTGCTGCTCCCAGAAAGGCTCTGACTTGTTTTCTGGTAGTTGGGGTTGGGATTCTGCACACAGCTTCTTTTCTTTCTCTTCCTAATTGTCGGCTTCCTTTAGTCAAGCGAAAGCCCAAGTATTTCACTTCTTTTTGGCATAGCTGTGCTTTTGCTCTGGAAACTTTGTATCCAGCTTCATCCAGTAGCTGCAAGAGGTCTTTGGTGGCTTGTATACATTCACTTTCTGATACAGCAGCTATCAGCAGATCGTCCACATATTGGAGAAGTACTCTCTTCCCCGGGGCCACTGGATAGCTTGAAAGGTCTTGGTTCAGTGCAGCACTGAAGATGGTAGGTGAATTCTTGAATCCTTGGGGTAATCGTGTCCAAGTGAGTTGGCCCCGTCTTCCGGAGACAGGGTCCTGCCATTCAAAGGCAAACAGCAATTGACTAATTGGGGCTAATCTTATGCAGAAGAACGCATCTTTTAAGTCCAAAACAGTAAAGTAGGTAGCTTCAGCAGGAATCAATCCTAAGAGTGTATAAGGATTTGGCACAACTGGATGTATGGTCTCAACTGCTTCATTCACTCTCCTTAGGTCCTGCACTGGACGGTAGTCACCTGTTCCAGGCTTCTTTACTGGCAGGAGTGGAGTGTTCCATGGTGACTGACATACTTTTAGTAGGCCATACTCTAGTAGTCTTAACAAGTGGCGGTGAATGCCTTCAATTGCTGCTCTTGGGAGGGGGTATTGTTTGACATGTACTGGTGTAGCACTAGGCTTGAGATTCACAATTATTGGAGCTATATTTTTGGCTAGGCCTGGGGGATTGCCTTCTGCCCATACTCCAGGCGGGGCATCAATGCTTTTCAGAGTACCGTATATACTCGAGTATAAGCCGACCCGAATATAAGCCGAGGTACCTAATTTTACCACAAAAAAACTGGGCAAAACTATTGACTCGAGTATAAGCCGAGGGTGGGAAATGAGGCACCTACCGTATATACCGTATATTTCAATGCAATTGGCCTGCACCATTAATGGAAAAGCATGAGCTAACACTTAATAAAAACAGGGTTCGTGGTTTGTTCCTTTGGGAAATCTTTTTTCATTTTAATTGTAAGTCACCCTGCATCACTTCTATTTTATCTTGTGTTTATGTATCACCTATTACCCAATAGCTCATAAAACCTATTCATATTGTGGCACTAGGAAATTATAGACTGCCTAAGATGCATAATAATTGTATCCACTTACACATGCCTCTTAAGTAGATTCTACTCTGCAACACACAGGGTGACCCTCTGAATTCTGCACCTTGATAATTGTATGGAATGTTGTAACCTGCAGCTTCCCACTTGCCAGAATAAAGACAGAAACTGCAATAAAATAAAAAATCCACAGGGCACGCCCCGCATTCCCAGCGCACCAATGAGAAAAATCTCCCTCGTGATACATCAAACAGCAGCGCTGGCCCTCAATGCAAGAGATCCCTGCTGTTTACTTATGGGTAAAGCCGTTCTGCTTTCACGCTAGATCAGGAACCCCGCTTACCTTCAGAAAGTACGGTTTGACAAACTCCGCGCCCAGCGCCTGCCGCCAGCTGCCTCCGAAGTCCGGGGGCGCGCTGCGGGCTGCCAGTCTCTGCAAAGCTGCCTCTTTGTTCCGCTGGATGCGCTGCAGTTGCTCGGGGCTCAGAGGCGGGGAGGCGACCTGCGGCGGGGCTGCTGCATTCGCTTCTTCTTTTTCATCCTTATCGGCCGATCTAAATTTTTTCAGGGGGGTCGTCTGCGGATCAGCAGTACACAAAGGACGACTTAAGGAAAATAGAAAAGCTTTCCTGCCTGGAGCGCAGCAGCAGCTCTGCCTAAAACACAGCTTACACGCTGCCAAGAGCATCTCCGAATACCAGTAGAAAACGAAGGTAGGGGTAACCATTAAAAACGTGTTTTTTTAAATTTCTTTCTTTAAGATAAAAAGTCATAAAACTGCATTCTGTTTTAAAATGATGCAGTAAATAGAACTAAGCACAAAGTAGCATTAAGGCTTTATAATTACTCCACAAGTAAATAGTAATATTACATAGATGCTGTTACTGGTCCTATTTTGCGACCTTTCCTTTCTAGCTTCCGGATTCTCCACGAACACACACCCCGACTTTTGCGGTTAAAATACATCATTTCCCCTGCCCCGCCCTTCCCTATCCCTCATTGGACAACTGAAAGACATTGCGTTCCTTCTCCCTCCTATGGCTAGTTACCAGCACCACGCGTTCTCCAACGTGGCCAGCGAAGGTACAGCTCTCCCAGTTTCACAGATCGCAAAGAAGGAGCACAGAAACGTGCTGAATGAAGTGTATCGTTCTTTCATACCCCCCACAGAGCTTACAGCTGGGTAAAGCGAGACGCACGTAGATTTTGATACGAATGTTTCTGCCAAACAGCTTGTCACTGTAACTTTCACCGCCTTCCCATTTAATACAGAGCTCTGGAGTATCACACGAATCGTCTCTCGCAATTTTATAGCCCGACACATCACTGCAAAGGTTTCCATATCTGCAGCCGCGGTTATGGAAACCTTAGCTTTAGAAGCAGCGCCCCCTGCTAGACATCTGCAGACGTTGACTCAAGTATAAGCCGAGGGGGGCCGTTTTTCAGCACAAAAAATGTGCTGAAAAACTCGGCTTATACTCGAGTATATACGGTATGTTCAAAATAGGTGTCCTGGGCAGATTCATTACTATAATATCTCCATTCTTCTTCTCGAGGAACAGTAAGCAGCATTAATCCAGCAGGTTTCGTCTGGGAATTCACTGTCATTTGCATCTCTCCTTTCTCAGTAAAGGATATTTGGGCCTGCAATTTGGCTAACATATCTCGTCCCAGTAATGGCACTGGGCACTCGGGCATATAGAGAAATTGATGTGTTATTTGCTGTCCTCCTAGGGTGCATATACGGTTTTGAAGAAAAGGCTTTGTGGCTTTGGCACCGGTTGCTCCCACAATGGTGACTGCTCTTGCGGAAAATGGGGCAATCTGTTTGTCTACTACGGAATGTTCTGCTCCAGTATCAACCATAAAGTCCATAACTTGGTCTCCTATTTGTATGCTGACCATAGGCTCCTGGAGACCTAAAGCGAATTCAGAGCCCGGTCTGTCCTAATCTGCGTCATCTACGTCGTAGGTTGCGGTGGCCACTGCTTGTATGGCCTCTCCTCTTTCTCGTTGAAACTGTTCTCGATTGGCTCCTCCGCGATTCCGGGGTCGCCCTCTTCCTCTTTCTCTCCATTGAGCATTATTTTCGTCATCCTGAGGGGCGTTTTCGAGTTCCGGGCATGTATCTCTCCAATGTCCTTCCTCTTTGCAATAAGCGCATTGGTTCACGCCTAGTTGGGGTCGGCTATCTCCTCGGTCCCGCCCTCTTCCTCTGCTCCTTCAACTAGGGAAACCTCCCCTTTTCTGTTCAACTATGACCGCAGCCAAAAAATCAGCTTTCTTCTTCATCTTTCGATCACATTCTTTCTGCCTTTCATTATCACGATTCACATACACTTTATGAGCGACTTCCAGTAACTGAGTTGCATTCATGCCCGCAAACCCTTCTAGTTTCTGTAGCTTACGTCTAATGTCTGGTTGAGACTGATTTACAAAAGCAGAATTCACCATGCATAAGCTTCCTGGTGCATCTGGATCATAGGGAGTATACATTCTATACGCTTCAGTCAACCTTTCATAAAACACTGCTGGGCTTTCATCTATGCCCTGATTAACTTCGGTCACTTTAGAAAGATTCATAGCTTTCTGGCCCCCCCTTTTCAGACCTTGCATAAGGCCTTGGCGAAACCGGGATAAAGATTTGGATCCTCTCTCGGTATTCGGATCCCACTGGGGGTCTTCATTTGGGAATTCTCTTTGGGCTACTTCTCGATTGTCTATCCCTTGTGCATCTCCCGGTGCTAATGGGTTATCTGTCAGCCAGTCGACAGCTGCTCGCTTTATTCGTGTCCGCTCCTCAGTAGTGAATAAGGTAGACAGGAGCTGACGGCAATCTGCCCAAGTGGGTTGGTGGGTTTCCATAATAGTATGCATTAATTCTGTTAGTTCCTGAGGCTTGTTGGTATAGGAAGCGTAATGTGACTTCCAGTTTAACAAATCAGTAGTGGAGAAGGGCACATATACTAAACTTAGGGGTCCTGCCACCACCTGATTATCTTCATCTCTTACGGGCACTCCCGGGACTTGCCGTAAAGGCATCATTTTTGCTGTAGTAGTCTTTCTGGATCTGAGGGGGATTTTAGAAACTCTCCTAGCAGGGACTTTCTTCTTGCTGTCCGTGCGCTTAGTCTGGGATGCTTTACTTTTAACTGATGAGCTCACACTGACGGTCGTCTTTATACTGTCAGTATCACTCTGGGAAGACCCTTCCTCTTGCTCTTCTGCCTCTGACTCAACTTTCTCCTCAGTCTCAGTTGATTCATCTTCCTCATCTGAAGTAAGCTTATCTGCCTGCTCTTCAGGTGATGGTTCTGGGGTTGGGTCCAGCTGTCTCTGCGGCTCTGGGGCGGGACGCGGTGGCACCCATACTGGACGCTGGGCTCGGGGCTGTCGAGTTATCACTTCTGGGGACTCAGGATCTGCAAGGACGGGTTTCCGTCTGGATTTCTCACCTGTCCCTGTCTTTTTAGTCTGATCTGCTTTCTGTGTTTGATCTGTTCGTGCTAACATTATTCTGCACTGTTCTTCATAACAGCGCTTCGCCCAGAAGGGCGGGCTCTCACAAATACTCAACCAGGAATCTATATAGGGGTACTGATCGGGGTGCGCTACTCGCACTTTCTGGTGAACTGACTGAATACCAAATCAAAACTCTACTCACCGGATCCGGTCCTCAAAGTTCCCAAGCAAGCGCATGAGTTGGACCTCGGCTCCCCTCACTCGGGTTCGAGGTGTTGGCTCCAGCCGGGCCCGGCACCCGCCGAGGTCTGGCCAGCTCCCTCCGATGCAAGGGACCGGTGGCGCCAGGGAGCGAACCCCCGTCGGAAGGGCGCGATCCCGGCAGGACCAAACCTGGAGACCCGGGAAAGTGTGGTTCCCGGCCAACGCACCAAGAATATGTAGCAGCAGAGCGCAGACAAACCAATGATACCAGGAGTCTGTTCAGAAGGTCCAAATCATTTATTTGTGCACAAGTCTCAAGCAGAATCAAATTCAAAATGGCTGAGCAATGGTTTCTAGTAAAACAACAACTTTTATAGACTTCTTCTTCATTCTAGACATAGGAAAACATTTCATTGGTCCCGGTACCCTCCCGTACACCTTCTATTGGTTCCGGTACCGATATGGCTATCCAATGATGTCCTTTGACTGGGCTTAGCACCTGCTTACCCCCCTTCTAGTCCCAATTACAATAGTCAGTTCACCAACTTAGATACTTTTCTCTTCCAAGGCCATTTAACTAGTTAGCACATGTGGGAAAGCAGGGCACTATAACCTTTCTTTCAGCAAATTTAATTAATTCCATAGCAGCTGTACTCTCTTATCAGTAGCAATTAAACTTATTTTTCTATATTTTTCTGAGTTTCGATTCTGCTCAGCTAAGCTAATTGTAGTTTGCTAAGTATCAATTCTATAGTAGCAGCATATTGGGGGATGTGCAATTCCTATGGGCCTCTCCACAGGCTTCATTTACAGGTCAAGCTAGTTAGGCCTGTCTGCTTATTTCAGACACCATGGATCATAGTCCTTCGCCTACCACAAGAGGAGGAGTGGATTTCTCGAGGATGAGTGTAGAAGAGAGGAAAAGTAACGAGAGGCAGTAGAGTGTACATATTTATTTGACTTGGATACGGAAACGGAAGGGGAGCCAGTGAAGTGGTTTTAGAAGAGGGGTCATATGAGTGTATCGGGGCTGACGGAAGATTAGCCATGCAGTAGAGTTCTGGATAGATTGAAGAGGAGAGAGATGACACTGAGGGAGACCAGCAAGGGAGGAGGTTGTAATCGACAGGAGGTGACCAAAGAGTGGATAAGAGTGTCAGTACTGTGTTCAGAGAGGAAGGGACGAATTTTGTTTGTATCACTGAATATCACCACAGACTGCCAAACTAAGGCCTGGTTAAAATCGAAGCAATCTGTGGGTGGAGCAGTTAAAGTTCAAATAGCTGAATGGCTGTCCTAACTATAAATGGTTAACACCATCTGATTAGTGACTGAGTATCACCACTAACCAGACAGTGTCTCTAGTGCCCAGCCAGCCCAGATATTCAGTGTCAGAAACCGGATATGTTCCACAGCTGAATATCAGGTTTAAATTAACGTGGCGGGGCTTAGGCATGTTATTTAACCTATTCACCTCCGCTGACTATGCCCCCTCCCCCCCCCATACCTCTTTGTGCACACTATGTTTTTCTATGTGAGCAGGGTTTGCAATATGAATGCACAGCTGAAATAGAACCCTAGTTATGCATCTCATCTTCTGTTTTTCTTCTTTTCAATAATTAACTTGAAAATTTAAAGGAAATGTAACAGTTAAAATATGAAATAAGCTTGCAGTCTGAGAAATATAGGATGCTGCGGTTTTAAGCCCTGAATGGCTGCAGGACAGCTACTGACTGTCTAAAGGTGAAGGAAGGAGATAAGCATGTTCTGTAAGTACAGTAAGGAGAAACCACCTAACTCATCTCTGGAAAAATATTCTTGACAAAGTCTAGCATCAGTTCCTCTAGTGAAGGATTCTGTCACCGTAATAGATTTGAAGATGCAAAGTTAATCTCTCTATATAGACTAAGACCATTAAAAATGCAAATAGTTTTGGCATCTAGTCACTGGTCTTGTGGTAGCTTTCTTTGCTCCTAAGAAGTTAGGAAATAAGTGACAGGACTCAAACTCCTTACTGATGGTAGCAATTGAATTGAAAGCAATGGAAACTTAATCCTCTGTCTATCCACAGAATAGTTATAACACTAGCAGCAGTACTTCAAGCTCCACCCACACCACTTCTCCACCACAGAACAGATATCCCTTCTTTTTTTATTTAATAAGATCATCAATTACATTTCAAAAAGAATAACAGATTGAAAAAGAAATTTTCATAGCATGTCAAACAAACATAATAATCTCTTTCCATTATTCCCCCTTAAGATCAGCAATTGAGATATCTTTAATTCTTTAGGTACCCTTGTTTAATATAAAGCCTTTCCTGAAGCTCAAGGGGGTAGATAATATGGGGGGAGTTGGGGGTATATTCAGTGACGGTGGCTAGGCTATTTAAAGCACCTAGCTGCAATGCTTTATCGGATATTCACTGCTAATCAAATAGTGTAAATCAGTTAAAGTTAGGGCAGCTATTCAGATGACCCAACTTTAACTGGTTTAGCTACGCAATTAGCAGCTGTATATCTCCACTAACCAGACAGAGACTGTCACTACCCCTGATCCACCCACAGTCGTTCCTGGTTTTAACTGAGTGTTTCTTTTATGTTCCGTTGGGGGAGGGGGGGAGGATATTCAGCAGATCTACTAACCGGCCTAATACTTTGAACACCCTTAGGATTTTTTTTAAAAATCCAACAAAAGTAAAATCAGGAAAACAAAATAAATAAAAGAATCCCACCTACAAGATGGTATAATTTAGAGGGCAATTTATTTATTTTGGCTGTTGATATTCAAGCTATACATATGACGACATTGTGATTTACAGTAAAAATTCAATATCTGTAACAGTTATACAAATCCATTAAGCATAGTCATAAGGACAAGACAGATATATAATGGGGAAATACCTCTTACAAACATAAAAAGTTGCACAGTATGAGGAACTGTAGCGGCAGAGCGCAAAGAATCCAATAATACCAGGAGTCTGTTCAAAAGGTCCAAATCATTTATTGTGCACAAGACTCAAGCAGAATCACATTCAAAATGGCTGAGCAATGGTTTCTAGCAAAACAACAACTTTTATACCTTTCTTCTCCATTCTGAACATAGGCAAACTTTTCATTGGTCCCGGTAACCCCTCTCACCCCATCTATTGGTCCCGGTACCGTTACGTAGCTATCCAATGAGGACCTTTGTCTGGGCTCAGCACCTGTTTCCCCCCCTTACAGTCCCCATTACAATGGTCAGTTCTTAGACTCTTGATACATTTCTCCTCCAAGGTCACTAGCTAGCTGGAACATGTGGGAAAGCAGGGCACTGTAACCTTTCTTTCAGCAGAGTTAATTAAGTCCATAGAAGCTTCTCACATTCTTATCAGTACCAATTAAAGCAGTTTTTCTATTTCTCCTACTGTAACCTTTCTGCTTAGCTATGCTTGATTATGCTTAGTTAAGTTTTGATTCTATGGTGGCAGCATTCAAAAGGTTTTTCATTCCTCTGGCCTAGCCACAGGCTTCATTTACAGGTCAAGCTGCTTAAGCCTGTCTGTTTAGTTCAAACAGCATGGTTCATAGGCCTTCGCCTACCACATTCCCCCCTTTGATTAATCTCACCCTATGGCTAATAAGGTGTGAGATTTAAATCACTCAATTACACTGGGGTCAGATTACGACCAAGTGTACCAGGATTAGGGTGCCATAAGGCCAAAATCTTAGTGGCGGTCTTCTGTTCTACTGTATTTTCAGTAACACTATTAATAGAGCGCATGCAACATGGGATTATACACAGTAACAACAAAAACAAGGCTACAAATACTAATATTATCATAGCAAAAGTAGTAAGTCCTCCCAATCCAGAGAAGATAGATTTGAACCAATTAGGCATCTTAAGACCATGCCAAGTCTGTACTGGCAAATAGGCTTGCTTTCGCATGTTTTCAGCAATATTTTCAACTACCTGACCTTCGTCATCTATCTTCAAACAACAATTGGTTAAATTCAACTTACCATATACTCCTCCTTCAGCTGCTAATAGGTAATCTAGTCCCAAGCGATTCTGATATATTTCAGTACGCATTTGTGTGCTCTGTCTAGCTAGAAGTGTGAGTGCTTGGCTAGTTTCATTAGTTATTAATTCAACAACTGCTTGCAAGCGTATAATACGATTTATCATATACACAGGGGTCCGGTATCCCCAGGTGCCATCTTGCTCCCAAGTGGCAGGTCCATAGTAGGCAATAATTCTTTCAGGTGGCCAATCATCACCATCCCATCTCTCCCATTTGCCTATCTGTAAAGCTGCTCTCTTATTTCTCCTAGTATACACGGGGTAACCTAATTGTTCTCCGTGTTCTGTGGGTAACAGAAAGAAAGAAGGTCGGATGGTTCCTAAGACACACGCCCCTCCCCAGTGAATAGGGAGTCGAGCATATGCTCGGGTTCCACAGATCCAATACAAACCAGGTGGGGCTTGCCAGGCATGAGGCTGGGCAAGGTCGGTCCATAGATCGGCAAGCTCAGGGAATTTTACTAATGGGTTGGTAGGTTCAGGTTCATTAACTCCTGACCACCAGGACGTCTGTTTTGTGGTGTCATTATAAGACTTCTGACTAAGACAGACAAGCTGTCCCACTTTCAAATTGAACTGGGGTCCAGTCCGAGCATAACACAGACGTCCAACTATTGGGTGTGCTAATACCCATTCACTTGTGGTCTTATGTAGCTCAGTATGATTATAGACTACTGAGTAATTCAATTCTTGGGCCTCCCAGGGCCACTGATCACCCATTCTAGTTCCTCCGCAAAAATAACAATCTGAAATGTGGAGACTGGATACTACTGCTCCAGCTAATTCTAAGAACAGATTTTGAGAAGGGTGAGGGATATCAAACTTATTTATATGCATAGTTTCGTAGAAGGTATTATGTATATGGTACCGTGATGAACGATGGGCCTGGGTGTTCAGCTTAATATATACAATAGTCCCTGGATCTGACCCAGAGCCAGCAATGCGTAGTCCAAATTTATACCCTTGTGTCCATGCACTGGGATTTATTATATGTAACTCTAATGGATTACAAGCACCCTTCTTACATTTTTCTGGATTCTTTACATATGGCTGATATAAGGCAGCCATTCGATTATCTCTGGTATTTTCTATCATACCCATCTTCCATGTGGCATAGAACACACATTCCCACTTTGGGCAATAGTAATCTTCAACTGGTGCTGTGCTATATTCATTTGATAAAACTCGTTTACCTGTACAGGCTCCCCACCCGGTGGTTCCTTCTGGACACATATACTTGTGATCATGATAATATGCTTTTTCCCAGTTAGCACAATTAGAACGACTATCCCTATTTATAGCATCACAAGCATCAAAATACAAAACAGCACTCTTTGTAGGATCAGTGAGTGGGGGTGTGGCATTAAGTAAAGCTCCATCTGCATCATTCCATCGTATTTCTAGAGTATAATAGGATGGGTTCTGATGCGGGTTAAAACAAACTTTAGTATTACCCGTGGTGCAAATGTTCAGTTCAGTGGTATGATATATACACCGACTTACTGCACCAGTGCAGGTGTAGTAAGAATGATAAAGCAAAGTCTGAGTTACTTTCATTCCAGTCCGAGTAGACGTAATGCAGGCAGTACATGGGGGTAAAGCAAAGATGAGTTCAAAGCTCCCCATGCAGGCAACCAAAACAAAATAGAAGCAAGGATGCATGTTGATTATAGTCCGTTTGAATCTCCGCTGGAAAATCTTGACCTCGACGTTCACTGCTTCTTGACACAATGCTGATCCGTCTGCTAATGAAGCAATTCAACGGGTGTCAATGTTGATTGAAGATCCTCAAGTTTCCGCGGTAGGCCAACTTACCAATCGTAGTTGGCCTGAAGAAAGTCTGTGAGTGCAAAGTTACTCAGTGAAGAAAACAAGTTTTGCTGTATTGAAAACAGCAATCCTCTTAGAAAGACTTGTCTACTGTAGAGCACCGTAGTTCTTGGGTGGCCCGGAGAAATTCTAGGCCGCTGGTTGCCGCCTCAGGGTGAGCCGCAAAGGAATATCAGGATGCTGCACTGCTGTCCACTGATCTGGGTCTGGAACTGCTGCTGGCTTGACTCTGCTATGATGGATCCAGGATTCGATTTCTGCAACCTTTACAGCTGTTGGTGTAGACAGGATGACGGTGTATGGTCCCTTCCAATGAGGTTCCAGCGGTGTCTTCTTCCAATCTTTGATCCACACCGAGGTACCAGGCTTGTAGAGATGCAGGGATTCCGTCAAGTTGATGGGTAACTGGTCCTGTATCCACGCATGAAGAGTCTGCAGAACAGAACTAAGAGCTAGGAGTTCTTGTCTGGTTATCGCTGAACCAATTTGTGTCAAACTCCCTTTGACTTCAAAGGGAGAAAATCCTGATGATTTCACAGGGGCTGAGCGTATTCTAAGTAAAGCTATTGGGAGAACTTGGGGCCACTTCAGGTGAGTCTCCTGACACAGCTTAGACAACTGAGATTTTAGAGTACGATTCATTCGCTCAACCTTCCCTGAACTCTGAGGTCTATATGCTGTGTGTAACTTCCATTGTATCTGTAAAGCACTTGTTAACTGTTGGGTAATTTGAGATACAAATGAGGGCCCATTGTCCGACCCTATTACTGCAGGGATTCCAAATCGGGGGATAATTTCCCTCAGCAAAACCTTGGTGACTTCTCTGGCCTTTTCAGTCCTGGTGGGGAAAGCTTCCACCCACCCAGAGAAGGTGCAAACTAAGACTAACAAGTAACGATATCCACTGGCTTTTGGCATTTCAGTAAAGTCTACTTGTAGGTTGTGCATCGGGGTTACACCACCTGACTGAACTCGGGGTGGTGGTGTAGGACCCTGCTTGGCATTGTTCTTGGCACAAGTTAAGCACTGGCGAGCTACCGAGGCTGACAAGGCTCCCAACAGTGCAATGCAAAAATGTGGTCTGAGTGCTTTTTCCATTGCGTTTTTCCCATAATGTGTGGCTTGATGAAAGGCCTTTACAAAGGCCGGTCCCAATGATTCAGGGATCACTATTCATCCTGGAGGTTGGCTACCCTCTGCTGGTGGCAGCTCAATCCATCCATCTTTCAGTACCCCCTTCTCTATAGTGCAATAATAGTCCAATTCTCTCGTGGTATATCGTGGTGTCCACAAGTTAAGGGGTACAGGAAACAATACGGCTTGTACTGGTGTTGCTTGTGATGAAATCCGGCCTGTCATGGCTGCTTTGCGTGCTGAGGCATCAGCAAATCTGTTTCCTTGGGCAACTTCTCCTTTTCCTGTTTGGTGTCCTCGGCAGTGCATCACAGCAACTTGTACCGGGGCCCATACTGCATCTTGTAACATTAATATTTCTGGGCCGTACTTAATTGATTTGCCTCCGGAGGTAATGAGTCCTCGTTCTTTATACAGAGCTCCATGAGCATGTAAAGTCGTGAAAGCGTATTTTGAGTCTGTATATACGTTCAACTGAAGTCCGGCACCTAATACTAGTGCCCTTGTTAGTGCTATCAATTCCGCTTTCTGTGCTGATGTTCCTGAGGCAAGAGCTGATGATTCAATGACTTTCTCCCGGGTGACTACTGCATACCCGGCACAGCGTCGTCCATTGATGATGAGGCTGCTTCCATCCACGAAGTAAGTCTGGTCAGGGTTTTCTATAGGTACATCAGTTAAATCAGGTCGACTTGAAAACACAGTATCCATGACTTCTATACAGTCATGTTCTGGTGGGTCCTCGCTGATTGGTATCAAGGTGGCTGGGTTGAAAGCATGGCTCACTTCCAGTTGTATTCGAGGATTTTCGCATAACATGCTCTGGTATTTCAGCATTCGAGAGTTAGTGAACCAATGATTTCCTTTTTGTTCCACAAGGGCGAGTACTGCGTGTGGTACTGTAACACGTAGGTTCTGTCCTAAGGTGAGTTTGTCTGCTTCACTCACTAACAATGCTGTGGCTGCAACAGCTCTCAAACATGGCGGCCATCCTTTGGCTACAGTGTCCAATTGTTTTGATAAGTATGCTACAGGTCGCTCCCAATGTCCCAATGTCTGAGTTAACATTCCTAGAGCGTTCCCTTGCATTTCATGTACAAACAAATGAAAAGGCTTCTGGACATCTGGTAGTCCAAGTGCTGGTGATGACATTAATGCTTTCTTCAAGGTTTTAAAAGCTTCCTCTTGATCCGGTCCCCACTCTAGTGGTGACTTCTCTTCTCCTTTGGTGGCTTCATATAGTGGCTTAGCAATCTGAGCGAAGTTGGGTATCCATATTTGGCAGTATCCTGCTGCTCCCAGAAAGGCTCTGACTTGCCTCCTGGTGGTTGGGGTTTGGATACTACACACAGCTTCTTTTCTTTCTGGTCCTAATTGTCGGCTTCCTTTGGTCAGCCAGAAACCCAAATACTTTACTTCCGTTTGGCATAGCTGTGCTTTTGCTCTGGAAACTTTGTATCCAGCTTCATCTAGTAGTTGTAAAAGGTCATTTGTGGCTTGTACACATTCACTCTCTGATGTGGTAGCTACTAATAGGTCATCCACATACTGGAGAAGCACTCTTTTCCCAGGAGTTACAGGATAGCTTGAAAGATCTTGGTTCAGTGCAGCACTAAAAATGGTGGGTGAGTTCTTGAATCTTTGAGGCAATCGTGTCCAGGTGAGTTGGCCCCGTCTTCCTGAGACAGGGTCCTGCCATTCAAAGGCAAACAACAATTGGCTAATCGGGGCTAATCGTATGCAGAAGAATGCATCTTTCAAATCCAGAACAGTAAAGTGGGTAGCTTCAGCAGGTATCAGTCCTAAGAGTGTATAGGGATTTGGCACGACTGGATGTATGGTTTCGACTGCTTCATTCACTCTCCTCAAATCTTGCACTGGGCAGTAATCACCTGTCCCAGGCTTCTTGACTGGCAGGAGAGGTTTATTCCAAGGTGATTGACATACTTTGAGAAGGCCATACTCCAGTAATCTTAACAAATGGCGATGAATGCCCTCAATGGCTGGTCTTGGGAGTGGGTATTGTTTAACATGTACTGGTTCTGCTCCAGGCTTAAGGGTCACAATTACTGGGGCTATGTGCTTAGATAGACCTGGTGGGTTACCTTCTGCCCATACTCCAGGAGGAGCCATAATGCTTGTTGGCATGCTAAAATTGGTATCAGGAACTGCCTTGGTACTGTAATATCTCCACTCTTCTTCTCGGGGAACAGTAAGCACCATTAATCCTGCAGGCTTTGAATTTACAGTCATTTGCATTTCTCCTTTCTCAGTAAAGGACATTTGGGCCTGCAGTTTGGCTAGCATATCTCGTCCCAGTAGTGGCACTGGACACTCAGTCATATAAAGGAATTGGTGCGCTATTTGCTGTCCTCCTAATTCACATACGCGGTTTTGCAGAAACGACTTGGTGGCTCTGGCACCAGTTGCTCCCATAATAGTGACTGCTCTTGTGGACAAAGGAGCTATTTGCTTATCTACTACAGAATGTTCTGCTCCAGTGTCAACCATAAAGTTCATGAATCGGTCCCCTATCTTTAAGCAGACCATAGGCTCCTGGGGACCTAAGGCGAATTCGGAGCCCGGTCTGTCCTAATCTGCTTCATCTAAATCATAGGTTGTTGCGGTTGCAACTCCTTCTATGGCCTCCTCTCTTTCCCGTTGGAAATGTACTCTATTTGTCCGTCTGCAATTCTGTGATCGGCCTCTCTCTCTCTCCCTCCAAGGGGCGTTCTCTCCTTCTTCGTGTGAGGCGTCTTCGAGTTGCGGGCACGCATTCCTCCAGTGTCCTTCTTCCTTGCAATAAGCGCATTGATTCACGCCTAATGTGGGCCGGCTATCTCCTCGGCCCCTCCCTCTACCTCTGCTCCTTTGGTTAGGGATACCTCCCCTTTTCTGTTCAACTAAAGCGGCAGCCAAAAAATCGGCTTTCTTCTTCATTTTACGATCACTTTCTCTCTGTCTTTCATTATCATGATTCACAAACACTTTCTGGGCGACTTCCATTAGCTGTGACGTGTTCATGCCCGCGAACCCTTCTAATTTCTGTAGTTTACGTCTAATGTCTGGTTGGGACTGGCTGACAAAAGCGGCATTCACCATGCACAGGCTCCCTGGTGCAGCTGGGTCATAGGGCGTATACATTCTGTATGCTTCAGCCAATCTCTCATAGAATACTACTGGGCTTTCATCTACACCCTGGATAACCTCAGCTGTCTTGGAGAGGTTCATGGCTTTCTGACCCCCCTTTTGCAGACCTTGTAAAAGGCCTTGGCGAAACCGAGCTAGGGCTCTGGATCCTTCATCGGTGTTTGGATCCCACCGAGGATCTTCATTAGGAAATTCTTTCTTTGCTGCTTCGCGGTTATCTATTCCTCCTCCTCCCTCTGCTAGGGGATTTTCTGCTAACCAATTGACAGCTGCTTGCATAATTCTCGTCCGCTCCTCAGTAGTAAATAAAGTAGACAGGAGTTGATGGCAATCTGCCCAAGTAGGCTGGTGGGTTTGTATACTTGTATTCATTACCTCTGTTAATTCTTGGGGCTTCTCAGTGTAAGAGGCATAATGCATTTTCCAATTCAACAAATCAGTAGTGGAGAATGGCACATAAACTAGACTCGTGGGTCCCGCTACTATCTGATTCTCCTCGTTCCTCACGGGTATTCCCGGGACCTGCCGCAGTGGCAATAATTTCTTGGTAGGGCCTCTCTTTCTCAACTTAAGCTTAGTCTGGGAACTTTCGCTTGCAACAGATGAGCTTGCACTGACAGCTGATTTTATACTGTCAGTCTCGTACTGGGAAGACGTTTCTTCTTCTTCCTGTTCTGACTCAAGATTTTCCTCAGTCTCGAGCTGATCGGCCTCTTCAGGGGGCGGATCATCTCGCTGAGCTACTGGCGGGTCAAGGGGTGGAATTTGCCGGTCCCGGGGGCCTGCCGCGGGACGCGGTGGTACTCTTACTGGGCGCTGAGCTTGGGGCTGTCTAGTTACAACTTCCGGGGACTCGGGATCAACATAAACAAGCTTCTTTTCTTTCCCTGTTCTCTGTGTCTGCTCTGTCAGTGCTACCATTATTCTGCACTGTTCTTCATAGCAACGCCGGGCCCAAGAGGGCGGGCTTTCACAAATACTTAACCAGGAATCTATATATGGATACTGGTCAGGGTGCGCTACTCGCTCCTTCTGATGAACTGACTTAATAACTCCTATGGCAAATGTTCCATCTCGGGGCCACATAGGGTCTAATGCGGGCCACTCCCTAGTACACAAAACTTGTAATCATGACGCAGTCATTTTCACCCCATAATCTCCTGAATATCCTTTATTAAAGTACTTAATCATACATTCTAATGGAGTGTGCACAGTAGACCCCGCCCTTCCCATATCGATGTGTGCACGCAACAACAAACAGAAGGGAAAAGGAGGGCGGACCGTGGGTGAGGGGTCCTCACGGCCCTAGAAACATTCAAGGGAAACAAAAAACAAGACAAGACGACGGTCGCTTCCTCCTTTTTACGACCTGGACGCGGTCGCCCGGCCAGAAACTGCGTTACTCAGGAGTCCGCCTTCGCTTGGTCTGTGTCACCAGACCTCTCAACCACACTTCATTCACACAATCATGCTAGCAACGTATCCCAAAAAGCCCAATCCTGTCTTTTCTGACTAGGCTATACCAAAGTTATACCGGCTATACCAAAGTTATACCAAGAAGACGGTGGGTTCACCCCGCGAATACACTATGCAAGGTTAATTGGACCGCCTTGAGAGGTGATCAAGCTCTCTTACCAAAATTCACAAGTTCACAAGTTTCAAGCTGCAGTTCTGACTCATCTGTCTAGACATACCAAAAACTATACTCACCGGATCCGGTCCCCGTTCCCGAGCAAGCGCATGAGTTGGACCTCGGACTCCCCTCACGGGTTCGAGGTGTTGGCTCCGACCGGGTCCAGCACCCGCCGAGGCCTGGCCCAACTCCCTCCGATGCAACTGGACCGGTGGCGCCTGGGAGCCGAGCCCACGTCGGAAGGGCACGAGCCCGGCAGGACCAAACCTATAGAGGCGGAAAGTCGTGGTATATCAGCTCGTATACCCTCTACTAACCACACGTTCCCGGCCAATGCACCAAGAATATGTAGCGGCAGAGCGCAAACAATCCAATAATACCAGGAGTCTGTTCAAAAGGTCCAAATCATTTATTGTGCACAAGACTCAAGCAGAATCACATTCAAAATGGCTGAGCAATGGTTTCTAGCAAAACAACAACTTTTATACCTTTCTTCTCCATTCTGAACATAGGCAAACTTTTCATTGGTCCCGGTAACCCCTCTCACCCCATCTATTGGTCCCGGTACCGTTACGTAGCTATCCAATGAGGACCTTTGTCTGGGCTCAGCACCTGTTTCCCCCCCTTACAGTCCCCATTACAATGGTCAGTTCTTAGACTCTTGATACATTTCTCCTCCAAGGTCACTAGCTAGCTGGAACATGTGGGAAAGCAGGGCACTGTAACCTTTCTTTCAGCAGAGTTAATTAAGTCCATAGAAGCTTCTCACATTCTTATCAGTACCAATTAAAGCAGTTTTTCTATTTCTCCTACTGTAACCTTTCTGCTTAGCTATGCTTGATTATGCTTAGTTAAGTTTTGATTCTATGGTGGCAGCATTCAAAAGGTTTTTCATTCCTCTGGCCTAGCCACAGGCTTCATTTACAGGTCAAGCTGCTTAAGCCTGTCTGTTTAGTTCAAACAGCATGGGTCATAGGCCTTCGCCTACCACAGAACGACTAGGCCACACAAAGCCAGAAAAGAAGGCACCAGTCAAAAGAAAGTCAGAAAAATTCTGAAAAATGTGGAAAAACCACCTTCAGAAAACTAAAGGCCCCATTTTCTAAAACCCATCAGCAGTTAATGTGCATTTTAATGCACAACTGGCAGTTGGGAACATCAACATACATCTGCCACCACATGCAAAAGCACATGTTAATTGGTTATCGCGGGTGAAAGTGTACTCTGCACCTCCCCTCACCGGTAAGAGCACCTGGGCTCTCGGGTAATGGATTTCCACACCCAGAGCAATGAGAAGGAAGCAAGTACGGTTAATAATACAAAACATACACAATTGTATTATAAAAAACACCAAAGCTTTGAGAGAGAGAACAAAGCTTCCACCTTGTCCCCTGACATCATAGACTTTGGTTATTTTATTTATAGGTCAAAATTCCATTACACAGCATAATTTTCACCTTATTTTTCTACGTCAAGCATCACGTATATTCATAATGTGCATCTCTATGGGGTATGTTTACTAAACGGCGCTAAACGTTATCGCGCGATAATGTCTGCTGCGGCGGTAAGGTGCGCCGAGGGTGGAGTAAGGCTCCCCAGAGGGTGGAGGAAGTCTCCCCAGGGGCGGAAAGAAGGGGGTCAATGGGCAGAGAGTGGGCGTGTAGTGGCTCCTTGCACACTAACGCCATGAAATGAAGCTCAGAAAATTAGCGCCAGTGAAAACCTCGCGCTAGGCACATTTGCAGGTCAGAGAAACCATTTCAGTCAGCAATGTACAGCAAAGGCAGGGATACCCAAAAACGTGATAGTAGTGATACATGTGCAGGAACCAAAAAGGCAAATAAACAGATAAGATGACCAGAACCACATTTGAAATCCCAATAACCAAGCTGGCCAATAGTGATGTTAATGATAAACATAAAGCAACACTACTGACAATGCATAAAAAAGAAGATATCATGTTTAGAAGGATCTATTCTCTGTCCCCCTACAAAGTGAATGATCCCACATTGAAATAGCGGTGATCAGGGTTTTGTCTCATTTATATTGGGCAGGTTTGTTATGGCGTGCACATGTGCCGCAACAGCAAAGTGGGCACGTAGGAAAGGGCAACTGTACTGATGCTGGAAATGGGATGCAGAGGGCTGCAGGCGGCACATGCTGTGTTGCAGTTGGGGCACAGTGCGGGCTAGGCAGATGCCTAGGTGGCACATAGGAATGCCGAAACAGTGAAGCAGCAAGACAGCAACTGACGAGGGTCCAACATGGGCACGAGTGTGTTTCCCACAGTGTCCCAGGGGATATTACCCAGCAGGTACCCCCAAGGGCACATAACATTCGCAGGTGGTGCCAGGGGGAAGCGCGCATATCCATGTAGGCACCCCCACCCGAGAACCCACACCATAGGCAGCTGCCTACCGGCACATTGGCTGGCCTAGGACTGCGCACCACCAGCACCACTGGCATAAGGGCATGTCAGCATGGTGGCGGAGGGGTGCTGGTGGTGGAGGGGGCAGTGGCAGCTGCCCACAGCAGGCCACGGCCAAGCCTCGTTTAGGTGTGTGCCATGCACTGCAACAGACACGATCTGTCTGACGTCCAGCCAGGGAATGATCTGTCAGTGTGGTGCAGTACACACAGCCAGTGTGTTCAGGGGCAGAGGGTCACAGGTTCAAGTCCCAGCTATGGCCCCTGCAAACCATGTCCCTATATTTTGCCCAGTACTAAACCATGGTAAGAAAGATAGAACCTTTATTGCAGATAAATGAAACATGCCATAAATGCCTATATTTTACCCTACAGAGCACAGACACCATTTAACATGTGCATTCCCTAGAGCAGAGTGTTCCACCTACAGGCCTGGAGGGCCAAACACCATTCAGGTTGTCAGGATGTCCCTAATAAATATGCATGAGATGTAATTACATGCTCTGCCCCCATCATATGCAAATGTAACCATGCATATTCATTAGGGACAGCATGAAGACCTGAACCGTGTTTGGCCCACCCAGACAGGAGTTGGGAATCTCTGCCCTAGAGCAGCAGTACAAACACCCACACCCACAGGCTCCACTATCCAACACCTCATGGAGAGGCAGGCTGTTGGGCCCTGCGCAGACTGACATCTCCCAATACTAGCACCTGCATACCTTAGCAATGCCATCCTAAACTTGGGAACCCGTTACACATATAACAAAAGGTTGCTCTGATTAAAGTCAGATAACACATCCTATGTTAAACACAATTTGTTGACAGAGATTCATCATAGCAACCTTTCTGATATCTGTGGATTGTGGTTCAGTGTTTGTTCCCGACAGTGTATACCACCCCGGGGAGTGACCCCAACCGTATTGAGTACCATAGCAATGCCTGCACTGTGCCCAGGACTGGTGTGGCGGCCAGGGCTGCCAACCACTTCTATCCATGCACAATGCTGAAATAGGTGTGGGAGTGGGTGTATGTTTACCCAGTGTGTTGTGGCTGCCTACACCTTACTGAGTCCACAATGCTTGCACTGTTTCCAGTGTTAGCCTGCCAATGTGCATAATGAGAAGCAAGGTACTGTGGGTATGGCTCGGACAGGGCGGCCTGGGCAGGATGCATCTGCACAGGGCATAGGGCAATGGCTGGGACATTGTAGTGCCTGACCACCACCTGCACGGACAGGGTGGCCACAGCATGTCATGCTGTGAGGTCACTCTCACCCTGACTGAGCAGTGACCATGGCATGGCTAGGTTACCCCATAGTGCTATGCAGTATTTCTTTCAGGTGATATCTATGGGTTCCCTGTTCTGGGGCCCAATCACTGACATACTTGCTTGGTATGTGTGCTCACATCCCATTTTTGGGTGCACACAGTTCCTCCAGGATCATGCACTATGTACTAGCTAGCAGACTGCAGTTAGTGTGTGTATGGCTGCAGCACCTTGCAGGGTGAAGACTGACAGTGCCCACTGCTGGTCAATGTCAGATGGTGGTGGGGGGCATCTGAGCATATACAGTCCTTCTGCCTGTCTGCCAGTGCCCTGTGTGATACAAACAGATCTGTATCCAGTGCTTTGGAGGGCGCCCTCTCCCCTGCAGGACTGGGGTAGCTGGTCCCACAGCCCTTCATCATATCCCTCCACTGCCACCATTGCAAAAATGTAGAGTTTGGGGCTGTTGGTGGCAGATCCTGTCCCCCCACCCTGGCCCTGAGAGGGCGGGTCTGTACTGGGTCAAGCATTGATATCTTCGGTCACTTCTTAATAATGGCTTATGGACCTTTCCTCCAGGAACTTGTCCAAACCTTTTTTAAACCCAGCTACACAAACAGCCTTTACTACATCCTCCGGTAACAAATTCCAGAGTTTGATTACACGTTGAGTGAAAAAATATTTTCTTTTATTAGTCTTAAATAGTTTACCCTGTAGCTTCATTGCATGTCCCCTAGTCTTTCTATATTCTGATAACGTAAACAATCGATCTACGTTTACCCGTTCCACTCCGTTCATTAATTTATAGACTTCTATCATATCTCCCCTCAGCCGTCTCTTTTCCAGGTTAAAGAGCCCTAACCTTTTTAGCCTTTCTTCATAGGAGTATCCTTCCATCCCCTTTACCATTTTGGTGGCTCTTCTCTGTACCTTTTCTAAAATCGCTATATCCTTTTTAAGATACGGCGACCAGAATTGCACACAATATTCAAGGTGCGGTCTCACCATGGAACGATATAGAGGCATTATAATATCTTTTGTTTTATTTTCCATTCCTTTCCTTATCATACCTAGCATTCTATTTGCTCTCTTGGCCGCTGCTGCACACTGGGCCGAGGGTTTTAACATGGTATCCACAATGACGCCTAAATCTTTTTCCTGTGTGGTGGTTCCTAATGTGGAACCTTGCATCGTGTAACCATAGTTTGGGTTGTTCTTCCCTAGGTGCATAACCTTGCACTTGTCCACATTAAATTTCATCTGCCATTTTGATGCCCAGTCTTCCAATTTATCAAGATCCTCTTGCAATTTTTCACAATCCTCTTGGGTTTTAACAACTTTAAATAGTTTTGTGTCATCTGCAAATTTGATAATCTCACTCGTTATTCCACTTTCCAGGTCATTTATGAATATGTCAAAAAGCAACGGACCCATCACAGATCCCTGGGGTACACCACTATTCACCTTTCTCCATTGGGAAAATTGGCCATTTAGCCCTACCCTCTGCTTTCTATCTTTTAACCAGTTCCTGATCCACAATAGTACACTGCCTCCTATCCCATGACTCTTTAGTTTTGCCAAAAGTCTCTCATGAGGGACCTTGTCAAAGGCTTTCTGAAAGTCCAGATACACAATATCAACCGACTCACCTTTGTCCACCTGTTTATTCACTCCTTCAAAAAAACATAACAGATTAGTAAGACAAGATCTTCCTTGTCTAAAGCCATGTTGGCTGTCTCCCATTAGGTTGTGACTATCTACATGCTGAGTAATTTTATTCTTTATGATGGTTTCTACCATTTTTCCCGGTACTGATGTCAGGCTCACCGGTCTGTAGTTTCCCGGATCACCCCTGGAACCCTTTTTAAAAATTGGTGTTACATTGGCGATCCTCCAATCTTCAGGTATTAGAGATGATTTTAATGATAGTTCACAGATTACTGATAGCAGTTCTGCAATTTCATATTTCAGTTCTTTCAACACCCTTGGATGTATACCATCTGGCCCAGGTGATTTGCTACTCTTCAGTTTATCTAATAGTTGTAAGACATCTTCCCGATGTATCGATATTTCCTTCAATTCTTCCGCACCTTTAAATACCACTTCAGTCATGGGTAACATCCCTACATCTTCCTCAGTAAAGATGGAAGCAAAGAATTCTTTCAGTCTCTCCGCTATCACCTTGTCGCCTCTTAGTGCTCCTTTAACCCCATTATCATCTAATGGACCAACTGACTCTCTCACAAGTTTTTGCTACGAATGTACTTGAAAAGGTCTTTATTTCGCGTTTTTGCTTCCACAGCAAGCTTCTTCTCAAATTCTCTCTTTTCCTGCCTTATCAATGCCTTGCATTTGACTTGCCAGTGCTTGTGCTGTTTCCAGGTTTCGTCGTTTGGCTCTTTTTTCCATTTCCTGAAAGATGCTTTTTTGGCAACAACAGCCTCTTTGACCTCACCTTTAAACCATGCTGGCAGTTTTTTGGACTTCCTTCCACTTTTCTTAAAGCGTGGAATACAGCTGGTCTGGGCTTCCAAGATAGTATTTTTCAACAACACCCAAGCTTGATGTACGTCTTTAACCTTCGCAACTGCTCCTTTTAGTTTTTTCTTAACTAAATGGGCTCCTTTTAGTCTTTCTTTATCCATACACTCATTAAGAGGCATGTTTACTAAAAGTTAGTATATGGTAACATTATGCAAATATTTATGCAAATTAGGTCCCTTATGCAAATGAGGCCCCACACCGAGTCTCCGCACATGGCCCCGCACCCCCCTTGGGCCGCCCCTGTGTGCAGGCTGCTACCCCATGTCCTGCACTGGCACACTTTTCTGCATTGCGGCTCTTCATGCTTGCCTCTCCTGTTTCTGCTCTGCATGGCACTGCTCTCCTCTGTCCTCCTGTCATTGCACTTATCCTGCCACCTCTACCTCCTCTGGAGGACACGTATTCCCATCCTCTGCCACACACTGTCATTGTTGCACTGTACATTACCATCACCCTGTACATCGGTGCAGCTGCCCCCGATATGTTTGTCCACTTTATCTGCTGCCACAGGGGCTGCACGCAGATTTGGCTGGTCCATGAGCTCCGTCATCTACTTCCTTCCATCACTTGTTCATTGCCTTTCCTTGGTGCTCTGTGCAGTGTTATGTTTACATCTGTGTTTGAGACATACATTTCATGCTTGTGACCTTGGGGCACCTTTGTGCCCCTGGGCACCATCTCCTGTGTCACCTTAGCATCCCGGGGCATCTTTCACGGCACCTTAGGTTTGGCCAGCTTATGGGGTGCCTTATATGCTGCCTTGAAGGGTGCCAACCTTTCCTGTCTCCCTCTGGGGTACATTATGACCTGCCTTAGATGACGTGGTGCCTTAGATGTGCCTTATGGTGCACCCTAAAAGGTGCATTAGGTTGCGGCACTGGGGTGAGGCTTTTTTGGCTGGCAGTGCAGATTGTTGGGATGTGTCTGACCGTTACAAGCAGGAAAAGGGATTACCTCAGACAGCCTTTTAACTGAGCCCACTGAGGGATCGAACTCATGACCACTGTATCAGCAGTCAATGTATTAACCAGTGTGCTACACCTCTGTTGCTGTGATTGCAGGTCAGCGCGCCTAATTAAGGCTAACGTGCGTTAATGTGCCACGGCTCCCTCTATCGTGTGATAATGGACGTTATCGCATGATAGCCCGAAATGCTACCTTGAGACCGGAACGCCCACTACCTTATATGGCATTCGTCACAGTAAGACTGCAACTAACGCCGGTAACATTAAGACGGTTTAGTAAACATACTCCTATGTCTCTATGTCTTAGGTCAGATCTTATTAGTATAGGTCATCAAGAGGAGACATACATGTATTCCCAGACATAGCTTCTTAAACAATAATTCTAACACAAGCATTTTTCATATCTTTGTTTCAAGACTGAAGAGAAAGTTTCTCCCTGCACTGTCTGTTTCATAAACAAACTTAGTTTCTCTATTATGTGAAAGTTCAGCCTAGTTTTTCAGTAGAGTCTCTCAAGGTCCTTAGCCAAGTAATAGGCTCGGCAATGTCTGAGCTACTGAATCTGTGGTGTTAACTCTTTCTGAGGGCTTTCAGTAATATAGTGTTATTAAGTACCCTCACAGTGTACACAGCCCTGTACAGACAAGCTTCCTTTCAGTCCCCCCTCTGATTCTGCAAAGAATCATTTCAAAGGTAAGGAAACTCAGTCATTGATATTAAGGAAGGATTGTAAATAGACTCTGGGCCAATCTGCAACATCATCCTAGGGATTGAAGAGTTCACTGACTTCTTTCAGCAAGCAGACATTATACAGAGAATCAATGCTCCTAAAATAAAAACCCCAAAAATCCAAACAGAGATGCCAACATCCTTCACATGGGATTTAGACAAAATAAATAAAATAAATAAAAGAATCCCACCTACAAGCTGGTATAATTTAGAGGGCAATTTATTTATTTTGGCTGTTGAAATTCAAGCTATACATATGTCATCATTGTGATTTACAGTAAAAATTCAATATCTGTAACAGTTATACAAATCCATTAAGCATAGTCATAAGGACAAGACAGATATATAATGGGGAAATACCTCTTACAAACATAAAAAGTTGCACAGTATGAGGAACGACTAGACCGCACAAAGCCAGAAGAGAAGGCACCAGTCAAAAGAAAGTCAGAAAAATTCTGAAAAATGTGGAAAAACCACCTTCAGAAAACTAAAGGCCCCATTTTCTAAAACCCATCAGCAGTTAATGTGCATTTTAATGCACAACTGGCAGTTGGGAACATCAACATACATCTGCCACCGCATGCAAAAGCACATGTTAATTGGTTATCGCGGGTGAAAGTGTACTCTGCACCTCCCCTCACATGTAACAGCACCTGGGCTCTCAGGTAATGGATTTCCACACCCAGAGCAATGAGAAGGAAGCAAGTACAGTTAATAAGACAAAACACACACAATTGTATTATAAAAACACCAAAGCTTTGGGAGAGAGAACAAAGCTTCCACCTTGTCCCCCGACATCACACACTTTGGCTATTTTATTTATAGGTCACAATTTCATTACATAGAATAATTTTCACCTTATTTTTCTACGTCAAGCATCGCGTATATTCATAATGTGCATCTCTATGTCTCTATGTCATAGGTCAGATCTTATTAGTATAGGTCAGGGTTGGGCAAGTCCGGTCCTGGAGAGCCGCAGACCAGTCAGGTTTTCATGATGTCCCTAATGAATATTCATGGACCTATTTCCATACAATGGAAGGCAGTGGATGCAAATAGATCTCATGAATATTCATTAGAGACATCATGAAAACCTGACTGGTCTGCGGCTCTCCAGGACTGGACTTGCCCACCTCTGGTATAGGTCATCAAGAGGAGACATACATGTATTCCCAGACATAGCTTCTTAAACAATAATTCTAACACAAGCAGTTTTCATATCTTTGTTTCAAGATTGAAGAGAATGTTTCTCCCTGCACTGTCTGTTTCATAAACAAACTTAGTTTCTCTGTTATGTGAAAGTTCAGCCTAGTTTTTCAGTAGAGTCTCTCAAGGTCCTTAGCTAAGTAATATGCCCTGGAATGTCTGAGCTACTGAATCTGTGGTATTAACTCTTTCTGAGGGCTTTCGGTAATATAGTGTTATTAAGTACCCTCACAGTGTACACAGCCCTATACAGACAAGCTTCCTTTCAGTCCCCCCTCTGATTCTGCAAAGAATCATTTCAAAGGTAAGGAAACTCAGACATTGATATTAAGGAAGGATTGTAAATAGACTCTGGGCCAATCTGCAACATCATCCTAGGGATCAAAGAGTCCACTGACTTCTTACAGCAAGCAGACATTATACAGAGAATCAATGCTCCTAAAATAAAACCCCCAAAAATCCAAACAGAGATGCCAACATCCCTCACATGGGATTTAGACAGTGAATTCCAGAAAGAGGAGACAGAATCAAAGAAATCAGAAAAAAAAACCTTACATAACTACTACTTGGGATAAAAGTACAGTTTCTAACCTTATCTAGTAGGCCTTTCACTACCTTTCCTTCATTATCCAGCAGAGAACAACAATGATCAAGGATTAATCCACACACTCCATTTTCGTTCACTAGGCGGTAGTCTAAAGCCATGCAATTTTGGGCTGCATAGGCAGACACCTTGTCCATTGCACCTTGTAACACACTAATTGCCTCTGTGAGATCCAGGGCTGTAAGTTCAACAACTGCCTGTAATCACATAATCCGGGTACCATATTCTCTTGTGGGTGCTATTGCTTCAGAAGTTGAAAGCCAGACAGTACCTGTAAATGCATCAGTCTGAGATTTAGTTAAAGGACTTGTAGAGTCTACTAGTTGCTGTGCAGTTGCTATGGCCTTATCCTGGGGGGAAATATCTCTTTTTCTTCTTAAAGAATCATTCGGGGTTGATGATAAAGTAATATTTTGGTACGGTAAAAATCGCCACGAGGTATCTACTGGGCAACATAGCAAGTACCTGACCAATCTCTAGGCAGTTCTGTATACACAAGATTATCACACACAAAATAATCTCCTTCTAAAGCCACTAACCCACTTTCCCAAATTGTCAAATTGTGGGGACAAGATGTATTCTGTGTACAGTTATTCAAATTCCACTGAGTAATACTCAGCTCTTCAATTTCTACAGATAGATTATGTTCCCAGGGATGGTAATACCCTAACAAGGGGCAACTCCAGTTAGGTATGTCTAGGTCTGAACTAGAGTCATTCAAAGGGATTGGGTATCCAGAACTATTATACTGTAACAATTCATGATCATGCACTTGGTTCCCTTGAGTTGGCACTAATTGTACTACTGAAATAAAGGAACTTCTTACATGGGATTTTTTTTTATACCAGGTAGAGGAATTATGTAACATTACTGTTTTACAAATGTTCCAAGGAGTGTCCCCCACCTTTTTCCCTGTATTTTGAGCCGTAAAACATATTGGAGGAGACATTAGAGGCATAGGGATAATCACTCTAGGGTCTGTGGTTGTATGAGACCATTGTACAGTGGTTAGATTAAAAGCTATGTCACAAAATCCTTGAAAGGTTTTAGGCCTAGCTCATAGCAGAAACCCATGCTGAGTGGCTATTACAGTTGGAAGGCAAACAGCACAATCTGAGAGATTAAAGTGTTTTGTGACTGAATGTAAATGTGACTCAAAAATATTTGGGTGTTCCCCATAATGTTCCCAAGATTCTGAATGCAGTACTGCTTCATTAACAATAATATGCCATAACACAACTACGACCAGATAAGGAAACATTCTTAACAGACCTCTAAATATCTGAAACTATTAATTACTCCAAGAATAAATGTTCTGAGAAAAAAAATGAAAACACAACTATGAAGATAAACACTATAACTATAACCACCCAACTCCCAATCTCTTCACGAAGTAGAGGTTAAGTGCCAAAAGGTCATTGCTTATATATCAGTAAAGAACTAACTCAAACTAATTTTATCAACCTAATCAGCAGTATAGATGCTGGAAAAGGTCTTTTACATAATTAGTTCAGTAAAAAAGCAATTAATCATGATAGTCTTTTCTGCAATATCACTGTTATCCAAGTCTGAATGAGTCTCTGCGTTGCAACAACAGAAGACACCTCTCTTGATTCACAGACGCAGGGAACCACCTTCTGGATCCTATGAAGGAACCTTTTTACACTGTGAAAGATGTATCCAACGAGATTGTCCTTCCACTTTACAAGTTGAGTATCCCACCAGGAGCACACGGAACTGACCTAGGAACTTGGGAGTCAAAGGTGTCTTTGGATGCAAGTTCTTAATCAGGACCCAATCTCCTGGCTTCAATTCTGGATGCGATAACTCTGAAAGAGTATCTTGCTGAGGATTCACCTGCAATAAAGGAGAAACAGACAAGACTGAGTGCAATCGTGAGCAATAAGTCAAGATATCGCTGCGCAACAGTTGAGGATCTGGGAATCTCCAGGAACAAGCAGGAATGTAGTCATCACATATGGGTATCGTCGGTACCGACGGAGCCTGCGCAGGAACGCTCCCTAGCGTCCAATTAGAATGCTTTTGGGAACATCCCACAGCGCCTGCGTGCTGCCTTCCCGCCTTTCCCAACTGCCTCTCTCCAGTTCTTCTTTTTCCGCGGAACCAGCAGGTCGTGTTCCTGTCACCGCAGAAGAATTTCTTAAATTTCTTTATTTCTTTTTGTGGTCGCATCTGCCTTCTTCGACGCTCTACCGGTACCGCCGGTCTTTCTTTTCCTGTTTCTAAAAAAAATATATATATATATTGTGAGAGATAGTGAGTGATAGCTACCTCCTATGACCCTATTAGGCGGCTGCCTAGGGTGTTAAGATTTTAAGTTGCCTTTAATACAAAAAGAGTCTTGTAGTCAAGTGGTAAGGCAAAAGTAATATTAGGGCTTTATTCTCTGCCCTGAGGGGATATTCCTGGGATACAACAAACAATATGAAACAAAAGAACTGCTGCACAGAAAATATCTTCTTTCCTTCAGGCACCATCAGCTGGTTGCTTTGCACACGCTCAACATAAAGATACAATATCGTCAGATAAATTGTACAATCCATGAGCACAGGGTCAGAATTATAGCTGCTGTTCTCCTACTGCGTTAACTCAGAGTCACTTACAATTGCATATGGGTCACACTCTTCACAGCTGCTGTCTTCCTTAAAACTCTCCTGTGAGTCATGGGCTAACTTTTCTAGAAAGGGCTCTTTAAATCCAGGGCTCTGAATGCCCGGTATATTAAAAGCTTCCTTCTGGCTTTCCCTTCTTCTCCACGCTGGTGGAATTACTGTATAACTTTCAGTATCAAAGTTACTTCTGGTGCCATGCCCTTGCCTTTCAAACCAAACAGAACTTCTTGCCTTTTCTTTAGCAAAGCTAGGTTCCCACCTCTTAGCTGTGGTTCTGTCTCTTATATCTGGGCTTCTGGCAGCTCTCTCCTGGGCTCTCCAACTACCAGGAATCCTAGCAGGGTCCTGGGCACGGTGCTGGCTGTTTCCTGCTCTGCTGCCACACCTACTGCTTCCTTCCCTTAGTGGGTTTCCTCCAGCATGACATGTGTTCACTGGATGCTGGCTTAGTCCTCCCAGGTCGCTGCCCCTACTGGCCTTCCCTGGTTCTACCCTGCAGCTTTTATCCTTGTTCTCTTTGCATGCTGCCTGGGTTTCTGAGAACAGGTGTTCCTGATTAGCTTTCCTGCTTCTAGCTACGTCAGGACTAGTGCAAGGACATTTTACTCTAATGCCTTTCTGCTTTTCTTGTGCTGAGTTTGTTTGCTGCTCAGCTAATTCTACATGAGCTGGGTTTGTTTGCTGCTCAGGTAATTCTACATGAGCTGAGTTTGTCTGCTGCCCAGCTGATTCTGAGATAAGTTCCTTACTTTCCCCTAACTCCATGGGCTCTGTGCCAGCTGCTGTGTCACAATATATATCTTTTTCTATTTTCTTCAGGTGCACCCACCTTTTTGGGCCTTAGTCCCAAAACCTTCCTTAACATGGAAAAATCTGCCTCAGGTTTTAAAAAGTGCACCAAGTGTGGCGGTACCATTTCCGTCACCGACACCCATGAATGGTGTTTAAAATGTTTAGGTCCTGACCACTCCATCACGGATTGTGTCTCTTGTGCCATGATGTCTAAAAGAGGTCGGCAGAACCGAGCTGCCAAGCTCAGTACCCTGTTTCCCTCTGATGCAGCTTCGGTGGCATCGATGTCTTCCAGGGCTGCTTCTTCCTCCCGTGGATCTTAGGTAACTAAACATAAATCCAGCCGGTCCTCGAAGGGTAGATCTCCTTCTAAGCATCGAGATGCCTCTGGCGTTGCCCTCGAGGATTCTGCACCGGCAAAATTAACCCTGCGGGAGGCTTCGGCTTCCAAAGCATTATTGGGGTACAGGATGTTCTAGATGGCTCGGCCTCAACAGATCTCCTGGTGCCATGCTCTGGGGTACCGGTGGCTTCCACTGGTACTGACTTCCAGGCATTGGTGGCGTACATGGACCAGAGAATTCTGAGCATGGAATGCAGTCTGGCGGCTTTCCTTGCGGCATAGACGCCCTTGGTACCGCGACAGACAACTCCACCGGTACCGGCACTAGCACCGGCATCGGTATCGGCACTGGTACCGATAACATCGGCATCGGTGTCTGCTATGCCAGTACTCTGTCCTACGATGCCCTCTGGTACCGATTCCCCGGTACCGGTTATTCCCGGTACCGACCTTGGTCGGTACGGGTATCGGGCTCTGCAGGAGCATCCGGACAGACGATACTTCGAGTGCTCAGAAGAATCTGAGGATTCTGAAAGTTCTGTCGATGCAGAGATACTTCTTCCAGAGGAGTCCTCCTCCCCTAAACGCAGGATGTCTCCTCCAGAGGACATGTCTTTCCAAGACTTCATCAGAGAGGTAGCTCGGGGCCTGACCATCACTGTGGCCCCTGAAACAGAGCCAAGGGCCAAGGAGTTGGAAATTTTACAATATCCCAAAACTCCTAAGGAGGCAGCTACCTTACCCATTCATGAGATTCTATATGATCTCATGTTGAGGATGTGGGAAACACCTCTTTCCACCTCTCCTCATTCTCGTAGGTTAGATACTATGTATCGTGTCCCTCCTTGTCCTGGGTTCCATAAGACTCAGCTTCCTCACCACTCTATTGTGGTTGAGTCAGCTATGAGAAGGATTAGAAGTGCAAAAAGACATGCCTCTAATCCTCCAGGACGTGAATGCAGAACCCTGGATGCTTTTGGACATAGAGTCTTCCAAGCTTCCATGCTTGCTGCAAGAATCAGTTCCTATAGTCTCTACATGGGAATGTTCCTAAAGGAGGTCACAGATAATTTACAGACTTTAAGTCCTTTCATTTCTGAAGATAAAAGACAGGACTTTCTCACTTGGGTCAAACATGCCCAAGATGTCTCTAAATTCTCCAACCGTGCAGCCTTTGACTGCTTTGAGTGTATAAGCAGAACCTCGGCTATTGCCATTGGTGCACGTAGAATTGCTTGGCTCCAGGCATCTGATTTAGAGCTCTGGGTACAAGATAAATTGGGAAATATCACTTGTACTGGTGAGAACCTGTTTGGGAAAGATTGGCAGGAAAAAGCCAATGAAATGGATGCTGAAAATTCCACCTTAGATATACTATCCAAGTCCACTGCTGATCCTGTTAGAAAGAAGTTGTTCAAGAAAACACCTTTTTGTAAAAAGAAAATATTTTATCCTGCTTATACTCAGCAGGCATCTTCTGCAGGTCAGTTTTCAACCAAACGTCAGCAACCACCCAAACAGAAGAAAGCAAAGGCTGCTAGGCCTCCACCGGCTCAGCAGCCTCAGCCTCCTCAGGGCCTTTGACTTTCAGCTAGAGAACTTAGCCTTTCTGGTTCTGGAAGGACCAGAACCATCCACCATTCCAGGAAGGTTATGTCATTTTGCCCCCAGATGAGGGCAAATAACAGCAGAGCATTGGACACTCTCCATCATAAAGGAGAGGTACAAACTTCATTTTTCAAGGATGCCCCCTCACACAATAGTGAAGCAGTTCAATTCTCCGACACCTCTCATCAACCTCTTAGGTCAAGAGGTTACCATTCTTCTTGCCCAAGGGGCGATAGAAGAAGTGCCTCTTCATCAACAGGGCACAGGGTTCTATTCCCCTTATTTTCTTATCCCAAAGAAAACAGGAGGATACAGACCTATATTAGATCTCAAAGAATTGAACAAATTCCTTGTCAAGGAGAAATTCAAGATGATTTCTCTCGGTGCTCTGCTTCCATACCTTCAGAGTCAGGATTGGCTTTGTTCTCTAGATCTCAAGGATGCGTACACCCATGTACTCATCCATCCAACCCACAAAGTTCCTTCAGTTCCTTTTTCAAGGAAAGCACTACCAATACAGGGTGCTTCCTTTTGGTCTGGCCTCTGCTCCAAGGGTTTTCACGAAATGCATGGCTGTGGTAGCAGCATTTCTCCGTACTCTGGGAATATTCATCTTCCCTTACTTGGACGACTGGCTCATTCGAGCTCCAACACAGTTAGAGGCCAAGACTTCTCTATCCTGCACAATGCGTATCCTCCAGTATTTAGGGCTGGTAATAAACATCCCAAAATCCAGTCTGACTCCCACTCAATCTTTAGAGTTCATAGGAGCTCTTCTGGATACCACAAGAGCAAGAGCCTATCTCCCCCAGGCCCATTGCCTTCGCTTAGTGCAGTTAGCTTCTCAAGCAGTGCTAAAGCCTCATCTAACTGCTCGAGAAATGTTGCAATTGCTGGGCCACATGGCATCCACTGTGCATGTGGTTCCATATGCTCGCCTTCACATGAGGGCAGCTCAGTGGACTTTATTCACCCAATGGACCCAGGCATCAGGGTGCCTGTCAGACAAAATAGCAAACACAAGTCACCTCATTTTGTCCCTCCAATGGTGGAGGTCCACTCAAAATCTGTTGCTGGGGTGCCCCTTCCAATAACCCTTACCCCAAGCAACTCTCACAACAGATGCTTCTCCAAAGGGTTGGGGAGCTCATCTGCAAGACTTCTCCACCCAGGGCACCTGGTCTCCACAAGAGAGTTGTCTACATATCAATCTCTTGGAACTCAGAGCAATTTTCCTGGCTCTGCGAGTGTTCCACTCCCTGCTCAGCTACAAGACAGTCCTCATTCACACGGACAATCAGGTAGCCATGTTTTATGTCGCTTTGCAACGAAGCTTTGCGACTATGGGCCCTCACCAGAGAGCATCAGATTCATCTGCTGGCAGTATATCTTCCAGGCATTCAAAACTCTTGGGCGGACAGACTCAGTCAAGTTCTCCTTCCACACGAGTGGTCTCTGCATGCAGACCAGGTGACAAGGATATTTCAACTTTGGGGAACCCCGGACATAGACCTCTTTGCAAGTCCGTGGAATGCCACACTTCCCCGGTTCTGTTCCAGAATTCCGGCTCAGGGAGCTCAGGCCAGGGATGCTTTCCTCCTTTACTGGGGTCAAGACTTCCAGTATGCCTTTCCACCCATTCCCCTAATTCCCAAAACCCTCTTCAAGCTTCAGAGAGACAGAGGCCACATGATCCTCATAGCACCACATTGGCCACGGCAAGTGTGGTACCCTCTGCTTCTACATCTCTCTCAAGCTCCCTCCCTGGAGTTAGGGTCTGCTCCAGATCTCCTATCTCAGGAGAACGGGATGTTATGGCATCCCAATTCCCAGTCCCTGCATCTCAGGGCTTGGTTGCTGAAGGCCTAGATCTCCAAGATCTTCATCTTTCTCAGCAAGTGAAAGATGTTCTTTATGCTTCCAGAAAACCTTCCACTAGACATTCTTATGCTTTTAAGTGGAAAAGGTTCACTATTTGGTGTTCAGAAAAGGGTCTTAACCCCCTTGCTATACCTCTGGAATCTTTACTGGAGTATGTCCTCCATTTGTCTAATGCAGGCCTTAAGACAAATTCAGTAAGAGTCCATTTGAGTGCTATTGCAGCTTCTCTTAAACCTCTAAATGGACAACCTATTTCCTCTCATCCTCTTATAGCAAGATTCATGAGAGGCTGCCTCCTAACTAAGCCTCCCATTAGACCACCTCCGGTGGCATGAGACTTGAACCTGGTTCTTGGGCAGCTCATGAAGCCACCTTTCGAACCCTTAGCTACCACCTCCTTGAAATTCCTTTCTTGGAAGCTTATCTTTCTCATTGCAATCACATCAGCACTCCGCATTAGTGAATTGCAAGCACTAGTAACTAATCCACCTTATACAAGGTTCCATCATGACAAGGTAGTCCTTAGGACTCATCCACACTTTATGCCTAAGGTGGTCTCGCCTTTTCATCTCAACCAAGAGGTCTACCTACCTGTCTTTTTTCCAGGACCTCATGCATCAAATGCAGAGAGGAATCTTCATACCTTGGACTGTAAAAGAGCTCTAGCTTTTTACTTACAAAGGACACAGCAACATAGAAAGTCCTCTCAACTCTTTGTTGGTTTTGATCCTTCTCATTTGGGATTTCCAGTCTCCAAGAGAACACTATCTAACTGGATTGCTCAGTGTATTTCTTTCGCCTATCAGAGTAAGAGCCTTTCTCTGGAGGGCCAAGTCTATAAATTAATGAATGGAGTAGAACGGGTAAACGTAGATCGATTGTTTATGTTATCAGAATATAGAAAGACGAGGGGACATGCAGTGAAGCTACAGGGTAAACTATTTAAGACTATTAAAAGAAAATATTTTTTCACTCAACGTGTAATCAAACTCTGGAATTTGTTACCGGAGGATGTAGTAAAGGCTGTTAGTGTAGCTGGGTTTAAAAAAGGTTTGGACAAGTTCCTGGAGGAAAGGTCCATAAACCATTATTAAGAAGGGACCCAGGATATCAATGCTTGACCCAGTACAAGTATTGCGGAACCTGTGTCTTTTGGGGAAACTGCTAGGTACATATGACCTAGATTGGCCACTGTTGGAAACAGGATACTGGGCTTGATGGACTTGGTCTGACCCAGTATGGCATATCTTATGTTCTTATGTTCACAATGTGAGAGCCATGGCAGCCTCAATGGCTCATCTGAACTCTGCGTCTATTGACGACATCTGTCGAGCAGCCACTTTGGCCTCGGTTCATACCTTCACAGCCCATTACTGCTTGGACAAGGACTCCCGCCAGGATGCCTTGTTTGGTCAGGCTGTTCTCAAACACCTGTTCCATACCTAATCAACTCCTACCCACCATCCCTGGTAGGATGCCAGAGATCCATGGGGGGAAGTGGAGCCCTTCTCAGGGACACACAACTTCTGGGGTCTCTCCCTGGAACCTAAAGCTAGGGAGTCCCCATATGTGATGACTACATTCCTGCTTGTTCCTGGAGATAGCATAGTTACTCACCTGTAACAGGTGATCTCCGGGAACAGCAGGAATTTAGTCCTCACAATCCACCCACCTCCCCTAGGAGTTGTATCTTTCTATCTCTCTCTTTTCCTTTCCCTCGCTCTCTCTCTTTGTCTCAGCTATAAAACTCAATTGGAGAGAGGCAGTTGGGAAAGGCGGGAAGGCAGCATGCAGGCGCTGTGGGATGCTCCCAAAAGCATTCTAATTGGACGCTGGGGAGCATTCCCGTGCAGGCTCCATCGGTACCGATGATACCCATATGTGAGGACTAAATTCCTGCTGTTCCCGGAGATCACCTGTTACAGGTGAGTAACTGTGCTTTACTGTCAATTCATGTGGAGAAGTAGCTGGACATCCAGTAACTATTTCATGCAGTGTCAGTTCTCCTCGAGCACACTGGGGGGAATTATGCACTGCCATAAGGGCAAAAGGAAGGGCAATCCTGTGTCAGAGTGTGTAAATGACCTTTGAGTGTCCTCTTCATCCATTCTACTTGGCCAGAGCTTTGCGGATGATAAGGAGTGTGCAGTTGTCTTTTAATACCAAACCACTGTTCAATACCCTCCCAGACACTTGCAATGAAGGCTGGACCCTGATCAGAAGAAAGAATAAAAGGAATAAACGGAGTGAGCAGTAATTTGACAGAGACCCCAGCAGTCATACTGGTAGTGGGATAAGATTCTACCCATCCGGAGAAAAGACAGGTGACCACCAACAAAGACCGTTTCCCCCCTCTAGCACAGGACAGGTCTGTAAAATCAAGCTGCAAAATCAAAAATGGTCCGGAAGGTTTGGGAAGGGTGGCAGAAACCCTTATAACTGACCCTAATCTACAGTGCAGACAAGCTGTGCCACACAGAAAAAAAAAAGACTTTGGGTGATACCAGAGAACCGAAAAGGCATGATTCATAGCCACAGCTGAGAGGTGAAGCTTATGATGCAGGAATAGGGCAAGTCGAAACAATAGACTGTCAGGGCAAATGAGAAGATGATCCTTTTTCCAGTAGCCCTGTGCATCACAGGTCGCACCCCACGAAGTCCACAGAGTCTGAGTTTCAAAGGGAGTATCTTGATAATGCTGTAAGAGAGATGAAAGGGAAAACGAAGTCATGTTAGATGGTTTTAAGTACAACAATGTTGGTGACACTGATGCTCGGAGAGCAGCTCGCCGTGCTTCTTGGTCTGCAAAATGATTTGAAAACAATCATGAGACCCATCATCCTCCGCAAGATCTGTCAATGGAGCTAGAAGTGTTGAAGGGTTGCATATTGATGTAGTATATACTGTAACATGAGGCTGCGAAATTGTTAATTCCAGAGTCAACAAACGTGTGGAGGACAAAGGCTGAGTCTTAGTCAAGTGAAGCAACCTGGAAACTGAATGTAATACATATACTTCAAAAGGGTGCTGTAAAACTAGAAAATCAGTAATCTCAATTGCAAATGCCACTGCTACCAGACTACGTAGACATGGTGGGAGTCCCAAAGTCACTGAGTCAAATCGCTTTGAGAAATAGCCTACTGGCTTGTGACCAGTCGGGAAAGCCTGAAAAAGCACACAGATAGCAGAGGAATCAAATAGCCGCATACAGTTTGAATGGCAGAGAATAGTCTGGCAAAGATAAACATGGTGCATTTTCCAGGGCAGACTTTATATTCAAAAAGGCTTTCCACTGTAGTAGTGTAGGTACAATGAGACCTTCAGGTCCTTCTTTCCCAATGAGAGCATAAAGCGGAGCAGTAAGGTCTGAGAAATTTGCTAGCCATTGTTTACAAATGATTAACAGACCCAAGAATCTGCGCAGTAATACTGGTGTTGCTGGGAAAGGCAAGGAAAGAATAGGTTTCAGTCTAGCAGAGGTAATTGCATGACCAGATGGTGTTAGGGCAACACCCAGGAAAGTAACATTTTGAGATACAAATTGTAGTTTTGACAAATTGACTTTCAATCCTAAATCAGCAATATGAGACAATAAAGACAAGGAATCTGATAAACAGGTCTCATAACTTGGTGAACATAAAAGCAAATCATCAACATACTGAACTAAAGAGGAATGGTCAAGCCTCACATCAAGCAGTGTAGTTCTTAGGGCCTGCGCAAAATGCATAGGACTATCAGTGTACCCTTGGCACAAATGGTCTATTGTTTATTGTCAAATTGGAAAGCAAATAAAAATTTGATTTTCTTTGCTAATTCTCACTGAAAGGTAAGCAGAACTCAAATCCACAACAGTGAACCAGGTAGTCCCTGGTTGTGCCCAGATATCATGTGGATTTGGTACCAAGGGAAAAATTGGCAAAATCACATTATTTATTGCTCACAGGTCTTGCACAAATCTATAAATCTTACTGTCAGCCTTTAGCACAGGAAGAATTGGAGTATTACATGGTAAAGTTGTAGGATAGATGACACCTTGTTTCTGAAGATCTTCAATCACAGGACAAATTCCATTGATGGCAGCTGCTGGTAGCAAGTACTGCTTGAGTCTGGGAAGCTGGGCTACAGGTTTCACAGTGATCTTCACCGGCGGAATGGAAAGGGATCCGACATTGGATCCTGGCACTGCCATAAGGGCAAAAAGAAGGGCTTCCATCCAATCTGTAGCCCAATCCTGTGTCAGAGTGCGTAAATGACCTTTGAGTGTCCTATTCATCCGTTCCACTTAGCCGTATATTCATAATGTGCATCTCTATTTCATAGGTCAGAACTTATTAGCATAGGTCATCAAGAGGAGACATACATGTATTCCCAGACATAGTTTCTTAAACAATAATTCTAACACAAGCAGTTTTCATATCTTTGTTTCAAGACTAAAGAGAAAGTTTCTCCCTGCACTGTCTGTTTCATAAACAAACTTAGGGGCTTGTTTACAAAGCCGCGGTAGTGGTTCGCGATCGCGATCGCAGCCGCGGCCCCATTGAAATCAATGGGGCCGCGGCTCCGATTACGATCGCAAACCGCTACCGCGGCTTTGTAAACAAGCCCCTTAGTTTCTCTGTTATGTGAAAGTTCAGCCTAGTTTTTCAGTAGAGTCTCTCAAGGTCCTTAGCTAAGTAATAGGCCCTGGAATGTCTGAGCTACTGAATCTGTGGTGTTAACTCTTTCTGAGGGCTTTCAGTAATATAGTGTTATTAAGTACCCTCACAGTGTACACAGCCCTGTACAGACAAGCTTCCTTTCAGCGGGATAGGGCAGACAGTGGGCAGAGTGGGTATAGATAACCTAATGACTCCTTTATGGAAGTGATTAAGTGAACCTGCTTTTGTGGAGCACACATTTGATTGGCCTTTAAAATACTGGTCATCTGCCAGGAAAGTACTGGTCATGCCCCCGACAGCTAACATGGAGGCTTTGTAACTAACATGTGTTTGGCACATTAATTGCAAATATTTTCTGGATTTTAGTAAAAGGGGCTCCAGGTTGGAAAGGCCTGGCGAAAGAGCCATGTTTTGACCCCTTTCTTAAATTTTTAAAAGGAGCTATAGAGGCGAACATCAGTTGGTAGTGAGTTCCATAGAGATGGGGCAAGTAAGCAAAAGGCTAAACAATGGGTGGAGTTCCATTAGATCCTCATGAAAGAAGGAACAATGAAAACACTGGATTCTGAAGATATCAGCAATAGGGGATGATAAGAGAGATTCAATAATGAGGTAATCCTGTATATGGTTTATGGTTTACTGGCATTTGATATACCGCTCTTCATAAAATATCAGAGCAGTATGCCAAATAAAATTACATTAAAAACATAAATAGAACATAAGATATGCCATACTGGGTCAGACCAAGGTCCATCAAGCCCAGTATCCTGTTTCCAACACTGGCCAGTCTAGATCACAGGTACCTAGTAGTTTCCCCAAGGACACAGGTTCCACAATGCTTGTATTATGGCAAGCAGTGGATTTCCCAGGTCCCCTTTAATAATGGTTTATGGACCTTTCCTCCAGGAAGTTGTCCAAACCTTTTTTAAACCCAGCTACACTAACAGCTTTTACTACATCTAATACATCTACATTTACCACATAGAAGGAAAAAGGAATGCCATTTAAAATAATAGGAAAGACGGGGCAATGGGGTGAGAGGAGGGAGAACAGGGTAGAAGGGGGGAGAGGCAGAATCGGATGCAGACAAAGTAGGAAGATCATGTGCAAACTGAAAAAGATGAATTGTTAAATCTATTAGTGATTGAGAGCCATTGTTGGTCCTTTAACAATGGAGTCACGTGGTCAGAGTGCTTGACATTGTATAGAAACATGACAACAGAAAAAGACCACATGGCCTATCTAGTCTGCCCTTCCATATCAACTACTACAATAGTCCTCTTTTCCTTTAGAGATCCTCTGTGCTTCCCCCATGCTTTTTTGAATTTCTACCACCTCTACTGGGAGACTATTCCACACATCTACCACACTTTCCACAAAGAAACATTTCCGCATATTACTCCTGAGCCTATCCCCCTTTCACCCCTCATGCTATGTATGGTAGTTTAAGAGTTATGTTTTATAGATGCTGAATATGTTTCATGCTATATAGTGGAATCCCGCAAGAAAGGCATTATAGTAGTTGAGAAGTTTAAATCTAAGGCATGAACAAATGTTTTTAAAGCATTGGGATCAAAAAAGGATTCTAGAGAAATTATAGCTGAGTTGAAACTCTATACCATCATAAGAACATAAGATATGCCATATTGGGTCAGACCAAGGGTCCATCAAGACCAGTGTCCTGTATCTATTGTGGTAAGAAGACTGCAGCCCAGCCTGGAGAAACAAAGGGAAAAGGGACTTTTTCCTCTTTGCGGGGGATGGGTGCACCTGAACACATATACCAAACTAAAGGCAGTGAGAGAAACCACAGCTGTAAGGCTAGGCTAAAGCCCCACCCAGACTCCATAGCAACCCTAGGTAAGGAAGGGAGTTATATGGGGGTGGAGTCAGAGGGGGAGGTGCCCTGCTCAGCGTTTAAGTTTGAGCAAAGCAAGCAAACAGGGAGGACAAGAAAGGAGCAAGGCAAGCCAGGCAAGCCACGCAAGCAAGGCAAGGAAGCCAAGGAGGCCAAGGAGAGACAGGACAAGAACAAGGGTAGCCAGCGCTGCAGCCAAGAGAGCAGCAGACAACACTCCCAGGAGAGGACCAAACGCAGTGGCAAGAGGGAGAGAGACAGAAGGTTGGTGTTGGAGAAGCCAAGGCAAGAGAGCTCAGACTCCTCTGAAGAAAGGTGTGTCTTCAGGCAGAGGAAACCTCGGGTAGCTGAGGGGAATTCCTACAATGATTCCCTGACTAGCTCTGAGGCAGAGATAGCTACAGCCAGCAGAGACTCCAGGCGTGAAACTCCCTCAGTAAAACTCCAAGGTAGGAGAAAGAAACCAGAGAGAGCTAATGTTTGTATTTCTTGCTCAGATTCTGAGGAGAGGGTTATATCTGGAAAAACCCAGAACAGAAGAAAGGGGTTTTTAAAGAAAGCTGAACAAGGAAAGCCTGCTAGGGTTCTGCCAAAGGAGGGGAAGGCAGTACAGTGGGACAGGCTGTTTAAGCTTTTAAAAGACATTAACCCATCTGGGCAGCAGCAGAATGGGATAGTGTTGACGGCGGAGGATCACATTTCTGTGACAACGGCAACAACACCAAACTTAAACTGCGCAGAAGGAAGGCCCGGCAATCTGCTTCTGTATCTTGCCATGAAAACCCAATGGATAGTTACAACAAAACAAATTGTGCTATGGTGCTGGAAGATGAGACTCCCAGGTCGGAAGGCACTCAACTAGCTACTGGGGAAGAGCTGAAGACTTTTCAGAGTAAAGCCAGCATTTATGATGTGGTTGGATCAAAGCCCTCGGGAAGTCTGACTGCTGATGTAGCTGCGCATGAAATGAGAGTCAGAAGCTTGTCAGGAGGCTGCCTAGGGTGAGAACTTACACAATCTTGACAATGCATATATTCATATGATTCTTGCAAGGTATTGTGGGTATTGTAGTTCATTCACTCCCAAACACAGCTGATGACAATAATTTGAGTTGTGAAACCAAGTGGTAAGATCAATAAAATACTTCTTTTATTGATGGGGTTTAATTCACCCAGCACATGTATGCTTGATAGCACTATAAATGAGGTTACTTGCTTGCAGTGTTTAAAATGGATAACAAAAAGTCACAAAGTAAACCAGAAAACAACCTTCAGCTTGTCAGGCAATTAGCTAATGTTTTCTTAGCAAGTAATTACCAAATACAAAGGCACAAAGTAAAGAATAAACTTTGCTGGTTAGGTTAACTTCTGCTTATTTTCCACGCCGATCTCAGCAGTGATTCTCCCTTGCTCACACACACAATCAGGTGCAGCCCTAATTACTATCAATGGACCAGCTGAAAGCCTTTAGCTGGCTGGCTGCTACTGTGTGAGCCCAAATCCTGCTTTAAGAGCTGTTTGCAGTGGAAATAAAGAACAAAGTTAGGTTTCTTTGTGATGGCTGATGTGTTTGCTCACAGAAAAACTAGCAATAGCATTTAGATAGAGAACAGTCCATATAAATAGTTTCATCTGCTGTATCTCCCCCTTCATCAACAATCATAGGGTCAATATCATACATTGGCACAGATGAGTCTTTCATTAAGGCACTATCATGAGAATGCTTATTCCCTTGCTGCCATTCTCTATTATAGATAGGGTCTGGATCAGTGTTCATACCTGAGCCTCTCCTGCCATCATAATTCCTCTCTGTAAAGCCTGGCCAATATGTAATCCAATTCTGATGTCCAGCCTTCCAATCTTGATCCCTGGACACTGGATCTCCTCTCACATACCTTCTGGCCTTGGACTGAAAGTCCCTTCCACGTGCAGTCTTCTCTCTTCCAGGTAGCCACTGGTGATTCCTATCTCTGCCAATCCATTCCTCTGGCTGAATCCAGTCCAATGGACTCTGCTGGCATTTGGAATACCTCCCAGTATGGGTACTGCCTTGGAATCTCCCAGACCTTCCAATGGGCTTTCTTCTCTTCCTTCCAGAGAGTTTCCTTCTTTCTCTATCCGCTTGGCTTGGCTTCTGTTTCTCCAGGTGATACTGGTGCTTGAGCTTGTAGCCGTTGCTGTCTCTGTATCTCTTTCTGAAGCTGTTCTTGTAGCTCTCCCTGAAGCTCTTTCTGTGGCTTTTGCTGAAGCTGTTCTTGAAGTTCTCCCTGAAGCCGGGCTGGAGCTTGTAGAAACTGTTATCTGAAGAATCAGCTCTATTCTTATCCTGTTCTAATGTGTGCTGCTCCCTAACACAGCGCAGCTGTCTTGAATCAGGCCCTGCCCTTTGAGATGAGTGCTTAGGGATTACCTCATAGCTCTCTTGATTGCACACACATTTTCTCACTTCAGCCCCTCTCATGGCTGCTGGAAACCTGGTGCATTCTGGGACTGGTAGTCTTTTATGTGAAAACTCTGTTTTCTTGCTTCTACCAGAACTGACAGGTTGCTTGTTCATAGTCACATCATCTTTTCTATAGCTCCTACCTGAGCTATGATAAGCTTCCTTATCACATACCCCCCTGCTTAAGTTATTACGGACTGGTTTTACTGGTGAAACTTCTTCTCTACAGTCCGTAATACGGGAAAGTGCATCCGCATTCTTGTGTAACTTCCCGGCACGATGTTCAACCTGAAAATCAAACGCCTGTAAGGCCATGTACCAGCGTGTCAACCTGGCATTGTGGTTCTTCATTTGCTGCAACCACTTAAGTGGGGCATGGTCCGTGACCAACTGGAACTTTCTCCCTGTAAGGTAAAACCTTAACGCCTCCACTGACCACTTGATAGCCAAACACTCTTTTTCTATCGTGGAATACTTTTGTTCAGCCAGTGACAACTTCCTGCTCAGGTACATCACAGGATGCTCCTCTCCATCATGGCACTGGGATAGGACTGCTCCTAGCCCTACATCCGATGCATCGGTTTGAACCAGAAAGGGTTTCTTGAAGTCTACTCCTTTCAGTACCGGTCCTGTACACAATTTTTCTTTTAATACTGAAAACGCTTTTTCAGCTTCTGGTGTCCACTTTATCTGGTTTGGACAATTCTTTCGCAGCATATCCGTGAAAATGGCACTTTTCTCTGCGAATTGCGGTATAAACCGGCGGTAGTATCCAATAAGTCCTAAGAAACTTCTTAGTTGTTTCTTGGTTGTTGGAGGAGGAAAATTCCTCATGCTATCTATTTTGCTTAATAGAGGTTTAATTTTTCCTCTTCCCACTAGGTGGCCTAGGTATTTTACCTCCCTATTTGCAAAGGCACACTTCTTCGGGTTTAAAGTGATTCCCGCTTGCTTCATAGAGCACAAGACTGCCCTGATCCTCTTCAAATGCTCCGCCCAGGTGTTACTATGGATTATGACATCATCCATGTATGCAAAAGCATAACTTTGGTGGGGTCGAAGTACCTGATCCACTAACCTTTGGCAGGTAGCCGCTGCTCCATGCAGTCCGAAAGGCATCCTCTTGAACTGGAAAAGGCCAACGGGGGTGCTGAACGCAGTTTTCGGCTTCGACTCCCTGGTGAGCGGGATTTGCCAATATCCTTTTGTCATATCAAGGGTGGTTAAGTATTGAGCCTGTCCCAGCTGGTCTAGCAGCTCCTCAATTCTTGGCATTGGATATGCATCAAAAACTGATATGGCGTTTACCTGCCGGAAGTCAATACAAAATCTTAAGGATCCATCAGGCTTAGGCACCAGGACTATGGGGCTATTCCAGGGACTCTTTGACTCCTCTATTACCCCCATGTCCAACATCTCCTGGACTTGTGCCACTACCTCCTGTCTTTTGGCTTCAGGCAAGCGGTATGGCCTTTGACGAACCAATTTCCCAGGTGGAGTTATTATTTCATGGGCCACCAAATGGGTCTCCCCAGGTATAGGTGTCAACACATCTGGGAATTCCTTAAGCAACTTCCTAATTTCTTCCTGTTGTACCATTGTCAGGTCCTCACCTATTTGGGGCTCTGATTTTTCTTTACAATCAGATACCTGGGGTCCCAAATCTTCCTCTTCACTCACCTCCCTCTCTTGGGCACAGGTGGCAGCTAAGCTTTTAAACCCTTTGACATCAGTAGAACCAAAGCCTTTGGCTCCACGTTCAGAATTCTCTAGGGATGTGACCTCCTCCACAGGTGGAAAACCCAGCCTCTCACAAATCAATTGGGCAATTTTGTCTCCTGTCTTCACATGATACTCATTCTGTCCAAAGTTAAACAACAGAACTTTAATATTGCCCCTGTAATCGGGATCAATTACTCCCACACCCACATCGATGAAATATTTAAGGGCTAATCCGGACCGTGGGGCTACTCTCCCATAACATCCAATTGGTATTTCCACTTGGAGACCGGTGTCAACCAGGGCTCTCCCTTGGCTAGGTACAATCACATTTTCTATGCTGCACAGGTCAAACCCAGCAGACTGAGGGGTTGCCCGCCTAGGAGCTTGGGCCTTCTCGGAGACCTTATGGTACTTTAGGACGAATATCTGCTTTGGGGTAGCTTGGTCTTCTGGACGCTTAACCATCTTTTTAGCTGGGGTCTGAGGACTTCCAAATAAAGGCCCGGGAGCTACTACCATTAAACCTTCTCCCTCCTTCTTTCCTAGTCCTTCCACTAGACCCTGCTTAAATCTTGGCCAGTCTCTTCCTAGAACCAAATCAAAGGGTAGCCTAGGCACCACTGCTAATAGGACTTCCTCTTGTTTCCCTAGGCATTTAACCTTTAACCTATAGGTGGGATATGATGTTGCAGCACCATGAATGCATCTGATGTGAACTTGGCTTTCAGGGGTTCTAGGCACAAATCTTTCTTGGGCCTCTATCCTCTTCCAAAGCCTTTTTGACATCATACTCTGGTCTGCCCCAGAGTCTAATAATGCATTTGTGGTAATTCCTTGCACATCAACCATCAAAAGAAATCCTTCCTTGGGTTGTTTTAAATCCAGACCCATTAAACTAGTGTGTGTCTGGCATCTCTTCTCAAAATGTCCCAATTTTCCACACTTGAAACATTTCTTTCTATTCCACTGTGTCATCTGGTTTGATACAGTACATTCATTTTCAGAAACATTCTTAATTATTCCCTTTTCTGATACAGCACATTTAGCCTCAGCATCCATCTTTAGAGGGCCACCCATTCTATGGCAAGCCTGCGTGGCTTCCAAGAATCTCTCTGCTAGCATGGTTGCCTCTCCAAGATTTTGGCAATTTTGCTGTATAAGAAAAACATTCAAATCTTTAGGTACCCCAAGCATAAATTGTTCCAGCATTATACTATCTAATAACATTTCTACTGTCTTTTGCTCAGGCTCCAACCATTTTACAGCTAAACTTCTGATTCTCTGACTCAGAGCCCTGGGTGTCTCACCCACTTTCAATGTAACAGCTCTAAACATTCGCCTATACTCTGAAATAGACAACCCTAGGCGATCTCTAATAGCTGCCTTTACATCCTTATAAATCAAAGCCTGGGCTGCTGGCATTGCTCTGTAAGCTGCTAGTGCCTCACCAGTTAATGAGGCTGCCAGCCTTACTGCCCACTGGGTCTCTGGCCATGCTAAAGCCTGTGCCACTCTTTCAAAAGACTCTAGAAAATCATCAACATTATCTTCTGGAGTTAATTTCCCAAAATTAAATGCCCCAATCCCTTGATTGAGTCCCACATTGTCCATATGTGGTGTACCAGTACTAACTGCTGGTCTTGCATCTGTTCCACTTTGGCTCTGTAGCTGAACTAGAGCTTGCACCAGATCAAGCACTGGTTTCTGCTGTTCCATTAAGGCCTTCATAGCAGTGTCCTGGGCCTGCTGTGATAGCTCCTGCTGCTTGCTGAATTGGGCTGCCATCCACTGAGCCATCTCCCTCGGATCCATCTTGACCCTGCAAGAAAAGAGAAAAAAAAAAAAAACCAAAGAGCAGCACCTTCCAACCAGGTGTGGTTTTTTTTTTTTTCAACTTTTTTTTTTTTTTTCAATTACCCCCTGTGCTTACACACATCCACCACTAGACATGCCCAGGTACATATTACCTTGTCTCAGTGATGAATCCAGCTTTGCACAGGGTCTTTTCCTCTGGGACAGCTTCCTGGAACAACCACTTTTCTTCCAAAGTGCAGATGAGGGAAAGAAATCTTCTTACAGCTTTAAACTTGACTTTTATTTGTAATCCACAACAAGTAAATCCTCTTGGTGCAAGAGCAATCCGAAAAACTACGCCATTTGTCAGGCGGCTGCCTAGGGTGAGAACTTACACAATCTTGACAATGCATATATTCATATGATTCTTGCAAGGTATTGTGGGTATTGTAGTTCATTCACTCCCAAACACAGCTGATGACAATAATTTGAGTTGTGAAACCAAGTGGTAAGATCAATAAAATACTTCTTTTATTGATGGGGTTTAATTCACCCAACACATGTATGCTTGATAGCACTATAAATGAGGTTACTTGCTTGCAGTGTTTAAAATGGATAACAAAAAGTCACAAAGTAAACCAGAAAACAACCTTCAGCTTGTCAGGCAATTAGCTAATGTTTTCTTAGCAAGTAATTACCAAATACAAAGGCACAAAGTAAAGAATAAACTTTGCTGGTTAGGTTAACTTCTGCTTATTTTCCACGCCGATCTCAGCAGTGATTCTCCCTTGCTCACACACACAATCAGGTGCAGCCCTAATTACTATCAATGGACCAGCTGAAAGCCTTTAGCTGGCTGGCTGCTACTGTGTGAGCCCAAATCCTGCTTTAAGAGCTGTTTGCAGTGGAAATAAAGAACAAAGTTAGGTTTCTTTGTGATGGCTGATGTGTTTGCTCACAGAAAAACTAGCAATAGCATTTAGATAGAGAACAGTCCATATAAATAGTTTCATCTGCTGTATCTCCCCCTTCATCAACAATCATAGGGTCAATATCATACATTGGCACAGATGAGTCTTTCATTAAGGCACTATCATGAGAATGCTTATTCCCTTGCTGCCATTCTCTATTATAGATAGGGTCTGGATCAGTGTTCATACCTGAGCCTCTCCTGCCATCATAATTCCTCTCTGTAAAGCCTGGCCAATATGTAATCCAATTCTGATGTCCAGCCTTCCAATCTTGATCCCTGGACACTGGATCTCCTCTCACATACCTTCTGGCCTTGGACTGAAAGTCCCTTCCACGTGCAGTCTTCTCTCTTCCAGGTAGCCACTGGTGATTCCTATCTCTGCCAATCCATTCCTCTGGCTGAATCCAGTCCAGTGGACTCTGCTGGCATTTGGAATACCTCCCAGTATGGGTACTGCCTTGGAATCTCCCAGACCTTCCAATGGGCTTTCTTCTCTTCCTTCCAGAGAGTTTCCTTCTTTCTCTATCCGCTTGGCTTGGCTTCTGTTTCTCCAGGTGATACTGGTGCTTGAGCTTGTAGCCGTTGCTGTCTCTGTATCTCTTTCTGAAGCTGTTCTTGTAGCTCTCCCTGAAGCTCTTTCTGTGGCTTTTGCTGAAGCTGTTCTTGAAGTTCTCCCTGAAGCCGGGCTGGAGCTTGTAGAAACTGTTATCTGAAGAATCAGCTCTATTCTTATCCTGTTCTAATGTGTGCTGCTCCCTAACACAGCGCAGCTGTCTTGAATCAGGCCCTGCCCTTTGAGATGAGTGCTTAGGGATTACCTCATAGCTCTCTTGATTGCACACACATTTTCTCACTTCAGCCCCTCTCATGGCTGCTGGAAACCTGGTGCATTCTGGGACTGGTAGTCTTTTATGTGAAAACTCTGTTTTCTTGCTTCTACCAGAACTGACAGGTTGCTTGTTCATAGTCACATCATCTTTTCTATAGCTCCTACCTGAGCTATGATAAGCTTCCTTATCACAAGCTGTAAAGATGTCTTACACATTGGAACATGGAACGTACGAAGCATGAACCAAGGGAAGTTGGAGGTGGTCAAGAATGAAATGGAACGTGTACAGCTTGATCTGTTGGGTGTCAGCGAACTGAAATGGACTGGCATGGGGCACTTTGCATCAGATGATCACATGGTCTACTATGCTGGAAATGAAAGACAAAGAAGAAATGGTGTTGCACTTATAATAAAGAAGAAACTTGCAAGAACTGTAATGAAATACAATGCAGTCAGCGAACGCTTAATCTCTATTCGTCTGCGAGGATTGCCTATCAACACAACTATAATTCAAGTATATGCCCCAACAACAGCTGCAGAAGAGAATGAAATTGAAGAGTTCTATGAACAAGTACAAGCTGAAATTGACAGAACATGCAAACAGGATATCCTGATAGTCATGGGTGACTGGAACGCAAAAGTTGGCAACAAAGAAGAAGGCAAAGTAGTTGGAAAATATGGACTTGGCAACAGAAATGAAGCTGGAGAAAGATTGATAGAATTCTGCAAGACCAATGATCTATTCATCTCAAACACCTTCTTCCAGCAACACAAGCGGCGACTGTACACATGGACTTCACCCAATGGATTGTATAAAAATCAAATTGACTACATCTGTGGAAGTCAACGATGGAAAAGCTCTGTAACATCAACAAAGACAAAACCTGGAGCTGACTGTGGTACAGATCATCAACTACTAGTATGCAAACTCAAGCTAAAGTTGAAAAAGAGCAAACCACTCATGAATGCAGCAAAATATGACCTTGAGAATATACCACTGGAATTTAAAGACTGCCTGCAAAATCGATTTGCTGCTTTAGATACAAATGACAGAACTCCGGAAGAGTTATGGAATGACATCAAGAAGGTTGTGCTGGAAGAAAGCGAGAAGTCTCTACAAAAGGTGAAAAACAAAAACGGCCAAAATGGATGACGGAAGAAACTCTGAAAATTGCCCAGAAACGCAGAGAAGCTAAAGCCAAAGGAGAAAGAAAGACAATCGCAGAACTCAACAGAGATTTCCAACGTGCAGCTAGACAGGACAAGGAAAAGTACTACAATGACACTTGCAAGGAAATAGAAGCAGAAACTATTAGAGGAAGAACAAGATCAGCTTTCCTAAAGCTGCGAGAGTTAAAGAAAAAGTTCCAGCCTCGAATAGGAATGTTACAAGATGCTCAAGGTTCTATGTTGAATGATGCTGAGAAGATCAAGAAAAGGTGGAAGGAATATACAGAGTTTTTATATGATAAAGATCAAGTGGACCAACAGCCGTTTCAACCGATACCTTATGATCAGGAACCATTGGTGATGAAAGAAGAAGTTGAAGCAGCATTGAAAGACTTATCAAAGAACAAAGCACCAGGCATTGATAGCATTCCCATAGAAGTATTACAGCAATCTGATGCAGCTGTTACCGTACTTACAAGGCTCTGCCAAGAAATATGGACGACAACATCATGGCCAACTGACTGGAAAAGATCTGTGTTTATACCAATACTAAAGAAAGGTGATCCAACTGACTGTGGAAATTATCGCACAATCGCTCTGATCCCACATGCCAGCAAGATTCTACTGAAGATTATTCAAAAGAGACTACAGCCATACCTAGAACAAGAACTACCTGAAGTGCAAGCAGGGTTCAGGAAAGGGCGAGGAACGAGAGACATCATTGCGGATGTGAGATGGATCCTTGAAAAGACTAAAGAATACCAAAAGGATATCTATTTGTGCTTTATCGACTATAGCAAGGCTTTTGACTGTGTAAACCATGAGAAACTCTGGGCCACATTAAGAAGCATGGGTATACCAGAACACCTGATCGTTCTCTTGCGCAATCTGTACATTGATCAAGAAGCAACAGTTCGAACGGAACAAGGAGAAACAGAATGGTTTAAAATAAGCAAAGGTGTAAGACAAGGCTGCATACTTTCCCCCTACCTGTTTAATTTATATGCAGAACAAATCATCAGAGAAGCAGGATTGTATGAAGACAACAGAGGTGTGAAGATTGGTGGAAGACTCATCAACAACCTTCGCTATGCTGATGATACCACACTACTGGCAGAAAGTGAAGATGATCTGAAACATTTGCTTCTCACAATCAAAGAACATAGTCTCAAAATGGGCCTGCACCTTAATGTAAAGAAGACAAAGATCATGACAACTGGCATAATCAACAGGTTCATCGTTGAAGGAGAAGAAATTGAAATAGTGAACAACTTTAACCTACTTGGATCAACTATCAATAAAGAAGCAACAAGCAGTCAAGAAATCAGACGACGCATTGCTCTTGGCAGAATGGCTATGAAAGACCTAGATAAGATTCTCAAGAGCAGAGATGTCTCTCTCCATACAAAGATTCGACTTGTTCATGCCATGATATTTTCAATAACATCATATGGATGTGAAAGCTGGACAGTGAAAAAGACAGACAGGAAGAAAATTGATGCCTTTGAATTATGGTGCTGGCGGCGAATACTGTGTATACCATGGACTGCCCGAAGAACAAACCAGTCGGTACTAGAGGAGATCAATCCTAAGCTTTCTTTAGAAGCTCAGATGACAAGACTTCGACTTTCATACTTCGGACACATCATGCGAAGAGAGAGATCATTAGAGAAAGACATCATGCTTGGAAAGATAGAAGGTCAACGCAAAAGAGGAAGGCCAGCAATGAGATGGATCGCTACAATAACAGCAGCTACGGGTACCAGTCTGTCAACAATGAGCCGCCTGACTGAAGACCGAACACAATTTAGGATAGCTATCCAGAGGGTCGCCATGAGTCGACTCCGACTCGACGGCACTTAACAACAACAAAGCCAAAAAGTACCTGAGCAGTTCCAAGATTCCTCAGCAACCAGCTCCGAAGAAAGCATGGAGGTGGATGATAGGGAGAGTGACCAGGGATCCACATGCTCTGAGATGGAGTGTGTTGTATGCATTGGTGCCAATTGAAAGAAACCAAAATAGTGGGGAAGAATTAAGGAAGCTGTTATCAGTTTGGCATAGCTGAAAGCAAGAAAGAAAAGGGAGAAAGAATCCTATATTGAAGCAGTAAGATTCTTCCTACAGGAAATTGGATAGTGCAATCAAGTCTGTGCTAGACAGCTGAAACTGTTTCATTGCAAGCAGCAAAGGAGGGAGCTGGCAGCACTGCTGATCTTGATTGTCTGTTGTATCTACATGTGCCTGTGTTAACCCTAAAGCAAGAAGCCTCTTAAAGGAAAGGGGGAAAAAGAAGCTATTGTAAATAATTCCACGGAGACACTGTTTTCATGTTCTTTATTTTGGAGAAGTTTATCCTTGTTTCTTTTTGCTGAGAGTAAAAGTTTCTTTAAGGACTGTTACCAAGTTGACTTAAACGGAACCCAATAAAATTCCTGTGCGCTTTAAACATCCACTTGGTTTTACTTTGAGTTCACAACTACACCTTTGGAACAAGGGAATACAAGATGGACGCCCGTCCCTACTAGGCGACCGCCTAGGAGGGGCGCGAGCACCACAGGTGGCGTAGTTCTTTGGATTTGGCATTTCCAGCGGTCAAGGCGTACACCGGAAGCTTATACCTCTGGGCAAGGAAGATCCAGGGAAGGACGGTGACCGGTTGATGCAACGGAGGGAAGATCCGGAGTGGCATCGGATCCGGAGTTACGGTGTAAATTGGTAGCAAAGCGAAGACCTGCATCAGGATCAGGTAACCCGTAGGCAAGAGGGGATTAAGGCCTGGATTCTGATGTAAGGGGGCTACCATAGTGCTCACCAGGAGGAAAGGGGGAGCATAAAAGTGCTGCACTTTGTGTTTTGTCTGCCTGTTTTGTTCACAGAAACAGTCCAGCGATGGAGACGGCTGACATCTTGGCTTGGGTGGCAGACCAATTCGCCAAGCAGAGGGAGATGGCGGCAGGGAGCCAGGAACAAGCAACGTCCATGCTCCGTGCTCAACAGCAACCCCTGCTGGAGATGATGGCGAGATGTGTCAAGGCACAGGAAGATGCAACCAAGGTTGCACAGACTGTACCAGGGGCACAGGGTATTTTTCTGGGATGGGAAGGCCCTGGTGTGGGAACTTTTGCCTGTGGCCGCCTCACCAAGGAGGATAATATCGATGATTTCATCGATACTTTTGAAAGAATAGCTTTATTGGCTAGATGGCCTAAAGAACAGTGGGCAATAAGGTTTGCTACTACCCTTACTGGGGAGGCTCTAGCAGCCTACAGAGCAATGCCTGTGACATTGGTTGCATACTATGAGAATGTGAAGAAAGCTATTAGAGATCGGATGGGGTTAAGTCCCTTGGTCTACCGTAGGCTTTTACGCTCATGTGTGATAAAGGAGGGTGAAACACCTCAAGCTTTATATCACAGGATAAAAAGCTTGGTTTGTAAGTGGCTTACACCTGAAAGTAAAAATGTAGAATCCATTGTAGATGCTGTAATACTGGAGCAGTTTACAGAGGCACTGCCTAAGGAATTGCAGGCTTTTCTAGTATTACAGAACTGCAAAAACACCCAGGAAGCCATTGCGTTGGCTGAACGCTTTCTGGAGGCTAAGAAGTTAAGCCTCAAGAAAGAAGCTGGTTTCCTGAAGGCAGGTTCAGAAGCGCTAGAAAGGAACACAAGCTTTGCTGGCCTTAGGGCAGAAAAGAGTAAACCCACAGATGAGAGGTATAGCATGCAGAGGAAGTGTTTCTCTTGTGGTGAAGCAGGTCACCTTAAGAGAAATTGTAAGACCAAAAAGGCTTTTGTGATTACTCGTCCCAAAGAGATAGGTGAGGGATTCCTCCTATCTGTAGAAGTGGAAGGGAACCACAGAAGCATTGTTAGACTCGGGGGCCAGCCAGTCCATGATTTCTAGTGGGCTTTGGAGGAAAATAGAGGCCCAGCGACAGTCCTTGTACGAATCCTCTAGGGGGCAGGTTACAATCAGATGTGTGCATGGGGCTGCCTCCACCTATCCTCTCCAGTCTGTTAAAATAAAGGGATTAGGTAGCGGAAGGGAGGTAGCAGTAGCTGTCGTGCCTAGGCTCCCACACGATATGGTACTGGGCCGTGACTGGTCCCAGTTCAGGAAAGGGATGGCGAACGAGCTGCAGGAGAAAGCAGGCCTAGTAACCACACGCGCAGGCACCAGGGGAAGAGGTAGATTCCCAGGAGGAGTCGATACCCGGGACCTCCTTTCATGAGGACTTAATAACCCCGGCCAGGGATGCCCCCAGGAAAGGAAAAGCTGAAAAGCGACGAGAGAGGTGCACTAGGGCCAGGAATAGGTGTCAGTTAATGTCAGGGAAGGAGCTGCCCTGGGTTCCTGAGGAGTTAATAGAAAAATTTCCCTCATTTCCAGATGAGCAGAAAGCAGATCCCGCTTTGGTGCGAGCATGTGAGTTCGCCCGGAAAGGATCAGAGGCTCTGCCTAGGTTTCTATGGGATAGTAACTTATTATACAGGGAAAGTGTAGATGCACGGTCCGGAGATCTAAGGAAGCAGTTGGTGATACCGGCCTCTTTCAAAAATATAGTCCTGAGATTGGCCCATGATCACCTGGTAGGGGGACACAAGGGTGTACAAGGCACCCTAGATCAGGTCCTAGCTAGGTTTTATTGGCCTGGAGTTTATACGGAGACAGCGAGATACTGTGCGTCCTGTCCAGCCTGTCAAAGGGTCTCAGGTAACCACCCGCCGGAGGTGCCTTTGATTCCCCTGCCAATCATGACCAAACCAGTGCATAGGTTGGGGGTAGATATAGTGGGGCCCTTGATAAGAACACCCCGGGTCACCAGTATGTATTGGTCATAATGGACCATGCTACTCGCTTCCCATGGGCCGTACCGTTAAGAAATACATCTGCTCGAGTGACAGCCTTAGAATTAATAAAATTATTTTGTGAGATAGCGTTCCCTTGGGAGGTCCTAACGGATAGGGGAACAAATTTTATGTCCCGACACCTGGCCCAGGTATGGGACGCATTCGGTATTAGGCATATCCGCACAGCAGCTTACCATCCACAAACCAATGGCCTAGTGGAGAGGTTCAACCAGACCTTAAAGAACCTGTTAAGAAGGAGTTTGGAGGGTAGGTTAAGTGAGTGGGATACAATGTTGCCTTTCGTACTCTATGCATGCAGAGAAAGGAAACAAACCTCTACAGGCATGTCGCCATACGAGCTTATGTATGGGAGGACTCCGCGTGGGGTTCTAGATATCCTAAGGGAGCAATGGGTAGCACCCGTAGAAGACATACAAGAGGTTCCCAGATTCCTAACGGATATGAAGAATCGCTTACAGAGAATAGCCACTATAGCAGAAGAGAACTTAAAAGGAAGTCAGAATAGGCAAAAGACTTATTACGACCGGCGAGCAAGGCCTCGCCTCCTAAAGGTCGGGGATAAGGTAATGGTGATGGTAGCCACAGCTAACTCTAGGTTTGAGAATACCTGGAGAGGCCATTATAAGGTTGCAAAACAGGTCGGACCAGTGTCATATGCTATGGATACTGGACGGGGAAGGCAACAGGTCTACCATATTAATCTATTGAGGGTATGGCAGGAGCGTATAGGGAATGCTCAGCTAGCCCTAAGAGTAGCCGGTGAAAAACAACCCACATCTTGTATTACGTGCTGTGCGCGGGTTGTTGCGCAGGCCCGTAATAGTTTAAGGGGGGGGGGATATGTGGTAAGGAGACTGCAGCCCAGCCTGGAGAAACAAAGGGAAAAGGGACGTTTTCCTCTTTGCGGGGCATGGGTGCACCTGAACACATATGCCAAACTAAAGGCAGTGAGAGAAACCACAGCTGTAAGGCTAGGCTAAAGCCCCACCCAGACTCCATAGCAATCCTAGGTAAGGAAGGGAGTTACATGGGGGTGGAGTCAGAGGGGGAGGTGCCTTGCTCAGCGTTTACGTTTGAGCAAAGCAAGCAAACAGGGAGGACAAGAAAGGAGCAAGGCAAGCCACGCAAGCAAGGCAAGGAAGCCAAGGAGGCCAAGGAGAGCCAGGACAAGAACAAGGGTAGCCAGCGCTGCAGCCAAGAGAGCAGCAGACAACACTCCCAGGAGAGGACCAAACGCAGTGGCAAGAGGGAGAGAGACAGAAGGTTGGTGTTGGAGAAGCCAAGGCAAGAGAGCTCAGACTCCTCTGAAGAAAGGCGTGTCTTCAGGCAGAGGAAACCTCGGGTAGCTGAGGGGAATTCCTACAATGATTCCCTGACTAGCTCTGAGGCAGAGATAGCTACAGCCAGCAGAGACTCCAGCCGTGAAACTCCCTCAGTAAAACTCCAAGGTAGGAGAAAGAAACCAGAGAGAGCTAATGTTTGTATTTCTTGCTCAGATTCTGAGGAGAGGGTTATATCTGGAAAAACCCAGAACAGAAGAAAGGGATTTTTAAAGAAAGCTGAACAAGGAAAGCCTGCTAGGGTTCTGCCAAAGGAGGGGAAGGCAGTACAGTGGGACAGGCTGTTTAAGCTTTTAAAAGACATTAACCAAAAAGTACCTGAGCAGTTCCAAGATTCCCCAGCAGCCAGCTCCGAAGAAAGCATGGAGGTGGATGATAGGGAGAGTGACCAGGGATCCACATGCTCTGAGATGGAGTGTGCTGTATGCATTGGTGCCATTTGAAAGAAACCAAAATAGTGGGGAAGAATTAAGGAAGCTGTTATCAGTTTGGCATAGCTGAAAGCAAGAAAGAAAATGGAGAAAGAATCCTATGTTGAAGCAGTAAGATTCTTCCTACAGGAAAGTGGATAGTGCAATCAAGTCTGTGCTAGACAGCTGAAACTGTTTCATTGCAAGCAGCAAAGGAGGGAGCTGGCAGCACTGCTGATCTTGATTGTCTGTTGTATCTACATGTGCCTGTGTTAACCCTAAAGCAAGAAGCCTCTTAAAGGAAAGGGGGAAAAAGAAGCTATTGTAAATAATTCCACGGAGACACTGTTTTCATGTTCTTTATTTTGGAGAAGTTTATCCTTGTTTCTTTTTGCTGAGAGTAAAATTTTCTTTAAGGACTGTTACCAAGTTGACTTAAACGGAACCCAATAAAATTTCTGTGCGCTTTAAACATCCACTTGGTTTTACTTTGAGTTCACAACTACACCTTTGGAACAAGGGAATACAAGATGGACGCCCGTCCCTACTAGGCGACTGCCTAGGAGGGGTGCGAGCGCCACACTATTCTAAAGGGTATGTTTACTAAACCGTCTTAACATCACAGTGGTGATATTATCGCGCGATAACGTCACTTAGCGCGCGATAACGCAGCTGCGGCGTTAAGGCACACTAACGCTGTGAAATCCGGCTCTGAAGGGTGGAGTAAGGCTTCCCAGAGGGCGGAGAGAAGGGGTCAATGGGCGGAGAGTGGGAGGGGAGAGGCTCCAGGCACACTAATGCTGTGAAATCTGGGTCTGAACACTAACGCCAGTGAAACCCTCGCGTTAAGGCACATTTGCAGCAAAGAGAAACCATTTTAGTCAGCAATGTACAGCAAAGCCAGGGAAACCCAAAAACATGATAGTAGTGATACATGTGCACGGAACAAAAAGGCAAATAAACACAAAAAATGACCGGAACCACATTTAAAATCCCAATAACCAAGCTGGCCAAAAGTGATATTAATGATAAACATAAAGCAACTCCACTGACAAAGCTCAAAAAATAAGATATCATGTTTGGAAGGGTCTATTCTCTGTCCCCATACAAAGTGAATGATCCCACATTGAAATAGTGCTGATCAGGGTTTATTCACATCTATATTGGGCAGGTTTGTTATGGCGTGCACATGTGCAGTAACAGCAGGGTGGGCATGTAGGAAAGAGCAACTGTACAGATGCTGGAAATGGGATATAGAGGGCTACAGGTGGCACATGCTGTGGTCCTGCTGGGGCACAGTGCGTGTTAGGCAGATGCCTAGGTGGCACATAGGAATGCTGAAACCGTAAAGCAGCAAAACAGCAACTGACGAGGGTCCAACATGGGCACAAGTGTGTGTCCCACAGTGTCACAGGGGAGATTATCCAGCAGGTACCCCCAAGTGCACATAACATTGGCAGGTGGTGTGGTGTGGGGGGGGGGGGGGAACGCGCACATGTCCATGTAGGCACCCCTACCCGAGAACCCACACCATAGGCAGCTGCCTACCGGCATACTGGATGGCCTGGGACTGCGCACCACCAGCACCACTGGCATAATGGCATGGCAGCATGGTTGCGGAGGGGTGCTGGTGGCGGAGGGGGCAATGGCATCTGCCCACAGCAGACCATGGCCTAGCCCCGTTTAGGTGGGTGCCATGCACTGCAACAGACAGGGTCTGTCTGACGAGCAGTCATGGTATCCCCAGGGAATGAGCTGTCCCTGTGGCAACATTGTGGTGCAGTACACACAGCCAATGTGTTCATGAGTAGAAGGTCACAAGTTCAAGTCCCAGCTGTGGCTCCTGCCAACCCAGTCCCCATATTTTACCCAATACTAAACCATGGTAATAAAGATGGAACCTTTATTCCAGATAACATAAACATGCCTGAAACGCCTATATTTTACCCTACAGAGCACAGACACCATAAACATGTGCAATACCTAGAGCAGAGTTTCCCAACTGCGGTCCTGGATGGCCAAACACCATTCAGGTTTCATGCTGTCTCCAATAAATATGCCTGTGCTGCATTTGTATGCGCCACCCCCATGGTATGCATATTCAATAGGGACAGCATGAAAACCCAAACAGTGTTTGGCCCACCAGGACCGGAGTTGGGAACCTCTGCCCTAGAGCAGCGGCCAACAGGGGCATAAACACCCACACCCACAGGCCCCACTATCCAAAGTCTCATGGAGAGTCAGGCTGTTGGGCCCTGCATGCAGCAGCATCTCCCAATACTAGCACTTGCATACCTTAGCAATGCCGCCCTAATCTTGGGAATACGTTACACATATATCAAAAGGTTGCTATGATTAATGGCAGTTAACAGTTCCTAAGTTAAGCACAATTTGATGGTAGAGCTGCATCATAGCAACCTTTCTGATATCTGTGGAGTGTGTTTCAGTTTTGGTTTCTGACAGTGTTTACCACCCCGGTGAGTGACCCCAACAGTATTGCGTACCATAGCCATGCCTGCACTGTGCTCAGGACTGGTGTGGTGGCCAGGGCTGCCAAAAGCCTCTATAGTTGCACAATGCTGGCATAGGTGTGGGAGTGTGTGTCTGTCTATACACTGTGTTGTGGCTGCCTACACCTCACTCAGCCCACATTGCTTGCACTGTTTCCAGTGTTAGCCTGCCAATGTGCATAATGAGGAGCAAGGTACTGTGGGTATGGCCCTGACAGGGAGGCCTGGGCAGGATGCATCTGCACAGGGCATAGGGCAATGGCTGGGACATTGTAGTGCCCGGCCACCACCTGCACGGACAGGGTGGCCACAGCATGTCCTGCTGGGTGGTCACTCTCACCCTGACTGAGCAGTGACCACGGCATGGCTAGGTTCCCCCATAATGCTATATAGTGTTTCTCTCAAGTGATATTTATGGGTTCTCTTTTCTGGGGCCCAATCACTGACTTATCTGCTTGGTGTGTGTGCTCACATCCCAATTTTGGGTGCACACATCTCCTCCAGGTGCATGTACTATGGACTAGCTAGCAGACTGTCTGCAGTTAGTATGTGTATGGCTGGAACACCTTGCAGGGTGCAGTGGCTGAAGACTCACTGTGCTTGCTGCTGGAGAATGTCAGATAGTGGTGGGGGGCAGCTGAGCATTTCCAGGCCTACTGTCTGTCTGCCATTGCCTTATGGATGTGTACAGATATGCATTGACTGCCCTGTAGGGTGCCTGTTCCCCAGCAGAACTGGGGTTGATGGTCCCCTCTACTGCCACCATTGCAGGGATGTAGAATGTGGATCTGTTGGTGGGAGATCCTGAGCCCCAGAGGGTGGGTTGGGTGGTGCTACATAATCCGCCTATGGGTCCAAACACCCCCCCCCCTTCACTTAAATCATGTGACCATGGCACCCACACAGGATATGCACTATTCTGGGTGCATCATAGTCCACAAGGGCTAGACGTGACTGATAAAATATGGATGGACACAGGTGTATCCTAGGTGTGTCTGCAAGGACTACCTATCACACACTGGCACTGATGGCGACCTGCAGCATAGCCTATCTTAGCTAAGCCAGGTGCTGCGGACCTGGTGCTGGGCACCCCACTTTCCATCAGGGTGAGCACAGTACCCCCCACAATGTGACGGTCTGTAGCTACTCTGTGCCAGTAACACACACGGGTCAGTTCCCCCTACCAGGCCGAGGTGCTGTGGGGGTGCATACCCCATCTTGTGATCATCTGTAGACTGCTGATCTGCATGTGCAGTGCATCATGGCTATGGGTGGGTTAACCCTATCCTGGTAACCACAGCAGACAGTTTGTGTGGTGACCTGCAGTCCTTCTGTAGCCAGCCAGGGGTTTGTTGGTAGCTATAGAGATGTAGCCCACTGGTTACTTTACTGACTGTGGAGGCAGAGCTCATGGGTTTGATCCCACAGTGGTGTTATTTGCTAGGGTGTCTGAGGCATTTCCTTTTTTAATTTAAATTAGTGATGCCAGCAAACACATCCTCACAGTGCTGTAACCTTAAAGTGCCTCATAAGGCGCCCTATAAAGCTCCTTATAAGGCGCCCTATAGGGAACATTATAACATAGAAACATAGAAACATGATGACAGAAAAAGACCACATGGCCTATCTAGTCTGTCCTTCCATATCAACAACTACAACAGTCCACTTTTTACCTTTAGAGATCCTCTGTGTTGGTCCCATGCTTTTTAGAATTCAGTTACTGTCCTCATCTCTACCACCTCCACTGGGAGACTATTCCACGGATCCACTACTCTTTCCATAAAGAAATATTTCCGTATATCACTCCTGAATCTATCTCCCTTCACCCTCATCCCATGTCCCCTCATAGCAGAACTTGCTTTCAATTATAAGAGGCTCTCTCCCTGAACATTTATGCCACGGAGGTATTTAAATGTCTCAATCATATCACCTCTATCCTGCCTTTCCTCTAAGGCAGGGGTCACCAACCTGTGGCCCACGAGGTCCCTTCGTGCGGCCCGCAAGGCTCTACCCCGGTTAACATTACGTGCGGCCCGCCAAGGATTCCCGCCATTGTATCCACGCGCTCGCAGCTCACCGACGACCACCTGCAAGCGTCCCTTCTCCTGTCATTGTCATCTGTGAAGCCGGACTTTAAGCTTTTGTCTGCTAGCATGAATCATCAGCCATCTCATTAAATTCAATAAAGGTGATAAGCCATTGTTTTCATAATTTTGCGTTTGTTGTTTTTTTTTCGTGGGGGCGGGGAGAAGGGGGGTGCGGCCCGCGAGGCTCCCGGTAGTCGGCTGTGCGGCCCGCGGCCCTCTGGAGGTTGGTGACCCCAGCTCTAAGGTGTACATATTAAGATCCTTAAGTCTGTCCTCATATGCTTTATAATGAAGCCCACTAATCATTTTAGTAGCCACCCTCTGCACCGACTCCATCCTGTTCACATCCTTTTGAAGGTGCAGTCTCCAGAATTGCACACTATACTCCAAATGAGGTCGCACCAAAGACTTATACAGAGGTATTATCACCTCCTTTTTTCTGCTAGCCATTCCTCTCCGTATGCACCCAAGCATCCTTCTAGCTTTTGCCGTCGCCTTTTCTACCTGTTTAGCTACTTTAAGATCATCAGACACAACCACGCCTAGGTCCCGCTCTTCTTTAGTGGACAAAAGTACTTCACCTCCTATACTGCTCCCTTGGATTGCTGCAGCCCAAATGCATGACCTTACATTTTTTAACATTAAATCCCAGCTGCCAAATTCTAGACCATTCTTCAAGCTTAGCTAGATCCCTCCTCATGTTATCTACACCTTCCTGGGTGTCTACTCTATTGCAGATTTTGGTATCATCCGCAAAGAGGCAAACCTTACCCGACAGCCCTTCCGCTATATCACTAACAAAGATGTTAAAAAGAATCGGACCAAGGACAGATCCCTGGGGCACACCACTGGTAACATCCTTCTCCTCAGAGTGAGCTCCATTTACTTGTACTCTTTGTCGCCTCCCACCCAACCAATTTCTAACCCAAGCAGTAACTTTAGGGTCCATCCCTAGGGTGCTCAGTTTGTTTTTAAGTCACCTGTGAGGAACAGTGTCAAAGGCTTTACTGAAATCTAAATACACCACATCAAGAGCTCTCCCTCGGTCCAACTCCCTGGTCACCCAGTCAAAGAAATCAATCAGATTTGTCTGACAAGACCTGCCTCTGGTGAATCCATGCTGCCTCTGATCCTGTAATCCGCTGGACTCCAGAAACCTCACTATTTCTCTTTCAGCAGCGTTTCCAATAATTTACTCACCACCGAAGTTAAACTAACTGGCCTGTAGTTTTCAACCACATCCTTACTTCTGCTTTTGTGTAAAGGCACCACATGAGCCTCTCTCCAGTCCTTTGGCACCACTCCCGACTCCAACGAGGCATTGAAAAGGTCAGTCAGTGGAGTTGTTAGAACGTCCCCAAGTTCCCTCAGTATGCCTTGGCGGACAGTGCACTTTATAATGTGCCCTCTGGAGTGCCTTATAGGGCGCCTTATGCGGCACCTTAGGTTACGGCACTGTGTTTGCTGGCAGCACTAATTTAAATTAAAAAAGAAACTGCCTCAGACAGCATTGATTTAAAGTAAAGGGTAATGCCCAGACAGTCTTACTCATTAAGCCCACTAGGGGATCAAACTCATGACCCGTTTCATCAGTCAATGTAGTAACCACTGTGCTACACCTCTCTTGCTGTGTTTGCAGGTCAGCGTGCCTAATTAAGGCTAACACGCGTTAACGTGCCACGGCTCCCTCTATCGCGCGATAACGAACTTTATCGCGTGATAACCTGAAATGCTATCTTAAGACCGGAACGCCCTCTCCTTTTATGGCATTCTTCACATTATCGCTGGAGCTAATGCCGGTAACATTAAGACGGTTTAGTAAACATACCACTAAGTCTTAAGTGTCGGGTTCCTAAAGGTATACACATTCCAAGCTGCTTGTCCCAGGGGTAAGCAGTGGATTTCCCGTCTTCTTTCATAATTGTTTCTCCAGGAACTTGTCCAAATCTGTTTTGAATCCATTGATACTAACCGCTTTTACTACATCCTCCAATAATGAATTCCAGAATTTAATTACATGCTGAGAGAAAAAATATTTTCTCCGATTAGTCTTAAATGTGCAACATTCTAGCTTTATTGCATGTCCTCTAATCTTTCCACTTTTTGAAAGAATAAACAACTGATCTATGTTTACCTGTTCCACTCCATTCATTATTTTATAGACCTCGATCATATCTCCCCTCAGCTGTCTCTTTTCCAGGTTGAAGCTTTTTCTCATAGGGATATCCTTCCATCGCCTTTACCATTTTGGTCACTCTTCTTTGTACCTTTTCTGTTTCTGCTATATCCTTTTTAAGATATGGTCACCAGAACTGCACACAGTATTCAAGGTGTGGTCGCACCATGGAGTAATACAGAGGCATTATAATATCCTTGGTTTTATTTTCTATTCCTTTCCTTATGATTCCTAGCATTCTATTTGCTTTCTTGACAGTGGCTGCACACTGGGCAGAGGGTTTTAACGTACTATTCACGATGACGCCCAAAACCTTTTCCTGGGTGGTGATTCCTAATGTGGAAGCTTGCATCATATAACTGTAGTTTGGGTTGTTCCCTATTTTTCAAGGTCCTCTTGTAATTTTTCACAATCCTCTTGCATTTTAACAACTTTGAATAATTTTGTGTCATCTGCAAATTTGATCACTTCACTCATTATTCCCATTTCCAGGTCATTTATAAATATGTTAAAAAGCAGCAGGCCCAGCACAGATCTCTGGGATACTCCACTATTCACGTTTCTCCATTTAGAAAACTGTCCATTCAGCCCTACTCACTGTTTTTTATCCTTTAACCATTTCCTAATCCACAATAGTACACTGCCCCCTATCCCATGACTCCTCTGTCCTTCTCCCATGCTTTTTTGAATTTCTACCACCTCTACTGGGAGACTATTCCACACATCTACCACTCTTTCCACAAAGAAATATTTCCGCATATTACTCCTGAGCCTATCCCCTTTCACCCCTCATGCTATGTATGGTAGTTTAAGAGTTAGGTTTTATAGATGCTGAATATGTTTCATGCTATAAAGTGGAATCCTGCAAGAAAGGCATTACAGTTGTTGAGAAGTTTAAATCTAATGCATGAACAAAAGTCTCTTATGAGGGACCTTGTCAAAGGTTTTCTGAAAATCCTGGTACACAATATCAACCCGCTCACCTTTATCTACCTGTTTATTTACACCTTTGAAATAATATAACAGATTAGTGAGATGGAACTTTCGTTGCTGAAATTCATGTTGGCTTCCTGCCATTAAACCTGACTATCCATATGTTTGGTCTATCCATTAGGTTTTAGCGGCAAGCTATGGAAGTATATTGCCAGGTCTTTCTTTCACGCAGGTAATGCTGTGTTGTTGCTATTGTCACAGAAATGTGATCCTCCATTGCTAATACCATCCCATTCTGTTACTGCCCAGATTGAGATCTGTTCATCCTGAGAGATACTGCCTGTAGTTAAACCACCAATAGCTTAGCTCTCAGTATCACTGATGCACACAAACCCTCACAGCACAACAAGCTGCAAACCAAGTGAGGGATCATTAGAGAAAGACTTCATGCTTGGCAAGGTTGACGGTCAATGCAAAAGAGGATGGCCAGTAATGAGATGGATTAATACAATAACAGCAGCTACTCTATGAACAATGAGCTTCCTAAATGAAGACCGAACACAGTTTAGGACAACTATCCAGAGGGTCGCCATGAGTCAACAGCGACTCAACAGCACTTAACAGCAACATCCACATATTCAGTAATTTTGTTCTTCACAATGATTTCTACCATTTTACGCAGTACAGATGTCAAGCTCACCAGTCTGTAATTTCCTGAATCACCCTTGGAACCCTTTTTAAAAATTGGTATTACATTGGCCACTCTCCAATCTTCAGGTACTACAAATGATTTTAAGGATAGTTGACAGCTTATTAATATATATATTGGTTCTATCAGCACCCTGGAATGTATGCTATCCAATCCAGGTGATTTGTTTATTTTAGTTTATCAAATATATCTTCCCAATTTATCAAGATTTGTTTCAGTTCCTGTGATACATCACCTTTGAATATCATTTCTGTCATGAGTAAGTTTCCTACATCATCTTCAGTAAAGACTAAAGCAAAGAATTCATTCAATCTCTCTGCTATGGCCTAGTCCTCTATTAGAGCCCCAATTACCCCTCTATCATCTAATGGCCCAACTGACTCACAGGTGTTTTGTTATGAATGTACTTGAAAAGGTTTTTACTATTTGCGTTTGCTTCCACAGTAAGCTTCTTTTCAAATTCTCTCTTAGCCTGCCTTATCAATTCCTTGCATTTAACTTGCCATTAATTATGTTGTTTCCTGTTTTCATCATTTGGCTCTTTCTTCCATTTTCTGAAGGATTTTCCCTTAGCTATAACAGCTCCTTTGACCTCAGTGGCTGTCGTTCTGCCTTCCTTTCACCTTTCTTAAAGTATGGAATGATCTCCACATGGAACAATAGCCTGGGTGCCATCGCCCACCTCCCATCCACTAATAAGCCACGATGGAGAAAACAGAACACTCCATGGTACTCCCCGGAGCTACGGACATCACTCCTCCACCTAAGGAAGCTTGAAAGACGATGGCTAGCAGAAAAAATGAGGTGATTGTGCCTCTGTATAAGTCTTTGGTGCGACCTCATTTGGAGTATGGTGTGCAATTGTGGAGACCGCACCTTCAAAAGGATGTGAACAGGATGGAGTCGGTGCAGAGGGTGGCTACTAAGATGATTAGTGGTCTTCATTATAAAGCATATGAGGACAGACTTAAGGATCTTAATATGTACACCTTAGAGGAAAGGCGGAATAGAGGTGATATGATTGAGATGTTTAAATACCTCCGTGGCATAAATGTTCAGGGAGAGAGCCTCTTTCAATTGAAAGCAAGTTTTGCTATGAGGGGACATGGGATGAGGGTGAAGGGGGATAGATTCAGGAGTGATATGCGGAAATATTTCTTTGCAGAAAGAGTAGTGGATCCGTGGAATAGTCTCCCAGTGGCGGTGGTAGAGATGAGGACAGTAGCTGAATTTAAAAAAGCATGGAACAAACACAGAGGATCTCTAAAGGTAAAAAGGGGACTGCTGTAGTTGTTGATATGGAAGGACAGACTAGATAGGCCATGTGGTCTTTTTCTGTCATTATGTTTCTTTGTGCGAACTGGCCCCACCACCTGCAAACCTTTCCAACAAGAACAAGGCGTGCCTCAGGGATCCTCACTCTCGGCCCTCCTGTTCAATGTATACATGCAGCCCATTTGCACTCTCATCCGATCCTTCAACATCAATTGCCTGGTATATGCTGACAACATACTGCTCTATACGCCTTTCTCAACTGACCACCCAGATTTCTCACCATTAACAACCTGCTTGAATGCGGTCACTGACTGGCTCCATTCACAAAGGCTCAGAATAAACTTCAACAAAACGGATGTCCTCTTCATCACCAGGAACCAAGCATTTACTCCGCACACCTCACTGAAAGTACAAGACACCGAGCTCCTCAGCAAGCCTACAATACGTTACCTTGGGGTCACACTACACCAGCAGCTAGACATGAAGGCCCATATAAGCAACATGGTCAAAGTAGTTTACCACAAGATAAGGACAACCCGACACCTATGACATCTGCTTGAGCCAGACGACTTCCGAACAATCTATCGGGTGCTAGTAATCCTTCACTTTGACTACGCCAATGCAATTCTGCAATGACTCCTGAAGAACACGCTAAACCCACTGCAGCTTGCGATGAATGCAGCCGCAAGAATATTGCACGGAGCCTCCAGGAGGGAACACGTAACCCCAATCTTGAAACACCTGCACTGGCTGCCAGTCCACTGCAGACTTTCCTTCAAAATACTATTGATGACCTTGAAAACCATCAACAAGTGCTCCTCCACCTCCCTCACATACCTCATCCACCCCCCCCCCCCCCAACAGAGCCAGGAGATCAGTTGCTGCCAACACTCTGATAATCCCAAAGGCAATAACAAAATGTTTGCAAACAACAAGAAACAGAGCCTTTGCCCACTATGCTGGAACACCCTTCCACCCGCCATCCGGGCCATCACCGACCTCGCCCAATTTAGGAAGGCACTGAAGCACCATCTCTTCCTCCAGCACTACTCTCATACAAATGGCATATCACTATCAGACACACTTAACAACCAGGACTTCACCCCCAGTGCACCCACGCCACACGATTGCAGCCCCGCTGTCTAGATCAACGATACACCCAGTCTATGGAATGTGTATATAGCGACCTAATACTGTAAATGACACCAATGTGTAATACTGTAATGATACCACTGTATAATAGATGCCAAGTGTATATAGCCACAGAATACCGCACATGGTCACCGAGTAAGTCTATACATCCACACCTGGGCGACCAATCTGTATATAGTTAGACAACCTGTAAATAGTTGCAATCAGACCCGGTCACCTGTGACCGAGCGCTCAGCCTGTACATAGTTACCCTTGTTAGTCCCATGTTGATACACCTGTTCATTGTAAGTCCAGTGTAGGTCCACCTGCACTGTACAAATGTTGTTGACTGTAAACCGCACTGATTCCAAAGAGCGCCGTATAAAAAAAAAAAAAGACATTAAATAAATAAATAAATCTGATCTGGGCTTCCATGTCAGTATATTTAAATAACGCCCAGGCCTGATGTAGGCTCTTAACTTTTGCAGTTGCTCCTTTTTTTTTAACCATTTTCCTTTATTTTATCATAGTCTCTTTTTTGAAAGTTAACTACTATTGCAGTGGATTTCCTTGTTATCCTCCTGCCATTTATTAAATCAAATGTGATCATGTTATAGTCGCTGTTGTCAAGCGACCCTAACACTGTTACCTCTCTCACTAGATCCTGTGTTCCACAAAGAACTTGATCTAAAATACCTTCCCCTCGAGTCGATTCCTAAACCAGCTCCTCCATGAAGCAGTCATTTATTTCATCTAGAAACTTTATCTTTATAGCATGGCTTGATGTAACATTGACCCATACAATACTGAAGTAATTATCTCCTGTTATTACTGTGTTGTATACTTTGCAAGCCTTAGTATTTTCATCATCTGTCTGTTTATTCTGGCCAGGTGGGCAGCAGTTCATACCCGCTGCCATTCCCTTCCCCTTTTTACTTGGAATTTCTATCCAGAAAGATTCTACAGTGTATTTTATTTCCTGCAAAACCTTATCCTGTTTGAGCAATGAGCAGCTGGATATCATCAGTGGCTAAATGAATACTGAGCCACAAATCCTGGATCAATGTAGTGGGGAGAGGGCCAGGTTGGAACCCTGGGGAGTCCCACAGTATAAAGGGTGTACTGTAGAAAAGGGATCATCTATCTTGACTTCTTTCCAGATATTGGGCACTATGCCCAGAGAAAGATTAGAGGTCATTTTATCTAAGATCCTGTCAGGAGTTCCTTCCAAAGAGAGAGGAAAATAATATCAGCTGATGGCAGACATGAGTTCACTAAAGATATTGGCTTGTTATTTAAAAGCATTTATCTGGGTAGCAGCACCTCCTACAGATACAGTAAATGCTGTTAAAACAGATATTTAGCAGCACTATCTGGATAGTGCCGCAGAATATCATTACAGATTGCCATGGTACTGTCAGGACAGTGCCGGGCCAGCTGGGGTCAGAGACATGATTTATACAGTTAGCAGCAATTTTCATCACCACTACATGGATAAAGACATAGAAACATAGAAAAATGACAACAGAAAAAGACCACATGGCCTATCTAGTCTGTCCTTCCATATCAACAACTACAACAGTCCTCTTTTTTCCTTTAGAGATCCTCTGTGTTTCTCCCATGCTTTTTTTAATTCAGATACTGTCCTCATCTCTACCACCTCCACTGGGAGACTATTCCATGGATCCACCACTCTTTCCGTAAATAAATATTTCCGCATATCACTCCTGAATCCATCTCCTTTCACCTTCATCCCATGTCCCCTCATAGCAGAACTTGTTTTCAATTGGAAGAGGCTCTCCTCCTGTGCATTTATGCCATGGAGGTATTTAAATGTCTCAATCATATCACCTCTATCCCGCCTTTCCTCTAAGGTGTACATATTAAGATCCTTAAGTCTATCCTCATATGCTTTATAATGAAGACCACTAACCATTTTAGTAGCCAACGTCTGTACTGTTTATATCCTTTTGAAGGTGCGGTCTCCAGAATTGCACACAATACTCCAAATGAGGTTGCACTAAAGACTTATACAGAGGCACTATCATCTCCTTTTTTCTGCTAGCCATTCCTCTCCGTATGCACCCAAGCATCCTTCTAGCTTTTGCTGTCGCCTTTTCTGCTTGTTTAGCTACTTTAAGATCATCAGACACAACCACGCCTAGGTCCCGCTCTTCTTTAGTGGACAAAAGTACTGCACCCCCTATACTATATTGCTCCCTTAGATTGCTGCAGCCCAAATGCATGACCTTACATTTTTTAACATTAAATCCCAGCTGCCAAATTCTAGACCATTCTTCAAGCTTAGCTAGATCCCTCCTCATGTAATCTACACCTTCCTGGGTGTCTACTCTATTGCAGATTTTGATATTATCCGCAAAGAGGCAAACCTTACCCAATAGCCCTTTCCCTCTATCACTAACAAAGATGTTAAAAAGAATCGGACCAAGGACAGATCCGTGGAGCACACCACTGGTAACTTCCATCTCCTCAGAATGAGCTCCATGTACCTGTACCCTTTGTCGCCTCCCACTCAACCAATTTCTAACCCAAGCAGTAACTTTAGGGTCCATCCCTATGGTGCTCAGTTTGTTTATAAGTCACCTGTGAGGAACGGTGTCAAAGGCTTTACCGAAATCTAATTACACCACATCTAGGGCTCTCCCTCGGTCCAACTCCCTGGTCACCCAGTCAAAGAAATCTAATCAGATTTGTCTGACAAGACCTGCCTCTGGCGAATCCATGCTGCCTCGGATCCTGTAATCCGTTGGACTCCAGAAACCTCACTATTTTCTCTTTCAGCAGCATATCCAATAATTTACTCACCACCAAAGTTAAACTCACCGGCCTGTAGTTTTCAACCACATCCTGACTTCCGCTTTTGTGTAAAGGCACCACATGAGCCTCTCTCCAGTCCTTTGGCTTTCCTAAGTGCTATCCAGATAACTTATCTGGATAGTGGATGAAAATCACTATTAGGATAATGGCTGTGCTTATATGGAGAGTGACCACACAATCCGGATAGTCAGCAGCATCTATATTCCAGATAGCGTTGCTGAATATCTGGACTTTTTTGCTTGCAGTAGCCAATTTTTTATAAAAATTGCTGACCGCCACAGGCTGAACTCGTATTGCTCAAATTGTCTTTTCTAATCCTAGTTTGGATAATGGGACAAAGTTGTGAAAATAGCTCTGGCTGGAGAATTCCTTTTGGATTTGGTCAGGCAAGATGGCGTCGTCGACAGAAGCTCGCTGACACCGCTCCTGGGTTCCTCCTGTCTTACCCTTTTTGTTTATTCACTTTGCTCCGTGTTTCGGCTGGTGAGAGTTCCCGATGCCACACGCGGGCAGAAAGAGGAAAGCCAAGCCGACTTCTGTGTCGGCAGGAGAGAGTACGGCTGTAGTGGGGTCAGCGATCAGCGGGCCCATGGATGCCTTTGTGACGCCCGCTGGGATAAGTGTGCTAATTCCGGGGCACCCGCTGTGCAGTGCAGGGGCGGAAGGACGGCCTCCCAGCGCTGAGGGGTTAGAGGTTTCTATTCCGTTTACCGCCGGTTCAGCAGGAAGCAGAGTCCTTGCATGGGTCATCGAGTGCTGGCGTGAGGGAGTCATTGCGCCTGCCTCAAGGCCCGCAGTTGCAGTCGTCCAGCCCCGGAGGAGGATATTCGGAGTTGGTCTCTCCAGCTGTATTATCCGGCGCTGTGGGAGGTCAGGAGGAGTTGCTTTCTGCTCTGCACACTTCGGAGGAGCTGCCTGCATCTTCAATGGGTGAACAATTTCTGCTTGGAGGGACTATCCCTGGACACAATTTGGTGAGACCAGATCCTGGTCTCATCTATGTCGCTAACTATCACAACACAGCTTCAGTCTATAGTGCAGCAATTTCAAGCATTTGTGCAGCAGTTAAAGGTATATGAAGTGGGTCAGACTGAGCTTACTGCCAAAGTGGTCTCCTTTGAGGGCCAGCTGGAGCAAGTTCAGGAGGTCTCCCAAGTTTTTGTTAAAGACTCTGCAGTTCTGCATAGGAGGATCGAATTTTTGGAAAATGCTGCGAGGAGCCGAAATCTTAGAATATTGAATTTTCCTAAGGTTCCATCGGTGTCTGCCTTGGAACTTTTTAAGAAGTTCTTAGTAACCACTCAAGGTGTCGGCTGAAGCGGTTCCACCCATTTCTAAGGCCTTCTAGTTACCAACTGCTAAGACTGGTTCTGTGGGTGCAGATGAGCATCGCTTACAATCTTCGGACAGTTTAGATTTGTCTACATTTTTGGAGTGGTCCCCTTCTGATGTGGGGATGACCGCCACTTTGCTGGTCAGTTTCGCCCTTGAGGCAGATAGAGATTGGCTATTGAAACTGTTTTTTCAGTCCCCATGTAAAGTGTTCTTGGATTCCCACCTGTGAATATTTCCTGATGTATCTAGAGCAACCCAAAAGAGATGGAGGCAGTTTCTTTTATACTGCCCTGGGGTGCTTCAGCTGGGAGGGTTGTTTTTTCTCTGTTTCCCATGTAAATGCCTAGTGAAGTTAGCTGAGCATAGTTACCTTTTCTTTGAGCCCTCTCAGCTGGCTAGTTTTATTTCCTCTAGATTACTCACTGTGCAGGGTCCCCCCTCCTCCCTACTCTCCCTTTAAGTAGCTCTCCTGTTAAAGAGGGCTAGTTCAGAATAGAGTATATACACTCCTCCTTTTCTGTTATTTGCTTATATTTGCATTATTATTAATTTATCTTATATTTTGTGACCTATCTTGCCTGTATATTGTGGACTTGTGGGCCTGAGCTAGGGTTGTATTGTTTTTCGGATGGATTTCCCTGCTATTTAAGTTAAAATGGCCCTTTCTGCCCTTTCTGTAAAAGTTATTTTCTTGTATGTATTTGAAATTTGCATAAATAAATAATAAAAAAAAAATAGCTCTGGCTGACTGAGGAGAAGTTGTCAGAGTGAGCGTGGGCTAAAACTAGTAAAGATACTAGGATAGTTGGTGAAAGTTTGCCAAGTTTCTGTCATCTTATTCTTACTGATTAAGAAGTAGGCATTGGAGTCTGGATCAGATAGTCTAGGACTAGTGCCATGAAATCCTGGGTAACGTAAATTAGCCACTGTCTGAAACAGCAAGAGAGGGTAACAGGCCTATGCACATATCAAGTTAGAGAAGTTGTTCTTCTTAGTTTCTCTGATAATTAATTTAAATTTGGCTTTAAGGGATTTATAGTGGGAGGGAAGATTTTGGCATCTATCTTTCATCCACTGTTGTTCTGTCTAGTGTTTTATATCTGTGGATATTCTAATTATACCAGGGGTGGTTGAGGGATGTTTTAAGTTGCTGTTTCTTTATCAGTGCCTTCCTATTTAGAGCCTCTTTCAAAGCCGAGGTCAACATGTTGGCTGCCATGTATTGACAGTGTAGAGGGATCTGTTGATGAGAGGTTACAATCCCTGCATAAACCTCTGTATCCAAAGAGCTTAATCTCCAAGTGAATCCGAATTTAGGAGAGTAAGATAATATAATAGGGGGCTAAATCAATAGCCATAGAGATGAAAGAATGATCTGTCCAAGGAAAAGGATCTTTTTGAGAGCATCCCAAGTCTGTTGTATCCCCATCAAAAATATCAAATCCAGACAGTGGCCAACGAATGAGCTGGAGCCATACAGAGGATTGAACACCTTTTTCCAGCCTTGACGGGGAATTATTTGCATGGATGTTCATGACTGCTAATATACATAGGTCACCCAGGAATAAGCAAGTTTCATCAAACAACGAGATAAGTTCATACTTGGAGAATTAGAACATTCATGGTGGGTGATAAGTAAGCAGTTCAAGGGGGATACCCATAATCTGAATAAGAGTAGCTTGGAACAACTAAGAGAATGGTGATGTAATTCTTTAGAAAGTAGAGACCAAAAAAATAGCCCCCCACCCTCATGCTAACTGGTGTGATTAATGGAATAGAAAGAAAAATTATTTAGACAGACTTAAACAACGGTCCGGAAGCAATCCCTGCTGCCTCCTTGCTCTGCTTTACAGGATTTGCATATCACACCAAGTGTCTGCTCTTGGTTTCCTCTCTTCCTGCCCCTTCTTTTGGCATGCAATATGTCTGCCATACCTGTTATTTGGGGTCACCGTCTCTCACCCCCACCTTTGTATTCTCCTGCTGGCTACTCCTTTCATTCTCCTGGTAACCTTCTACCCTGCCCGCTGTCCCACATACCTCCCTCTGCCCCTCCTCCAGCTCCCTCACTGGTGTTTCTTTCCTTTGCCCTGCTGAATTGTTGTTCCTTCTGCTCTAAGTCACATCTTGTTCATGACCTTATCACCCAGCATTCCTTGGATGTTCTTTTCCTTACAGAAACCTGGTTCCGAGAGGGCGAAGATGCCCCTCCTTAACCATTGCCTCCCGCCTGACTATTCCACATGCCACACCTCGCGCTCCTGTCGGAACGTCGGGGGTGTGGCTATTATCTACCGTTCATCCCTATCCATTTCCAAGGTGTCCCCTTGGCCCCACTACCCAGAGCCTCTTCTTCTCCGTCTGGGATCCTCATTATCATCACCTGTTTTATTTATTTATTTTATTTTATTTACAGTTTCTTTTATACCGCACTATTCGACATCAGCGCGGTTTACAATGAACAGAAACTACACTTACCAAATATTGATCGGTGCTTACAATGAACAGCTGGGTATACATTAAACAGGTTTACATTCAACAGGTTTCATAAACAGAGGAACATAATAACTATGTACAAAAAGCAACTATGTACAGAACAACTAGGCGCAGCTATATGTTTACCTTTTGCTTCTCTATGTCCCTCCTGCCCTCCGCCCAGTCCTTTGGGACACATTCTTGCTCTCCCTATCAGAGGCATCTCTTCTCTTCCCCAATTTGCTAATCTTGGGCAACCTTAATGTTCCTTACGACTCTCCATCCACCCAGAAGGACCGCTCCTTTCTGTCACTGTTGAATGACCTTTCCCTCCGACAGTATGTCTCTTGCCCTACCCATACCTTAGGACTCACCCTGGATCTTATCACAATGCCTGCTAATGCTTCCCTTGTCCCGTCTACCATCTCCCCCCTTTCTCTTTCCTGGTCAGACCACTCCTCCTTCTTCTTCTCCTTTCCTCTCCCTATCTCTCCCTCTCCCCCTGCTTCCCACTCCATCCCCCCCTTATCTCGTCGTCATATTACCCCCTCACTCTGCAGCAATTCCCTTCTATTGACACTCTCCTTCCCTCTGACTTACCCTCTCTCTCTGTGGATGGGCAGGTGGATGCCTGGTCCAATACCCTGTCCTCTGCCTTTGACCACTTAGCCCCTTATCATTCCTCCCCAATCTCTCACTCTTCCACTGCCACCCCTGGTATCATCCCGGTCTGCTTCTACAACGTACTCATCTTCACTGGGCAGAACTACTTTGGCGCAAGCACCCCATCCCAGCCTCACTATCCGCCTACTATCATTGTCAGCAACTTTACCGCACTGCTATTAATGCTACCAAGCAAGCATACTACTAGGACCTGATCTCCTCTTCCAATTCCTCCCAGCAGCTTTACCATGTCCTCCGCTGCCTGTCAGCCCTTACCTCTGCTTCCTATCCTGCTCCTTCCCTCTCTGCCCCACCCCAGTCCTGCCCAACTTGTCTCTTTCTTTCACTCCATGATTTCTTTCCCTCTTGACCTCCTCCCCTTTCCCCACTTCCTCCTTCCTTGTCTCCTCCCCCTCTCCCCCATTTCTCCTGTCTTTCCTCACACATGGCATACTTTTCACCCTATCACTGTGTCCAAACTCATTAAGGTCATCATCTCTTTTCATAAAACTACCTGTCCCCTTGACCCTCTCCCTTCCTCATGGCTCCTGGAACCTTCCCTTTCTGCTATACCATTTATCCTTCTTATCATGAATTTCAGTCTCTCCTCTGGCTCCTTCCCCATGGCCTGGCGGCATGCTATCGTCCGGCCCTTGATGAAGAAACCTTCCCTCGATCCCACGGTCCCAGCCAGTTGGAGGCCTGTTTCTAATCTCCCTTTCCTTTCTAAGGTCCTTGAAAAAATTGGCTTCTCACAATTCTCCGTGCACCTCAACACCACTCTTTCCCTTCACCCCCGTCAGTCCAGGATTAGGTCAGGACATAGTACCAAAACAATCTTTCTCGCACTTCTGAACGAAGTCGACCTAGATTGGCCACTGTTGGAAAAAGGATACTGGGCTTGATGGACCTTGGTCTGACCCAGTATGGCATATCTTATGTTCTTATGCTCTTATGACCAGGCCCATGAACATGGTGACCTTTCTATTGCTGTTTCTCTTGAACTTTCCTCTGCCTTTGACCTGGTGGATCACCACACTCTCCTTGTCCGCCTGCACGAGCTTGGGGTTCATGGGACGGTTCACCGCTGGTTTCACTCTTTCTCTTGTCCCATACCTTTTCTGTCCTGCAGGAATCTGTCTCCTCACCAGTCACTCCCTCCACTGCGGGGTCCCTCAGTGCTCAGTACTTGGCCCACTCTTGTTTAATGTCTTTCTTGCCCCGCTTGCCTTGACTGTCCAGCAATTCTGTATTTCTGGTTATTACTATGCTAATGACCTTCTCCTCATGTATCATACAGACTCTCTCGCCCCCGACTTGTCTCCTCTCAATGCTTGTCTTTCTGCTGTCTCCACCTGGCTGTACTCCAACTTCCTTCACCTTAACCCATCCAAATCTGTGGCTCTTTGGTTCTCCCTTAATTTCCCTCCCCCTGACCTCTCCCCCTGCTGTGCTCTACCCCTGTACCACTTGTATCCACCCTTCATTATCTCGGTGTTCCTCCCTCAGCTTTCACTCTCATATCTCTCGCCTCGCCCAGCGCTCTTTTCTTTCGCTGCGTCAGAAAGTGCTGCACGTCCCTATCTTTCTCAACTTTCTCTTACCACTCTTGTGCTGTCCCTTGTTGTCTCAAAGCTGGATTATTGTAATGTCATTTTTGCAGGACTCCCACTGCACCAACTTCGTCGCCATCAGCTAATTCACAACACAGCTGCCCGTCTTATTACTCATTCCTCCCCATCGGACCATGTCACCCCTCTTCTTCTGCAGCTCCACTGGCTTCCAATTAAATACTGTTTTGTCCACAAGATCCTCACCACCACTCACCACCGGGTATTACACACCAGTGTTCCCCGCTACCTTGCTGATCTTATTCACCACCAGCCCTCCCTACGACGCCTCCGCTTCTCATGTAGGAATCGGCTTTTCCTCCCTTCTCCTGCCCAAGCTCTCCTCGAACTCACCCGCCACTCTGCTTACTTTTTCCTTGTCCCTGCACTCTGGAACTCACTCCCCTCAGATTTGTGTACTGAGGCTTCATTCCCTCGCTTCAAAGCATTGCTGAAGACTCACTTATTTCATCTAGCATTTGATCTCCCCCCCCCCCCCAACCCTTGAGTCCCCACTGTCAGCCATTCCTCTCCCATATCCCTCCTTTGTGTGTTGCTGCTGCTCTCTGTCCTTTTTTCTGCTGGTTCTGCTACTGTCCTATCCAATTAATGGCATCCTTTCTTCGCTCTGTTTCCTCTGCAGCCTTTGTTTTATGGTTGTGCATTGCTCTAATGCAATTGCCTGGGCAGAATATCAAATGTCTCAATAAAGATAAAGAACATAGTAATGTTCACCTTTTTTCAACCAGGATTCTGTGAGACCTACTGTGGTAGATCAATCTTGTAGTGATGGAAGAGATCATGTAGCAGAGCACAAATGCTTCTTAATGACTGCATGTTTGACACTCCTACTTGAAATGTGGAAGGACTGAAGGATCAAATGCAAACAGACTGAGCTCAGTCTTTGAGATTGTCTGGAGGATTCTGTTATGGGTATGAGTCCCTTGCAAACTGAGGTGAGAGGTGGTTTACTTTTGAATGGTGGACATAAAGTCAAAAGAGCAAAAACATAAAACCAAACTATAAAGAATGAAGGCATCCTCAGTAGATGAACAAAAGAACACCACATGTTCTTTATGCACGCTGAGTCTTTTTAAAATGCTGGTCTGACATTATCTTTCTGTATCAGGTCAGAGAGTGGGACCTAACTTCCACTGGCTAAGTGACTGGCAAATATAGACACCAAAAGTAAACAAAAACACAAGTCAAAGTACAATCAGAGTGAGCAGGCACAAACACTAAGGGGGTCATTCTGAACAGGGAATAGCAGGCATATACGTCCAGTTTAGACATACAAGCCCCGCTAGTCCCTGTTTGGCGATTCTGCTCAGGCAGCTCCCTGTATATATAGGGCATTTGTGCCGGGAGCTCCAGACAGGGCAGGGAGGGGGTGGCGATGGAGAGGGGGCGGGGCGTACAACCCAGACATACAGGACTGATTCAGATCATGGCCCTGTACATCCGGGGGGTCAGGGATGCACGTTAGACTTATTCCAACTCAGAGGATCCATACAGGAGCATTGGGGGGGGCTAGACAGGCAGGCCACTGCATGGCTGGGCCCACAGAATTAGGGCCAATCCGGCCTATCCAAGTTCCCCGATTCTGCTCCCACGGGAATGTCTAGTTCCTGCGGGTGCAGAATCGTGGTCTAATCCGGCCTGGATGTTCAGATTGGCTGGATGTTTTGAGCAGAATTGGCCTCTACATAAATAAATGATGCTTTGTGCTGGTAGGGTGAGACTTCTTAAAATGCTAATCTGACAGCATTTCTTTTTCGAATTGTAGGACAGGGCTTAACTTCGGCCAGCTGAGTGGCTGGGGAACACAGACACTTTCATAAGAACATAAGATATACCATACTGGGTCAGACCAAGGTCCATCAAGCCCAGTATTCTGTTTCCAACAGTGGCCAATCTAGGTCATATGTACCTAGCAGTTTCCCCAAAAGACACGGGTTCCACAATGCTTGTACTGGGTCAGGCATTGATATCCTGGGTCCCTTCTTAATAATGGTTTATGGACCTTTCCTCCAGGAACTTGTCCAAACCTTTTGTAAACCCAGCTACACTAACAGCCTTTACTACATCCTCTGGTAACAAATTCCAGAGTTTGGTTACACGTTGAGTGAAAAAATATTTTCTTTTATTAGTCTTAAATAGTTTACCCTGTAGCTTCATTGCATGTCCCCTAGTCTTTCTATATTCTGATAACGTAAACAATTGATCTACGTTTACCTGTTCCAGTCCATTCATTAATTTATAGACTTCTATCATATCTCCCCTCAGCCGTCTCTTTTCCAGGTTAAAGAGCCCTAACCTTTTTAGCCTTTCTTCATAGGAGTATCCTTCCATCCCTTTTACCATTTTGGTGGCTCTTCTCTGAACCTTTTCTAAAATCGCTATATCCTTTTTAAGATACGGTGACCAGAATTGCACACAATATTCAAGGTGCGGTCTCACCATGGAACGATATAGAGGCATTATAATATCTTTTGTTTTATTTTCCATTCCTTTCCTTATGATACCTAGCATTCTATTTGCTCTCTTGGCCGCCGCTGCACACTGGGCCAAGGGTTTTAACATGGTATCCACTATGACGCCTAAATCTTTTTCCTGGGTGGTGGTTCCTAATGTGTAACCATTGTTTGGGTTGTTCTTCCCTAGGTGCATAACTTTGCACTTGTCCACATTAAATTTCAACTGCCATTTTGATGCCCAGTCTTCCAATTTATCAAGATCCTCTTGCAATTTTCCACAATCCTTTTGGGTTTTAACAACTTTAAATAGTTTTGTGTCATCTGCAAATTTGATAACCTCACTCGTTATTCCACTTTCCAGGTCATTTATGAATATGTCAAAAAGCAGCGGACACAGCACAGATCCGTGGGGTACACCACTATTCACCTTTCTCCATTGGGAAAATTGGCCATTGAGCCCTACCCTCTGCTTTCTATCTTTTAACCAGTTCCTGATCCACAATAGTACACTGCCTCCTATCCCATGACTCTTTAGTTATGCCAAAAGTCTCTGATGAGGGACCTTGTCAAAGGCTTTCTGAAAGTCCAAATACACTATATCAACCGACTCACCTTTGTCTACCTATTTATTCACACCTTCAAAGAAACATAACAGATTAGTAAGGCAAGATCTTTCTTGTCTAAAGCCATGTTGGTTGTCTCCCATTAGGCCATGACTATCTACATGCTGAGTAATTTTATTCTTTATGATGGTTTCTACTATTTTTCCCGGTACTGACGTCAGTCTGTAGTTTCCCGGATCACCCCTGGAACCATTTTTAAAAATTGGTGTTACATTGGAGATCCTCTAATCTTCAGGAATTAGAGATGATTTTAATGATAGTTCACAGATTACTAATAGCAGGTCTGCAATCTCATATTTCAGTTCTTTCAACACCCTTGGATGTATACCATCCGGCCCAGGTGATTTGCTACTCTTCAGTTTATCTAATAGTTGTAATACATCTTCCCGATGTATTGATATTTCCTTCAATTCTTCCGTAACTTTAAATACCACTTCAGTCATGGGTAACATCCCTACATCTTCCTCAGTAAAGACCAAAGCAAAGAATTCATTCAGTCTCTCCGCTATCGCCTTGTCGCCTCTTAGTGCCCCTTTAACCCCTCTATCATCTAATGGACCCCTTTGCCTGCCTTATCAGTGCCTTGCATTTGACTTGCCAGTGCTTGTGCTGTTTCCAGGTTTCATCATTTGGCTCTTTTTTACATTTCCTGAAAGATGCTTTTTTGGCAACAAGAGCCTCTCTGACCTCACCTTTAAACCATGCTGGCAGTTTTTTGGACTTCCTTCCACTTTTCTTAAAATGGGGAATACAGCTGGTCTGGGCTTCCAAGAAAGTATTTTTCAACAACACCCAAGCTTGATGTAAGTCTTTAACCTTTGCAACTGCTCCTTTTAGTTTTTTCTTAACTATTTTCCTCATTTTGACCCAATCCCCTCCCACTGGTTGGCCGAATCTACCTTGCAATTAGTGCCTATCATAGTTACCATTCTTAATACAAGTTTTTCCACTGGCCACTTTGCACTCCTCTGGAAATCTGCCATAGTTCGCCCTCTCTTGAAACAACCTTCCCTTGATCCCTCTGTGCTTTCCCATTGGCGCCCTGTTTCAAACCTTGCCTTTCTGGCTAAACTGCCGGAACGCTTTGCTTTTGCACAACTCAGTTCCCACGTTGAAGCTACTAATGCACTACATCCCTGCCAAGCAGGATTTTGCCCAGGACATAGTACGGAAACCGTCCTTCTGGCACTACTGAATGAACTCCACGTCGCCCATGACCATGGGGATATCACCCTCATTGTCTCTCTTGACCTTTCTGCGGCGTTTGATCTGATTGATCACCACATTCTTCTTTCTCGTCTGGCTGATTTGGGGTTATGCGGTGTGGTCTGGAAATGGTTCTCTTCTTTTCTTTCCGGCCGCTCTTTTACTGTCCACTCCAATAACCAGTGCTCTTCTTCGTTCCCTCTTACCTGTGGTATCCCCCAGGGTTCTGTTCTTTCTCCTCTTCTGTTTAATATTTTCCTCTCTCCCCTCCCTCTCTTGATCCAGCAATATCCGGTTTCATCATACATCTATGCCGATGATATCATTCTTTTATGCCATACTTCACCGTTGAACCTTGACATCTCTCAGTTTAATCGCTGCCTTGCTCATGTCACTTCATGGCTTTCCCTGAACCTTTTACATCTAAATCCTGCAAAATCTACAGCTATGTGGGTCTCCCTGAGTGGCTCCTGCCCGACTGTTGCTCCTCAGATCGATCTCACTCCAATTCCGCTTGTCTCCTCCTTCCGATACTTGGGGGTTACTCCGCTCTTTCTTTCTCTGGTCATATCTCCACTCTCACCCGCCGGTCTTTTGCAGTTCTACGTCAAATTAGAGCTGTTCGTTCCATTCTCCCTTCTACTGCACTGATTACCCTAGTTCTGGCCTTGGTTATCAACAGACTTGACTACTGCAATGTTTTTCTAGCTAACCTTCCTGCTACTCAGCTTAAGCGCCTTCAGCTAATTCAAAATACGGCAGCTCGTCTTATCACTTTTTCCCATCGTTATGAGCATGTTACTCCTATCCTACTTCGCTTACATTGGTTGCCTCTCCGTTTTCGATTTCACTATAAGTTTCTTATTCTAACGCATAAAGCCATTTACACATCTACTCCCCTCTATCTGGCCGATCTTATCTCTCTTCACACACCTTACCGTCAACTCCGTTCCCTACATGCTAATCGCCTGTCCTTACCCTCTCCGTCACAAGCACATTTGGAACAGACCCGTCACTCAGCTTTCTTTTTTCTAGGCCCCTCCCTTTGGAATGCTCTACCACCTTCCCTCCCACTAGAACCTTTATACTCCAAATTTAAGAAGCTGCTGAAAACCTATCTGTTCCGACCAGCCTTTGACCTCCCTCCTGATGCCCCCCCTTGAGTCTTTGTCTGCTCTGTCTTTAGTGTTGTTGCCTAGTTTAGCTGTGTATTGTCACCTCCCTTTTGTTGTTTCGGCTTCCCTCCCTGTGCTCGTTGTCTTTCTTGAATCTTCTGTCTGGTCTGTCTTTTGTGCTCTTATTGTTGTTGTGCGCTGTCCTTTCTCTCTCTTTCCTATTTATAATTTGGTGTTCCTTTTCTCTAGCTTAGTGGCGTAGACCTTTTATTGTACACCACTTGAATGTTTCGGCAAGAGCGGTCTATCAAATGCCGAAATAAAGATAACGATTTTAACATAGTCTCCCTTTCGAAAGTTAAAAGGTAGTACTGTGGATTTCCTTACTATCCCTCCTCCACTAATTAAATCAAAGGCGATCATGCTATGATCACTATTGCCAAGTGGCCCCAACACCCTTATCTCTTGCACTAGATCTGGTGTTCCACTAAGGACTAGGTCTAATATGGCTTCCCCTCTGCTCGGTTCATGAACTAGCTGCTCCAAGAAGCAGTCTTTTATTTCATCTAGGAAATTTATCTCCCTAGCATGTCCTCCCGTGACACTGACCCAGTCGATACCGGGGTAATTGAAATCACCCATTATTATTACTGCGCTGTAACTTTTGTTAGCTTCCTTGATTTCTTTGAGTATTTCATCATCCATTTGTTCATTCTGGTCAGGCAGTCGAAAGTACACCCCCACTGCCATCGCCTTCCCCTTTTTACATGGAATTTCAATCCATAGAGATTCTACAGCAAATTTTGTTTCCTACAAAACTTTAATCCTTTCTGACTCAATGCCCTCTCTAACATAAAGCGCAACCCCTCCACCAATTTGATCAGCTCTATCATTACGATATAGTTTGTACCCAGGTATCACAGTGTCCCACTGGTTGTTCTTCTTCCATCATGTCTCTGATATTCCAATCATATCTAATCTTTCATTTAGTGCTATATATTCTAACTCTCCCATCTTATTTTTTAGACTTCTAGCATTTGCATACAAGCATTTCAGTGACTGCATTTTATTCATATTAATTTGGCTATTGGTAGACATGGGTAATTTGGGATCTTTAAGCTCTGTCTGCTCCATACTCGAGGGCATTTGGGCTACTTTACTCTTTTTTGGAACCTCTCTGCTTTTGGTAGTATCCTTCAAGGATGCATTCTTCCGAACCATCCGCTATTGGGTGACTGTCGGCTTTCCCCTATTATCCCCTTTCAGTGGCTGGTTGGAGAGCGGGGTCTAATTTCAGTAGATTGAGCAGCTGGGAAATACTTTGTGTCAGGTCAGAGGGTGGGTTCTAACTATGGCAGGCTGATCAACTGGGAAACACAGATACTTTTCTGCACTGGATCAGAGGGCAGAGCCTAACTTAACAGGCTGCGCAGCTGTGGTACCTCAGCTCTTCCATTATTTGACCATCATCTGCTAATTTTCATACTTCATTAGCCCCCCACCTCAGTCCTACCCAGTCTCCTCCCACCTCTTTAGGAATCTTCATACTATCGACCCATCGGCTCTCTCCACTACTATCTCATCACCTCTTTTTTCCACTATGTCATTTGAGTCTATTGATAAGGCAACACTTTCCTATAACACAACATGCTCCTCTGCTCAGGATGCTCTTGCTCTTTTCATGCCACATCCTGGAATGCATACTGTACCTCAGCCTGGCTGTCCTTGATTACCCACTACCTACATTCCTGTGCTCAAATTCCTCACCCTTGCAGACTTTCTACACTTCAAATTTATGCTAGCCTCTTTCCAGTCAGTCATAAGAACTTGCCAATCAAGACTATTATGTCCACCTAACTAACTCTCTTGCTTCTGACCATCGCCGTCTCTTTACATCTCTCAATTCTCTCCTCAAGGTGCCTGTACCTCCGACCACTCCTTTCTTTTCTGCCCAGACTTTGGCTGACTATTTCCATGACAAAGTCCACAAGATTACACTCCAATTCCTCACAAGGTCATCTCCATCTGCCTCTTCACTCCCAACTCCTCCACGCAACCTCTGCCACCCTTTCTTCCTTTTATAAGATCTCTGAAGTGGAAACCACTTATCTTCTTTCTTCCTCCAAACTCATTACCTGCTCTTCTGATCCTGTTCCCATCTGTCTCTTAAGCTGCTTCTCCTCCACTGTCATTTGTCATATCCTCAATCTATTGCTTTCCACAGCAACTGTTCCTGCAGTCCTCAAGAAACCCTCACTAGACCCTACCTGTCCTAATTATCCACCCATCTCCCCTCTTCTGCTTTATTTCTAAACTACTTGAACATATTGTTCAGTGCCATTGTCTTGACTTTCCTTCCTCTCAAGCTCTTCTGGATCCATTGCAATCTGGCTTTCATCTACATTCTACTGAAACGGCACCAGTCAAAGTCTCCAGTGATTTATTCCTGGCCATGTCCAAGGGCCTGTACTTGATTCTCATCCTTCTTGGCCTTTCTTCTGCTTTTGACTCTCTTTACCACCACCTTCTCCTTGATACCTTCTCCTCTCTTGGTTTGAAGGGCTCTTTTTTTTTATTCAAGGGCTGTGGAAGTTGGATTGGTGATTCTGCAGGCCCTTGTGACCTGTGTCCAACCTTCATCATTCTGTAGGTACATTTTGTATAAGTATATAGTACCTATTGTGGGGGGCTCCAGCTGTCTGTATCCAGTTTTCTATCTATATGTATAGATTTGTCTTTGCAGAAAACCTATGACTGTACCTCTTGGTGGAGACCCCGGATCTCCTGTGGCCCCAGCACCAATGAAGAGTCACTGGCACTCCTTAGCTCCCACCAGTAGAGCAGCCTCAGTACAGAAGGGGGGCTGACAGGAATGAGGGGACATGGGATGAGGGTGCAAGGGGATAGATTCAGGAGTGATATGCAGAAATATTTCTTTATGGAAAGAGTGGTGGATCCGTGGAATAGTCTCCCAGTGAAGGTGGTAGAGATAAGGACAGTTTCTGAATTCAAAAAAGCATGGGACAAACTCAGAAAAAAGGGGACTGTTGTAGTTGTTGATATGAAAGAACAGACTAGATAGGCCATGTGGTCTTTTTCTGTCGTCATATTTCTATGCTTCTATGTTTCTATGCCTAATAAAGGTGAGTTCTTTGAAGAGTGAGGATGGGTCAAGACATTATACAGATAGTGGTGATATTCGACTACTATCTGGATAGCTTATATCTTTAGTTTTGGGCTGCTATACAACTGCTAAACAGATATAACTTATATGGTGACTGTACCATCTATATATTCAGAGCCACTACCTTTATGAATAATGGCATTGAATATATGTATTAATTTAAGCACAAGTACAAACTGCTTAATCTAATATGATCACGGAACTAGCTGAAAATCCTCCTCCAAAATCATAGAGATCAGTAAATACATTAAAAAAATAAGTACTTGCTTGTGGGGATGAGAATCCAAGATGGCGGAAACAGGATGTGTGTGAGCGGTGCACTTTCTGAATGGGAAAAAAGCAGAAGGCAAAGGGGGCACTGCTCCCTCTTCGGCCCCCTCAACCTCCACGCCATTACCTTTGGTGGTTGGACCTCTGGATACCTATGTTTTATTTATTATTTATTTATTTTATTTAACATTTCTTATATACCGCACTATTTGTCATCAGTGCGGTTTACATTGAAACAATATAACACTTGGTCATTTGAGTATGACCTTCATTTACATATAACAAGGCTTTAACTTGGAGGTAACTGGGGAAAACTATATACATTTCTAGCAATTTACATGTTGGTACTCAATTCGCTGTAGTTCTATGCAATCAGATAGCAGAGGTTAGGAATTGTGAGGGTGGGGGAGGGTGAAGCAGGGGGGTGATATCTAGATGTGTAAAATGCATGAGAAAAAGGTGGTGTTTGAGGGCTTTTCTAAACTGCCTAAGGTCCCTGATTGCTCTAATTCTGGGAGGGAGTTTGTTCCAACACCTGGGGGCAAAGTTCACAAATGCCCTATTGATGGTTGTCTGGTTAAGCTTTGTAGAATCACTTGGTATAAGTAGCGTGTCTGCAGTTAGTGATCTCCTAGATCTGTTGTTTGGGTTGTGTGTGATTAGGTCAGAAATTGATGCAGGTGACATTTTGTTAAAGGCCTTGAATGTAATGAGGAGGGCCTTATATAGGATTCTGCAGCTTATTGGAAGCCAATGGAGTTCTTTTAGAATGGGGGAAATGTGGTCACTCCTAGAGGTTCCACAAAGGACGCGGGCTGCTGCGTTCATAGCTAACTGTAGAGGGTTGAGGGTAATCTTTGGGAGGCCATGCAGTATTATGTTAGCATAATCGAAGAAAGGTGTGACTAGCACTTGGAAGATGGTGCGGAAGTCATCGGGCTCCATCATAGGTTTCAAGTGCCACAGGATTTTGATCTTGAAGTAGATAGCTTTTACAGTGCGTTTTATGTGCTCCTTGAAGTCCAGCTGCTGATCAAGTATCACTCCAAGATAGCGCATATTGGCTTTGACTGGAAGTTCTGCGTCTCTAACTTTTAGTGTTGGAGGAGGTGAGAAAGATTTATTTCTTATGATTATTAGGACTTCTGTTTTTTTTAAATTTATACGGAGATTCTGATTGAGTAGCCAGTCCGTTATTGCGTTGAAGCAGTTGATTAACACTGTATAGTCCGGGCATGTGACAGTTATAGGTGTAACTAGCAGCACGTCGTCTGCGTACATGAGGCAAGATATGCCGAAAGAGCGGGTAATGTCACAGATTGGTTGCATGTAGATATTAAAGAGCAGAGCAGACAGGGAGGAGCCTTGGGGTACACCCTGTTTCTGCTGGAAGGGCTCGGATGTGGTGTTGCCAATACGGACTTGTTGCCATCTACCTTCAAGGTAGGATTTGCACCAGTCCCATGCTTGGTCCTGGATTCCCTTCTCGTGAAGCCGTCTCAGGAGCTGCACGTGGTCTACGGAGTCAAACGCTGCCGCTATATCAAGGAAGATTAGCGCAAAGCCCTTCTTGACGCTGTCTATGCCATTGATAAGTGTATTGGTTAATGTCGTGGAAACTCTCTACACCGTGGGCTTCTCTGAATCCATGTTGACATGGGTCTAGTGGGGAGGATGAATCGATATGCTGTTGAATCTGTCTCTGGTTCAATTTCTGGAGAATTTTAGCTAGAAATGGGATACTAGAGATTTGTCGGTAAGAATCCTCTGGTTGTTTTTTAGTAGTGGACGAATGGATGTGTGCTTGAGGGCATCTGGGAAGACTCTGGTTGCAAAGGACAACTTCGCGATGTTAGCTATGAAAGGGCTGAGTTCTGTGCACATAGACCTGATCCAGTGGGCTGGGCATGGGTCAGTTGGCGCAGTCGTAGTGTTGATAGTGGCGATAATATCATCAATGGTCTTTGTTGAGGGAGGTGAGAGTTTGGTGATTGGGAACTGCACGTGGGAAGTCTGGGAGGGTTCTTGCGATGTTGCAGTAGTTATTTTTATTGCTTTGGATTGAATATAGTTCACGTACGCCTGGGGCTGAATACATTCTTGTTGTGGTGGAGATGGTTTGTTGGTAAAGGATTTTACTAAGTTGAATAGTTCTCTTGGCTTATTTAGTGAGCAGTTGAGGATCTCAGCGTGGAATTCTTTCCTCTTGACCCAAGTTGATTCGCGATGGAGTTTCAGATATTCTAAATAGGTGACTTAGTCAGAGGTACTACGGCTACTTCTCCATTTTCTCTCTAGTTTTCTGAGGTGGAGTAGTGAAGATCGTAGTTTGGGGGAGAACCATGGAGCAGATTGCTTTTTAGTGGCTCGGTTGTCAGGTGTTGCATTCTTGTTGATGGCCTGCTGTTGAGCATATAAGGAGAGGGTATCATTCCAGTTGGTAACCATTTCGTTGAGGTTGACTGTTGGTCAGGCAAGCTTTGGGAGAGCGAGGTTCATGATCATCTCTCTGTCTAGTTGCTTGAAGCGGGCAGCTCTTGAGATCTCCTTTGTGTTTGAGAGTAGCCTGTGGTTTGTTGTGCTGGTATCTGAAATGTTATCAGGTTATGGTCTGACCAGGGAACAGGAGTGATGGAGAGCTCAATTTGTCTTATCATACTCGTATCTGGAGGAGGGACGAAGATTAGGTCCAAAAGGTTCCCTCGTTGATGGGTGGGATCATCTACCACTTGCTTGTAGTTTTATTATTATTGTTATTATTATTATTGTTTCACAATTTTTTTATATTTGAGCAACAATTACATCACCAAATTGCCGGTGTGGCCATGGGAGCCACATGTGCTCCATCTGTGGCTAACCTATACATGCATAAATTCGAATGTCAATGGATACAACAATGTCCATATCAAGATTCATTGAAATTGTGGAAGCGCTACATCGACGACATATTTGTCTTATGGTTGGGAGATCGGGTTTCTTTACAAGGATTTTTGACCTGGTTAAATTCATGCGAACCGAATCTTCATTTTTCTATGACCTGCCATGAGACACAGATTTCATTTTTGGATATACAGATACAGAAGACAATGGTGGGTTGGGCGACGTCTATTTATAGAAAGAATACTGATAAAAACACTCTTCTTCACTACTCGAGTGCCCACCCAAGGCGGTTGCGCAACAGCCTCCCTTTTTCTCAATTCGTTCGATATAGACGAAACTGCAGTACTGTAGAAGACTTTCAACAACAGGCAGCTCAATTGCGATGTAATTTTGCTCAACGGGGTTACCCACAGCGTATTATTAAGGAGGCATATACTAGGGCACGGTTCCTTAACAGAGATCTATTATTACATTCGAAGCACCAGAGATTGATAGATGAAGATAGCATCAACTTAATAACGGTTTATTCTCCGTTAAGTAAACAGTTGCAGGCTAGTCTTCATAGACATAAGAATATTTTATCTGCAGTACCTGGTCTACAACAGTACCATGCCCGATGTGTTTGGCAATGACAGAAGAACTTTAAAGATGTATTGAGTCCAGCAGTTCTTCGATCTCATAGTTTATCTCACGAGGAAAACTGTGGCCATAAGGCTTGTGGCAATTGTTCAATCTGTTCCGTGACTCAAGAGTGTGATAGTTTTATTCATAATGGACAAGTATACAAGTTAAGGACTAACACCTCGTGTAGCTCTACACACGTGGTTTACTGTATACGCTGTCCTTGCTCCCTGCTATATATAGGAAAGACCAATCGTTCATTCCGAATCCGGATGAACGAACATAAAAGCAAGTTGAAATGTAAACGGCTTGAGGCTCCTATAGTAGAGCATTGTCTGGCTTTACAACACGGTTTTGATGATTTACGCTGTTTCTGCATAACCCAAATACAACGGTCAAAGCCGGGCTGCACAAGAGAAGAAACTTTGCTATATCTGGAACAACGGTGGATATATCTATTAAAAACAGTTGTGCCCTCTGGTTTGAATGTTCGGGTGGAATGGGAAGCATGCCTGTGACGTCATGGTCAGCTGGCTTCATTCATGTTGAGCCTCCTGATATTTAAGAAGCGCATGTGCGGCGTTCTGCACACTTGTTTAGCAGTTCAACAGTTATCTGTGGATGGAACGCTGGCGTAGTAAAGAAAAAGTGAGTAGATGAAGTCCCTTGCACTATAAAGCGAAAGTTTGGATTTTTGGATGATATTGTGTGAAGAAAGTATTGTCTATATGCACTGTGTTTTGTGTTTTAGAAGCTTAGCATTTCCCCTGAAGAACCCCTGAGTGGCGAAACGCCTAGCGCTGGTTAGCGTCGGGAATGAAATACAACACTAATGGAAGCTGATCGAAGTTTAAGCTCGATTGCCTATAAGCTAAGCGATTTTGATTATTTTTTCTCCTGATGGAGATTTTTTAAGATAATATAAAAAAGTGGCAGCTACAGTACCGTGGTCATTGATGTGAAAGTGGGGACAGTGAATCAGAAGTTTCTAATTCTTGTCCATGAATACTGAGACCACGTTAGCTCCTGATAATAAATTTGGTTGTGAAAGTTCTATATCATTTAATCTCTACAGTCTAAATTAGAACTAATACTACTTTCTAGTTGTAATACAGAGCCTTAACATAAATTGTTGCTATATACTCTGTGAAAAGTTGACCGACGGGAGTGAATTGTAGTTAAGGTTGGACATTGCCTCTAAGAAGGTTTTGGCTAGGGCAGGTTGTGTAGAAGCAAGATTAAAGTCTCCCAACAGCCAGTTAGGTTTGGAAGGGTCTTCAGGGTTGCAGGCTAAGTCAATGATGTCTGAGATGTCAATGATGTTTTACACCCGGCTCAGCAACCAGTAGACTCTGGGGAGTTAAGCTCGGTTGTGTTGGTGTTAGTCTGGTGGCTTGGCGTGCACCTTGAGCAGTTACTCTGTCTCCCCAGACTTGCAGCATGCAGTGAAGGAGGCATGTCTTCAGCACTTTCCCAAGGAGCAGCAGCTGGTGGAACAGCTTGGTGAGGGGGTTCCTGACGGCCGGCGAAGGATTGCTGCGGGGTTCTGTATGGAGGGTGTGGATGCACCCCTGGGTCAGCAGAATACAGCCACCTTCACCGGTCAAGCAACAGGAGGTTAGGCAGTGGTTTTGGCTGCCCCATGGGCCAAGTACGAGCACTTGGTGATATGAAGGCTCTGTGGTGTTTGTAGGGGAGTGTCTCCCTGTTGCCGTCACTTTGCAGCAACTGAAGGTCTTCATGCTGGAGTCAATTTAGACAGCCATTGTGCAGCTGGGAGCAGCTTTACCTCAGGTTTCTTCTTTGAATCAGAAAGTTCAGTCTAGTTCTATGGCTATTGAAGAGACTGCTTCTAAGCTATTTCTGTATTTCAAGCAGACAATATACCAGAGCCTCTCAAAGAGCTACATAATACCCCCTACAAATGGCACAAAATACGGCCACCCATATTATTACTGGAAATTCCAAACAAGATCATATAACCTCTATACTAAACCAACTCCACTGGGTCCCAATACACTCCTGGACTAAGTTCAAGAAAATACTCATAATCTTCAAAAATCTTACACCACTCCTCTGCAGATATCCTACAAGAACTGATTGCTCAAGACACCAGCACACGTTCCAGGAAAATCAATGATAAAAGCAGATTTGTCATCCCATCTGAATACCAGAAATCTAACCAAACTACATCGAAAAGGGCAATTTCCCTCTCTGCCCCAGTGTTATGGAATTCTCTACCGGAAGATATTAGAATCACAGCAGACATCAATGACTTCCGTAAAAAGCTCAAGACACACTGAATATTTTGGACAGATCACTTAAGCAACGTTTCCTCTAACCCCTGCTAATTAAGTCCACAGCTCACCAATGCCACTGCCAAACTTGAGTACTAATACCCCAATGCCTGCTCCTCTTGCAGTATATGAGTTCTATGTTCTTGTTTTTTCTTGTTTATTCTTGTTAATAATATGACTCTGGTTTAATGTAACAGTTAAATTATGGTTATATATTCACTTATTGTGTAGAATTCATGTTCAATGTAAACCGCTTTGATTGAAGGATAAGGCGGAATAAAAAAAAATCTGTTAAATAAATAAATAAAATAAATATTGCTTCAAACTTTTTTGTCTGGTGTCCAAACACAGCTCAATGCTCTAGAAAGCTGCTCTGAGTCTTTCATGAAAGAATCTTCCGTGACTAAGGTGAAGCTTGAGCTTTTGGAGAACTCTGTCACAGCATTAAATTTGCAGTTTATACATTTCCCTAAGGAACTGCTAGTTTCTCCAAGAGATATGCTGCGGAAATATTTATCTGAAATCTTGGGTATTCTGCCTGAATCTCACTCGCTGATGGTGAAAGCTTGTTATCGTCCAACTTCTAAGAGGACACCTACAGCTATGGTTGGACTAGCTCCCGAGTTGGGGCAAGTAGATATATTGGACATTCTGCTATTTTGGGAGAATCAAAGGAAGAAGCTGTGACCCCCTGCTACATTATTGATTACTTTAGCTTTAATTTCTGATAAAGAATGGCTGATGAAGCTTTTCTTTAGGAAGAGGAACCTGCGGTTTAAGGGCTTATTAGTCCATATTTATCCGTATCTTGCTCGAGATAAACAGCGGAGGCGACAAGAGTTTCTTATGTGCCCAAGGGTTCAGCAGTTGGGAGTGCTGTTCTTCTTAAAATATCCATGTAAATGTTTGGTAAAATACTGGACTGTTTCCTATGTTTTCTTTCAACCCTCCCAACTGCTGGCTTTCCCTAATGTCAGACTCTTGGAGAACCAGGTGCTGTCTCCTGTTGAAACATCGTAATATATATAATTGTACTGGTTGTTCACGTTTTCTGAATTTCCTTCAGTTAGAGTATTTAATTTTTTCTTTTGCTTGGATCTCTCTCGGGGGGGGGGGGGGCTAAAGTGGGAGTGATTGATATTTTGTTACCTAAAAAAATTTGTTTTTGTTTATTTTGATGATTTCATGATCGTATCTCAATTTCTGTACAAGATGTATTCTTGATTAATATTGTAAATCTTGCATAAATATAAAATTAAAAAATTAATAATTATAAAATAGTGAAATATTACAATAAGAACAAATAAACTAAAAAGGCATAATCGGGGGGGGGGGGGGAACGGGATATCAAAGACATTTACGTGATTTTCAGACCTGCAAGCCACATAAATGCTGCTCACTGGAATATTCATCAAAACTAATGTAGTCATGTAGTCCGTGCCGCTAAATATCCATGGTTTGCTCTGCTACGTACTCCATTGCTAAATGCTTAGCGTCAAGATGGACCAGGGGCGGCACTGTGAGTTAACCAGGCAGTGGCAATATTCAGCCGTTGCCCAGTTAACCCTAACTGGCTAGTTAAGACAGTTGAATAGCTATCCTAACTTTAGCCGGTTTTGCAATCCATCTAGGGGCTGAATATCGCTGTTGACTGGATTGCAAAATTGCAATCTGGGCAAGACTGATATTCAGTGCTGGAGTCCGGAAATGACCCCGGCTTTGAATATCCAGGGTGAATTAAAAGTGGCAACAGCCAGGCTGCTGCCACTGAAAATCCCCTCAATATTTTTAAAGGCAGACGAGATAGGCCATGCGGTCGTTTTCTGCCGTCATGTTTCTATGTTCTGTGTTTCTAAAATCCTAACGGACCCATGTTTCAGCAACGGCCACATTGGGGTATATTGCCTCTATTCATTTTTTGACTAGGTTTATAAGAAGAGAGGCAGAGGATGAGTTTTGTGGTGTACACCGTGTCAGTTAAAAGTAGAATGTGGCAGTATCAACCATGATTGATATTGTTTTAGCATTTCAAAATATTATTATTAATGTACCCAGATCACTATCAGCAAAATGCTTCAATTCCCTCATTAGGATTTTTTAAACACCAGCCATGACATTTAAATAAAATACATATATTCAGCACCGGGATCTGGATAGGAGGTGTCAAAATGTGCGCTCAGTGCCTGAGCTATCCTGATATTGGTGATATGCAGTCTGTTATCCTGATAGCTTTAGGCTAGCTTTATTGCTCCTGGAGTTATCCAGATAGCGGACTGACTATTGATGATATCCGGATAATTATCAGGACTGCCCACACTCCGCCTGGCACTAAACAGATAGTGCTGAGTGGTCAGTAATAAATTTCAATGGCACTATTCAGCTAGTGCTACAGAAAATGGCTGGATAAACCTGATCCATGACACTTATCCCGGATAGTAGATCCTGCTATCCAGATAAGTGTTTTTGAACATCAAAGCATTTGGTTTTTGCCTAAATAAAATTGTCATAAAATAGGTGCCTTTCTGTTACTTTGACACAGACAACCTTTTATGAAATGATTCTCCATGTGTGAAACAGACAATGTCATATGTGTTTCTCAGAAACAGTCTGAAGACAGAGTTAAACTTTAATGGCAGTATGTAATTGCATCTGTACTCTTTCCTAGAGCTGTTTAGGATATAAGGTACCATCAGTTAGAGAAGAAGTCTGCTGCAGCTAGTATAATTTATGATAACTGATGCTCTCATAAATTAACCTGAAAGTTCAGAGATCAGTCTGTTACAGATAGACTCTCCATTTCCATACCCAGCTCTATGGACCTTAATGAAGTATTAAACAGTAGCAAGTCAGCTGCCAGAATTATTGTAACTCTGGTTCACCAATTGCATTTATTGATTCTTATATGTAACTCACTTCTCCAAGTTTAAAACCTTGTCCAGCAAAGCATGATCCACTACTGAGATTCATATTGGGCCTGATACTAGAAATGTTAGGTGACTGCTAGGTGGGCAAATATTGCCGAAATCCATGTAAAAGTCCCAAATGCATGTAAACCCAATCTTGAGTGATGTGCACATGACCGGATATTACTGTAAGGCGCAGAAGTGTATCTGTGTAAGCATGAGGATGTAACGGGTGGCGTCTGGGTGGGGCATCCGCATACACGGGGAAAACTGATATTCTATGGTGGCATGCGGGCACATTTAAGAGCCAAACCCGCATAACTCTAGGCCAGGGTTTTAACTGGTTAAGGGTCTGACAAAAAATCCTATTTCACTACACGGGCATACACTGCTATCAGACTATTCAAACCGGACAAGAGGTAAAAGAAACAGCACAGGAATGTAGTGGCTACTCATGCAACACCAGAGGTGGAGATGTCATAGACGGGCAAGGCAAGAGCATCAGCCGGAGCTGCAGAAGCCGGTAGTGGTCTGGGGAGGGAGGAGATGCTACCAGATGTCCCAGGTGTATGGACCAAGAGTCACATATCTGCATCTCACTGCAGAGGAGGCGTTCCAGCATTACCGCCTTGATGCTGCCACTATCACAGACCTCCGTGCCATGTTGAAACATGATCTAGAGCCCTCAATTGTTCAAAGGTAACCACTGCCCTGACCACCACTGGATGCTTCCAGCATATTATGGGGACAACCACAGGTATCACACAGTCAGCAACATTACATTGCATTATGGCGATGACAACTGCTCTCCTCAGTCATCTCTATGACTATATGTGCTTCCCAGCCACACCAGAGGCCAGACAACAGACCATGCAGGCCTTTCACCAGATTGCATCCTTCCCATCAGTCCTAGGTGTGATTGACTGCATCCATGTGGCCCTGAGGCCACCTCTCCATGATGAGTGCCTGTCTCACACAGAATGGACACTTCCCTATGCTCTCACAGGCCTTGCCAGTAGCCCTTACAGCCCCATACTCACATACCAGCATGCAACCACAGCTCCAGTTATGCATCACTCACCTAGTAGCCAAGCATCACTGAAGTGTTCAGTGGCAGCTGCCTGGCCCAGGGCAGACTGTGATAACATGAATGCATTATGGCAGGACCCAGGGAAGTGTGCTCAGAGTTCTGTGATACTCACGTGGGCATCAACTACAACCTGCATGTTCACTGAATGGTATAGGTACCTGTTGTGATATGCCCTCTCATATCGCAACAGGGTGCTCGTTGGGGTACAGGGAAGTGTCTAGTCTGTGTGAGACAGGCACAACTGGGGAATGGCATAGGGAGAGACCGGTCATTTGTATGGGGATGTTGCTAGGATGGAGAAGCCCCAGAGTGGTGGAAGGTAGTAATGCCATAGGTAATCGGGTGCCCCATCTGACCCCTACCACTGAATATGTGTTAGCAAATGCTGACAGCACATGTCCTGAAAGCCCAACTGAGGGGAGGTGGCACGTATTGAGCATTGTTGGAGCACAGAGTAATCGGGGTTTTCCCAGTGCTGATGACTGTGTAGAGGAGGTAAGCACATGGTGGCAGATGGCATTGTGGACAGGGCAGCAGCACCAGATAGCCCCTCCAAAACTGTGGCAGGATGCTGGGATTCCAGGGTTGCAAAGCATGGTTGTAGAAGATGTGACATATGTATCTTGTGTCCCATAGTTGTTACAGTGGCTGTTGGAGAGACCACAATCCATTACCAATAGCTCTACATGTATGCTCCCCCCCCCCCCACTTGACTACACAGGTGATAGGGGATAGCTGCTGTGGACCTGGCTCATGACACCGGTGCACAACCCACAAATTGCCCAGGAGGAGAACTATAACAGAGCACTGGCACATACAAGGGCGGTGGTGGAGAGGGCATTTGGCTTCCTGAAAAGTAGATTCCAATGCCTGTACAGCCCTGAACAAGTCTGCCGCATCTTTACGGCATGCTGCATTCTCCACAATATTGCCATTCAGCAGGGGATCGAGTTCCACAGGAGGAGATGCATGTTGATGTGGAAGGCTCTAATGAGAGGCCAGAAGAGGATTACCACATTGGCAGCCAGCATGTGACAGCAGCAGTACAAGCATCAAGAGATAGACTGATCTGGGAGAACTTCTAGTGGGACTACACCCATTTATTCAGGCAACATGCAGTACCGATCAGCAACATCATCACTGACATGCCCTCTTCCCATCCTGAATTTCCTCCTGTGACCCTCCAACCCTTTTCTCAACCCGGTCACTATGCCTCAACCGTGCTGCCTCTGAGGCTTTGCTAGCTGTCTCATCCTCTTCCCCAAGGTTGGAGGCCTCATCAGGCTGTATCCTGAAGATCTCTGATGTCAAGCTATTGTTCACCAGGGGAACATCTGCCTCAGGTGCCCACCTTGCAGCTGCAGTATCACATAGGGAATGCGAGATGGAGGCCATGTAGGCAGTTGTCTCCCTAGATAGGTGGCACACTGCCTCCTGGTGCCTCTTCTGCTGCTCTGCCATTTCATGCATCAACTGGGTTGCATTGCAGAACTCCTGGCTTATCCTTTCAAGGCTTGTGAGGCTTAGTCAGGCTAACCATATCTGCCCCATCTTGCAGCATCTGCGGTTCAGCAGCATCAGAACAGGTGTCATTGAGTTGCTTGGGGATGGGGAACTCCGGCTCCAGCAGATCCTGGGGATGACCTTGTGGCTGAGGAGGTTGAGTCGTTGTTGCAGCGGTGGAGTCTTCCTTAGGACGGGGGAGAATGGCAGGTGCAACGATATGGCTTGATTGTTCAGGGATACCGGGACACAGCAGCATGCGCATTCTAGAAGGACCTGGGCTCTCATGTGAGGGTCTGGTTGGGGGTCCATCTGTGGGAGAGCAGTTAGCAAAGGGCTAGGGCAAGCAGGGTATCAGCCATCTTCATAAGAAGGTAGGGGATGTGTGGGCTGACACGTGGATTATTCCCCTATGGAGCAGAGGTGCAGCAAATATAGGCTATGGCACAGGGTGGAATTGGAAAGCCCATGTTAGCAGAATAGCACTGTTTTAGGGGCACATGTATTGCTAATGCTGGAATACCAGTGAGTGTACAAATGTTTGCTAATTTGGAAGGTATTAGGGTACAAAGCACATGTTAGAGGCGCTAACTGTAATGCCACACTTACCTCACAGGGGTTACCATCCCTCAGTGATAGACTGCTGTGACTGCACAGAAGAGGAAGATGTGTAGATGCATGGCACAGGGAGGAGAAGGGGGACATCTGGCTAACCCGAACCTTGCTAAATGGACAATGTGGCAATGTGGAAACACTCTCAGCCTAATAATGTGGTGCCTACCTTTCCTTTGGCTCATTTACCATGACCTGTGTCATGTGTGGTCAGGCATGGTGGTAGTGCTGGGAGGCAGAGTGGCATGGGAACATCGCAAGGGATCTAGAAAGGTTCAAGGCTGAGCAACAGCCAAAGTGAGAGGAGCAGCTTGGGGACTGGACACTGAAAGCTGTACATTGGGAGCAGGTTGTTTGCAAGGAAGAGGGGGTGCACAAGGAAGGAAGTACAATACACACCTACTGCTGGCCCAGGGGGTTCTGCAATAGGGGTGGTTGGGGTTGGGAAAGATGTAAGAGGTAAACCAGGCCTCTAGTGCATCCAAAGCGTAGCTATCCAGGTCAGTTAACTCAGTGATACAGCAGTCATCAATACATGTGACCACCCTCTCCTCCAGGTCACTCAGGGCCTTTTGCTACTCTGATGGCACTTTCAGGTTTGCAGCCCAATTCTCCTTAGCGCACTGGCAGAGCATACGCCACTTCTTCTTGATGTCCTCTACCTCCCTATTATGGTGGTGCACAGTATTCACCTGCCTGGCAATGTCATGCCAGGCACGCTGTTGCTTGTGAGCATCACCAGATCCAAAGGAACGATTATGCTCCCTAAGGATGAGGCCAATGGCGAGATGTACCTGTACTGCCAAAAAGTTCTGTTTTCTTGTCCTCTTCATGACCAAAATCCAGCCTCTCTGGCCTAACCACACATATCTATCACATACATGGATAAGACATGAGCGGAGAGCAATCTATCTGCGGATATTCCATAGTAACACAGATATATGTGGCCACGCCCACACACAAATAGCAGCCTCAGGTGCATTAGAAAAAAGGCACCCTGCTCCTCAAAATCGCAGATTGTGCTACGTGCATGTGGCAGAGATAATCGGTCAGTGACGAATGCTTCAATATCCAGCATCTTACCTGTGTATGTAGAGATAACTATGTAGGATCAATATGCCATTGAGGCACATAGCTGGTTAAGATGGCCCATAATGCCAAAAGACTCAGATATGTGCACATCCCTTTTCAGGGCTGGAATCAGAATTCTCAGAGGCATGGGCCCCCATGGAATGTGAAAAACATGTTCCCCTCGCTGTGTCTGACAAAGACAGCCATGTGCTCTCCTGCCCCCATGTTTTTACACCCTAGGCAGCTGCCTATGATACATGCACTTTACCTGTCCTTTCTTCATTGGGGATCTAACAGGTAACACCATGTGATTTGGGCCATACAATGGTCAACACAAGGTCTGTGGGTCCCTCCAACTATGGATGGTGTCCAAGGGGCATATGCTAAGTTGGCTGCCAACCCAGGTGCATGGGTTAATGTCAGTCTGCTTGGAGTCACAGAACATGGTATTCCCACCACTATGGGGCCTACTGCACTGCTACATATGGCAATAATTGGAATATTCCACCATGCGCACAATCTGTGATAATGCTACAAACCCATTTGACCATACCCACCAACATTCCCGCACGCGGCACTCAGTGTGTGACCTGCATGAGGTTGGTACACATGTCCTGCAACTGTGACAGCGACTCTGACCCAACAATATGTATGTGACAAAGAGCCCCGAGACCCCATTGTGAGGTTGCAGTAAGCAGCTCCTGTGGAGGTCTACTCTTCTATGGTTGTGTGGGGTGTCTCAGGTCAACCATGTAGATGTACAGCCAGATCTTGTCTGCTATCAGCCTCAGGCTGCTTGTTTACACAACAACCCTGCAAGTGAGTGCACCAATAGGGGACCTTTACAAGCCTGTAGCTACAGCAGGTATTGGGTTACTGTAGTATGTAGCAGCACCTTCAGCACACAATGTGCATGGCAAAGGATGGTGCCTGCCATAACCAGCAATGGTCCTGACTGATTCTGAGGCTGCGCTATTAAGGGAGGGCACACTGTATTTATTTATTTAACTAGGCTTATATTATCGCTCAAAGTGGTGTACGTTCAGGTATATATATATATATATATATATATATATTTCCCTTGTCCCCGAAAGGCTCACAATCTATGTTTTTGTACCTGAGGCAATGGAGAGTTAAGTGGCCTGCCCAAGGCCACAAGGAGCATCAATGGGACTAGAAACCCCAGTCCTTCTGGCCCAAGGTTGCTGTCCTCTAGCAAGATTTGAACCCCTGGCCCTCCAGCCCAAGGTTACTTGCTCCAACCATTGGGTCACTGCTCTCTCAGTACCCCGTGTGACAAAAACATGCTTTATCTTCTGCTGACAATGGCAAAATGAGGACCTGGCCGTGACCGTGCTTCACAGAATATATATAGTAACATACTATAAGACAGCAGATAAAGACCAGGATGGTCCACCTAGTCTGCCCAGCAAGGCGGCAAGAGTAGGTGCACTTGCCGCTCCGTGCAGTTCACCCCTCCCCATGCCTTTGTTTAGGGGTATATCCACTGCTCCGTGTAGGTCACCCCATTTGTTCAGATATAAGAGATAGTTATGCTTATTTTGATTTTATCCTGTTGCTATAAAGGGATCCACTGTGTCTGTCCTATGCCATTTTGAATTCTGTCACTGTGTTTGCCCCCACTACTTCTACTGGGAGGGCATTCCAAGCATCCACAACCCTTTCCGTGAAAAAGTATTTCCTGATATTGCCTTTCAGTTTACCCCCTTGCAGCTTCATGTTATGCAGTCTAGTTTTACAGCTTCCCCGTCTTTGGAAGAGGTTTGTTTGTCCATTAATACTCTAGATATTTAAAGGTCTGAATCATATCTCACCTATCCCTCCTCTCCTCCAGAGTGTACATATTTAAGTCTTCAAGTCTCTTCTCATAAGTCTTCTGACGCAAGCTCCAAATCATTTTGGTCGCCTTCCTCTGAACTGCTTCCATCCTCTTTATATCCTTTGTGAGATATGGTCTCCAAAACTGAAAACAATATTCCAAGTGAGGCCTCACCAGCAACTTGTACAGTGGCACTAGTATCTCTTCCTTTCTGCTGGTAATTCCTCTCTGTATGCAACCCAGCATCCTTCTAACTTTTGACAGCGCCTTGTCACACTGTTTTGCCACCTTGAGATCGTTATAAACAATCACACCAAGGTTCTTCTCTTGGTCTATGCACACCAATCTCTCGCCCCCTATTGCATACAATTCCCTTGGCTTTTTGCTTCCCAAGTGCTTGGTACTGTACTTCTTCACATTAAATCTTATCTGCCAAGAATTTGACCATTCTTCCAGCTTTTGTAGATCTTTCCTCATGTTCCCCTCTCCCTCAGGGGAGTCCTTCGACAATATCACTCACAAATATATTATGTAGTAACATAGTAAATGACGGCAGATAAAGACCATTATGGTCCATCTAGTCTGCCCAGTAAGATGGCAAGAGTAGGTGCACCTACCGTTCAGTGCAGGCCATCCCTCCCCATTTCTTTGTTTAGGGGTGAACCCACCGCTCCGTGTAGGACACCCCTGTTTCTTGAGAAATTAGATAGTTAAGTTTATTTTGATTTTATCCTGTTGCTGAAAATGGATTCACTGTGTCTGTGTCCCATGCCATTTTGAATTCTGTCACTGTGTTTGCCCCCACCACTTCCATCGGGAGGGCATTCCAAGCATCCACCACCCTTTCAGTGAAAAAGTATCTCCTGACATTCCCTTTCAATTTACCCCCTTGCAGCTTCATGTTATGCCCTCTAGTTTTACAGCTTCCCAATCTTTGGAAAAGGTTTGTTTGTTCACTATTTCTCTTTACGTATTTCAAGGTCTGAATCATATCTCCCCTATCCCTCCTCTCCTCCAGAGTGTATATTTAGGTCTTCAAAAGCATAAAGAATCATAAAACATCATTGAAGTAAAATCGAACCAAAACCATACTTAAAAGTGCCAAATGCAACAATATCCTATAAATTCATTGAAGACAAGCAGAGGGAGAGGGGGGGGGAGGGGAGGGGAGGGGGAAAGAGGGGGGGGGGAAGAGGGGAAGGGGAGGAGGAGGGGGGGGGACCAGCTGGTTGTGTTGTGCTCCCTTGTTTTCGCATTGACTTTCATAGTCACATCAGAAAAGTGATCTTTCATGAGATTGTGTTCACCATCTTTTTACTTAGAGTTAATAGTTCCCCCCTTCCTCCCTTTCCCCCCTCCTCCTTCCCCCCTCCCCCTCCCCTCCCCCTCCCCCCCTCCTCCTCCCCTTCCCCTCTTTCCCCCTCCCCTTCCCCCCCTCCCTCCGCTTGTCTTCAATGAATTTATAGGATATTGTTGCATTTGGCCCTTTTAAGTATGGTTTTGGTTCGATTTTACTTCAATGATTTTTTATGATTCTTTATGCTTTTGATGTTTAGTTATATAGTTTGGTTTTTAATGCCCTTATCTATTATAAAAAAAAAAATATATCCTATTTTTAACTATCTCAGTTTTAGAAGTGTACCTAAGCCCATGTTTCTGGTTTCAGTGCTCTTTTGTTTTTATTTTCTATATTTTTCCCCCTTATTATGATTGTCATATTTTGCAGTCATCAGATAGATCACTTCCTGTATGATAAGTTAACATACATCCGTATCCGTATCTGTTTGCTCTTTATAGGCTTAGTTTTTTCTGTTTAAGCTCTCTAAATATCCTTCAGGCATTACGTAATGGTTTCCTGCTTCAAGTGCGATTTAAATAGCCTCTCTGCTTCTGCGCGGCTTTTCCCGCGCTTAAACATCACCGGTCCTGTTTGCAGTCTCTCTGTAAGCAAATCTTTTTTTCCCTTTTTTCCTTTTTCTTTTCTTATTTTTCATACAATTTTCCAATGATATGGTGTTCTCCATGTAATACCTATACCCCCCTTTTTTCCTGAATGTATGTTTGGAGAAATAGCAGGGTTTTTATCTTTACGGTTTATGGTTTGTTTCTATATGGGTGCAGCTTTTCGCAATGCTTCTTTCTTTATATCACATTCGTTATGTGATTATCTTTACATTAATTTTTTGTCATTCGATATAGTAATATATATTGGCTATTAGAGTCTGTCTCTTTCATGTACTGATGTTGGAATGTTTAAAAAATAGTTGCTCCCCTTGTTTTTGCTGCGCTTATCTCTTCTGTGTCTACAATTGTTCTTTTGAGTCTCCTTGGTCCCCTTGCTTCTTCGGCGGCACTCTCTAAGTGCCCCTGCCGTTGTGGTATATAGTAATAAACCTTCTCTCTTTCAGTATTGCTACCACACGGTTAAATGGTGTCGGCTTTATAGTCTTGCTCACTGCTGGCTCTCGTGTGGGTTTCTCAAGATGCTGATTTTTTACATCGCTAGTGTGGCGTTTTTATATGACCTCGAGTCTGTTTCCTCCTTCTGCTGTCCATTGTTTTTGTGTTAATATGTATGTATTTTATTTTGTTTTTAGACCCCTGAAGAAGGCCTCAGGCCGAAACTTTTTTGTTGGGTCCTCCAATAAAGTGTTTTGCATAAAAAAGCTTTTTGTGTGTAGGCCTGTTTTTTGGTTTCCGCTTTTTAACTATTTGCCCCCACCACTTCCATCGGGAGGGCATTCCAAGCATCCACCTTTTTCAGTGAAAAAGTATCTCCTGACATTCCCTTTCAATTTATCCCCTTGCAGCTTCATGTTATGCCCTCTAGTTTTACAGCTTCCCAATCTTTGGAAAGGGTTTGTTTTATATTTAGGTCTTCAAGTTTCCAGAGTGTATGTTTAAATTTTCATGTCATCTGCAAAAAGACAGACTTTTCCATTCAGTCCTACAGCAATATCACTCACAAATACATTGAATAGTGCTGGGCCCAGGACCGAAACCTGAGGCACCCCACTAATCACCCTCCTTTCATCCGAGTGAGCTCCATTTACCGTCACCTTCTGTCGTCTGTCAGTCAACCAATTTCTGATCCAGTTCACCACCTTGGAACCCATCCCCAAAATGCTGAGTTTATTGATAAGCCTCCTATGAGGAACAGTATCAAGGGCTTTGCTGAAATCCAGGTAGATGACATCCATCGTATGCCCCTGATCTAGTTCTCTGGTCACCCAGTCAAAGAACTCAATCAGATTTGTTTGGCAAGATCATCCTTTGGTAAAACCATGTTGCCTCGGATCATTCAACCTGTTGGTTTTGAGAAAGTCCACTATTTGCTCTTTCAGGAATGCCTCCATTACTTTTCCCACCACCAAGGTAAGGCTCAAGGGCCTGTAGTTTGTCACTTCTTCCCTGTCACCACTTTTGTGAAGAGGTACCACATCAGCCCTTCTCCAGTCCTGAGGAACTTCTCCTGTTTCCAAGGATCTGTTGAAAACATCCTTTAAACGGTCCTGCAAGAACCTCGCTGAGCTCTTTCAGTATCCTGGGATGTATCCCATCTGGTCCCATGGTCTTGTCCACTTTCAGTTTTGCAAGCAGTTCTAACACATCATCTTCTGTGAATGGTGTGGTATCTACTTCATGCCCATTTTTATATTTGGGAGTCACAGGTGGTCCATCTCCAGGATTTTCTTTAGTAAAAACAGAGCAGAAGTATTTGTTTAGCAATTTCTCTTTTTCAATGTCACTTTCCACGAGTCCATTCCCAGCACTTCTGAGTCCTGCAATTTCATCTCTGATTTTCCTCCTCTCTCGAATATACCTGAAGAAAGTTTTGTCGCCACACTTCACATCTTTAGCCATCTTTTCCTCTGCCTTTGATTTTGCTTCCTTTATTTCTCTTTGTCTCTTTTAGTTTGATCCTGTATTCCTTTCTGTGTTCCTTTGTTTGCAAGCTTTTGAATTTTGTGAAAGCTGTGTTTTTTTGCCTTTATTTGACAGCCACCTCTTTGGAGAACCAAATAGGTTTCCTTCTCCTCTTGTTTTTATTTACTTTCCTTAAATATTTATCTGTTGCCCCTTTTATTGCCACCTTTAGTTTAGCCCATTGCAATTCCACTTCCCTTATCCCCTCCCACCCTGCCAACTCCTCCTTCAGGTACTTGGCCATTTTACTGAAGTCAGTGTTTTTGAAGTTTAGGACTTTGAGCTTGCTATGACTGGTCTGCACCTGGGCTTTTATCTGAAACCATACCATGTGATGATCGCTGCTGCTCACAGGGGCACTCACCCGGACATTCGACACGCTATCACCGTTGGTGAGCACTAAATCCAGCATTGAGCTTTCCCTGGTTGGTTCCATCACCATTTGTCTTAGTAACGCATCTTGGAAAGCATCCACAATTTTTTTGCTTCTTTCCAGATTCGCAGAAGGAGTAAACCAATCCAAATTGGGTAGATTAAAGTCACCCAATATGATCACTTTCCCCTTTGTGGATATCTTGGCAATGTCTATAATCAATTTGTTATCTATTTCTTTGATTTGAGTCGGAGGTCTGTAGACTATAGCAGTATGGATGACAGTGCCATCTCCTCTTTCAAACACAATCCAGAGCGCTTCTTCTTTTCCCCATGCCCCCTGCATTTCAGTAGCTTTAATATTGCTTTTGACATATAAGGCTACTCCTCCTCCTTTTCCACTTTCTCTGTCTCTTCTGAATAGATTACAGTATAGCCAGCTATGGCTATATCCCATTTATGTGATTCATTAAACTATGTTACTGTAATGGCCACAATGTCCAAGTCCATTTCCACCATTAGGGCTTCCAAGTCCAGAACTTTGTTGGCTAAGCTTCAAGCATTTGTGGTCATTGCTTTCCAGCTTTTAACTGACTTGCATGTATTTTGCATTGATTTTGTTCTGCCTACTTCTTCCCACTTGTTGTTGATGTGTGGTTTAAAAGTGTGGCTGTTTCTGATGTTATTCTGCTTTTGCCGGGAGTGACGTCCTGAACTTGCCTTTTCCCATCCATCACCCCCTTTTTCTAGTTTAAATGCATATCCATATACTGTCTGAATTTTTCATTTAGGATTCTTTTCCCTGCGACAGAGAGATGTAGTCCATCAGCACAGTATAGTCTCTTGTTGTTCCATCTGTTTCCCCAGTCGCCTATAAATCTGAATCCTTCTTGTTTTCACCAGGTCTAGAGCCATGTATTAAAGCTGTTTATGCGATGTAGCCTCTCTGCCCCCTTACCAAGAACAGGTAGAACTTCTGAGAATGCTACAGTGTTAACAATGGGCTTGAGTTTCTCTCTCAGAGTTTGGAAGTCCCTTTGAACTTCAGAGGCACTGTTTCTAGCCAGGTCGTTTGTACCCAAGTGGATGACAATATCAATTTTGGAGTGCTCACTTTCTGCGCTAAGTACAGTACATCAACAATTTGGTTTGTATTCCTGCTGGCTGAAGAGCCTGGGAGGCATTTTCTTCTCTCCTTTGAACTGTGTTCCCAAGTTGGTGCCTCTGATGATGGAATCTCCAAGTAGTAGTAGTTTTCTGTTTTGTGAGGTTTTCTTCATATTTGGTGCTTTAGCAGGAGATTGGGCATTGACTGTCTAATTTAAGGGCCCTTCATTTTCCATGGATTGGGCATCCTCATTAACCAAAACAGAGAAGGCATTATGAAGGGATATCTCTTAATGTTTAGGGTGTCTCTGCGTTACAGGTCTCAATCTACCTGAGCCCACTGTGATCCATTTGTTCCTGGGATGTTTGATATTGAACAGTACCGGTCCCAAGACCGAATCGTGGGGCACACCTTTCTTTCATCCGAGTCAGTTCCATTTATCGTCATCTTCTATTGTCTGTCAGTCAACCAATTTCTGATCCACTTCACCACCTCGGGACCCATCCCTGAACTGTTGAGTTTATTGATAAACCTCCTATGAGGAACAGTATCAAAGGCTTTGCTGAAATCTAGGTAGATCACATCCATCGCATGCCCTTGATTGTTCTCTGGTCACCCAGTCAAAGAACTCAATCAGATTTGTTTGACAAGTTTGTCCTTTGGTAAAACCATGTTACCTTGGATCATGCAACCTGTTGGTTTCGAGGAAGTCCACTATTTGCTCTTTCAGGAGCACCTCCATTACTTTTCCCACCACCAAGATAAGGCTTACAGGGGGCTGTCTTGGAATATCACACATATGGCTCGCCAACCACAGCTGGCTATGCAATGGTTCTCATGTAGGATGGCCTATGCAACTTTCTCCGGTCTGCCGGGGTGGACAACTAGAACCACCCCTTAGAGCAGACCAGATAGGGGGTTTATATTAGTGAACCCTGTCATCCATCAGGGGAGTGCTGCTGGCTCACAGGTACATCAGTAGCGAAGAAAGGGCATGCAGTTAAGACCTTTTCATACTCCCATATGCAGGTCTGTGCAACATTCCCCATACTCACCATTTACAAGGCCCACCTGTCATTTACACCACACAGCCTACCAATGGCAAGCCCCCACTGCCTATGGAACAGAACCAGACCAAACAGATGTATGGAAGTTAGACAAACTTTATGTATGGCATATTTTATTTTAAAAGGCAATCAGGTAGCAAATAACAGAGGTACATAGAAACTATGGTGCAAAACATATCTGTACATCATACCACCCATCCCCCCCTAATTTTCCCACACAAAACTTCCATGCATACTCACCCCATCCCCCTCCCCACAACCTGGGTCCCCTCTACCCCCTTTTCTCTCAAGCCCTACCCCCTCAAACCCTATTCCCATTTAACCCGGTGTCATGGGCCCCCACTCCCACTGTGGGTCCAGTACAGCACTACTCCCTATATGGTCCCCTCCCTTGGGCACCTTGGCCTGATTGTTATTGCTGCAGCAAGGCAGTGGTGACTGCCCGCAAACTATTGCATATTGCCTCTGCTGCTCCTTCCACTGCCTCTCTCATGAGCCACACAGAACATGCACCACTGCATCCCTAGAGCACACTGGCTCCTGAGTTCTACCAGCATAACAGGGAGATGGGGGAGCAGGAGAGGTGGCCACTGGGGGCTGCTATGGCTGGCCAATGCTACATGGGCAGACCCTTGGGCCTGAGGATCTGATGATGTGCTTGTGGAGTGAACGGCCCTGGAGGGTGTGGGATGATGCAATGGCAGCCTTTCGGCTTCAGATGACTACCTTGCCTCCAACTTTACAACTGGTGCCTGCAGCACTGCAGCCACAGTGACAAATGGTTCTTAAATATCCATTACTGCTGCTGCCCCTTCCCTCATCTCCACAGCAGCTGCTTCAGGCCCCTCATCCATGCGTTCCTGTACCTCCTTCATGTCTTCCACATTTCTTCTGTCTTCCAGCTCCTCACTGTCTGCCTCCTCCTCCTCTTCATCCCATTTGCCCTCATTCCCCTCCCCTTCATCCTCCTCCTCCTCTTCTGTTTTTTCTTCCTCTCCTTCCTTCTGGAGGAAAGGTCCATAAACCATTATTAAAGCGGACCCAGGTAATCTACTGCTTGCCCCAGTACAAGCATTTTGGAACCAATGTGTCTTTTTAGGAAACTGTTATTGTGACCTTGATTGGCCACTGTTGGAAACAGGATACTGGGCTTCATAGACCTTGGTCTGACCTAGAATGGCATTTCTTATGTTCTTATGTTCTCCTCCATGTGTTCTTCCTCCTCTTCCTCTTCTTCCTCTTCCTCTTCACCATCCTCTGAGCTTCCTTGCCTCTCAAGCCTCATGCTACCAGCTGTGGAGGCTGTCAAAGTGGTTGTGGTACTGGTAGAGGTGGAGCTGGCATGTTGCTGCTGCGATGGCATGCTGGTGACTGCTGTAGCAGAGGTGTCCTGTGCGGGCCGGTCCTGCTGTGCTACAGGCTTCTGTGGAGCATCCTGGTGACATTGTGCTGCATAAACCATAGTTTTCCATCAGTATATGTGGCATTACATGGAATGTCACAGTTAGATGTTGCATAGTCACATAGCAAGGAAGGCCCATGCTACCTCAGTTACACTACATTGTCTATGGCTATGGAACTAGGGCTTCTTTTCCCCATTCCCAGACCCTGAGTTCCTTGATCTACTTCCAGGGTTTTCTATTCTATGCTTTCAATGTCAACTGATTGACCTCTCAGACATGGTATGTACTGCAAAATCACAGGCTCACGTTGCTGCCGGCCTAGCTGACACAGCTGTGTGCATCTGGTTCACTGATAAGAACATAAGATATGCCATACTGGGTCAGACCAAGGTCCATCAAGCCCAGTATTCTGTTTCCAACAGTGGCCAATCTAGGTCATATGTACCTAGGAGTTTCCCAAAGGGACACAGGTTCCACAATGCTTCTTTGGCCACTGTTGGAAACAGAATACTGGGCTTGATGGACCTTGGTCTGACCCAGTATGGCATATCTTATGTTCTTATCCTGGGTCCCTTCTTAATAATGGTTTATGGACCTTTCCTCCAGGAACTTGTCCAAACCTTTTTTAAACCCAGCTACACTAACAGCCTTTACTACATCCTCCGGTAACAAATTCCAGAGTTTGATTACACGTTGAGTGAAAAAATATTTTCTTTTATTAGTCTTAAATAGTTTACCCTGTAGCTTTATTGCATGTCCCCTAGTCTTTCTATATTCTGATAAGGTAAACAATCATAAGAACATAAGAACATAAGAAATGCCATACTGGGTCAGACCGAGGTCCATCAAGCCCAGTATCCTGTTTCCAACAGTGGCCAATCTAGGTCATACGTACCTAGCAGTTTCCCCAAAAGACACAGGTTCTGCAGTGCTTGTACTAGGCCAAGCATTGATATCCTGGGTCCCTTTTTAATAGTGGTTTATGGACCTTTCCTCCAGGAACTTGTCCAAACCTTTTTTAAACCCAGCTATACTAACAGCCCTTACTACATCCTCCGGTAACAGATTCCAGAGTTTGATTACACGTTGAGTGAAGAAATATTTTCTCCTATTTGTCTTAAATAGTTTACCCTGTAGCTTCATTACATGTCCCCTAGTCCTTCTATATTCTGATAGCGTAAACAATTGATCTACGTTTATCCGTTCCACTCCATTCATTAATTTATACACCTCTATCATATCTCCCCTCAGCCGTCTCTTTTCTAGGTTAAAGAGCCCTAACCTTTTTAGCCTCTCTTCATAGGAGTATCCTTCCATCCCCTTCACCAATTTGGTGGCTCTTCTCTGTACTTTTTCTAATAACTCTATGTCCTTTTTAAGATACGGTGACCAGAATTGCACACAATATTCAAGGTGCAGTCGTACCATGGAGCGATACAGAGGCATTATAATATCCTTTGTTTTATTCTCCATCCCTTTCCTTATGATACCTAGCATTCTATTTGCTTTCTTGGCCACCGCTGCACACTGGGTGGAGGGTTTTAACATGTTATCCACGATGACTCCTAAATCTTTTTCCTGGGTGGTGGTTTCTAATGTGGAGCCTTGCATCGTGTAACTATAGTGTGGGTTGTTCTTTCCTAGGTGCATAACTTTGCACTTGTCCACATTAAATTTCATCTGCCATTTGGATGCCCAGTCTTCCAATTTATCCAGATCCTCCTGCAGTTTTCCACAATCCTCTTGGGTTTTAAACAACTTTAAACAGTTTTGTGTCATCTGCAAATTTGATAACCTCACTAGTTATTCCCTTTTCCAGGTCATTTATGAATATGTCAAAAAGTAGCGGACCCAGTACAGATCCCTGGGGTACTCCACTATTCACCTTTTTCCATTGGGAATATTGGCCATTTAGCCCTACCCTCTGCTTTCTATCTTTTAACCAGTTCCCGATCCACAATAGTACACTGCCTCTTATCCCATGACTTTTTAGCTTCGCCAAAAGTCTCTGATGGGGGACCTTGTCAAAAGCTTTCTGAAAGTCCAGATACACTATATCAACCGACTCACCTTTGTCTACCTGTTTATGCACACCTTCAAAAAAACAGATCAGATTAGTAAGACAAGATCTTCCTTGTCTAAAGCCATGTTGGCTGTCTCCCATTAGGCCATGACTATCTACATGCTGTGTAATTTTGTTCTTTATGATGGTTTCTACCATTTTCCCTGGTACTGACGTCAGGCTCACCGGTCTGTAATTTCCCGGGTCACCCCTGGAACCCTTTTTAAAAATTGGTGTTACGTTGGCGACCCTCCAATCTTCAGGTATTACAGATGATTTTAATGAAAGTTCACAGATTACCAATAACTGGTCTGCAATCTCATATTTCAGTTCTTTCAACACTCTGGGATGTATACCATCCGGTCCAGGTGATTTGCTACTATTCAGTTTATCAAATAGTTGTAATATATCTTCCCTGTGTAGCGATATTTCTCTCAATTCCTCTGCAGTATCACCTTTAAATACCACTTCAGTCTTGGGTAACATCCCTACATCTTCCTCAGTAAAGACCGAAGCAAAGAATTCATTCAGTCTCTCTGCTATAGCCTTGTCTCCTCTTACTGCCCCTTTTACCCCTCTATCATCTAATGGTCCAATTGACTCTCTCACAGGCCTTTTGCTACGAATGTACTTGAAAAAGTCTTTATTTCGTGTTTTTGCTTCCGTAGCAAGTTTCTTCTCAAATTCCCGCTTTGCCTGCCTCTACGATCTACGTTCTACGTTTATCCGTTCCACTCCATTCATTAATTTATAGACTTCTATCATATCTCCCCTCAGCCGTCTCTTTTCCAGGTTAAAGAGCCCTAAACCTTTTAGCCTTTCTTCATAGGAGTATCCTTCCATCCCCTTTACCATTTTGGTGGCTCATCTCTGAACCTTTTCTAAAATAGCTATATCCTTTTTAAGATACGGCGACCAGAATTGCACACAATATTCAAGGTGCGGTCTCACCATGGAACGATATAGAGGCATTATAATATCTTTTGTTTTATTTTCCATTCCTTTCCTTATGATACCTAGCATTCTATTTGCTCTCTTGGCCGCTGCTGCACACTGGGCCGAGGGTTTTAACATGGTATCCACAATGACACCTAAATCTTTTTCCTGGGTGGTGGTTCCTAATGTGGAACCTTGCATCGTGTAACCATAGTTTGGGTTGTTCTTCCCTAGGTGCATAACCTTGTACAAGAGTACGATCAGGTGTTCTGGTATACCCATGCTTCTTAATGTGGCCCAGAGTTTCTCATGGTTTACACAGTCAAAAGCCTTGCTATAGTCGATAAAGCACAAATAGATATCCTTTTGGTATTCTTTAGTCTTTTCAAGGATCCATCTCACATCTGCAATGATGTCTCTCGTTCCTCACCCTTTCCTGAACCCTGCTTGCACTTCAGGTAGTTCTTGTTCCAGGTATGGTTGTAGTTTCTTTTGAATAATCTTCAGTAGAATCTTGCTGGCATGTGGGATCAGAGCGATTGTGTGATAATTTCCACAGTCAGTTGGATCACCTTTCTTTAGTACTGGTATAAACACAGATCTTTTCCAGTCAGTTGGCCATGATGTTGTCTTCCATATTTCTTGGCAGAGCCTTGTAAGTATGGTAACAGCTGCATCAGATTGCTGTAATATTTCTATGGGAATGCTATCAATGCCTGGTGCTTTGCTCTTTGATAAGGCTTTCAATGCTACTTTAACTTCTTCTTTCATCACCAATGGTTCCCAATCATAAGTTACAGGTTGAAACGGCTGTTGGTCCACTTGATCTTTATCATATAAAAACTCTGTATATTCCTTCCACCTTTTCTTGATCTTCTCAGCATCATCCAGAATATGCCGAATACCTTGCCGAATGGCGTTTTGAGCCTCAGATAATGAGGTTGCTCTGTCTAAATTAATAAACCAAAATTCTTCTGAATAAATTATACCATTAAACGTGTCCAATTTACAATCCCACCTTTTCACAAACTGAACATAGCTAACTGGTTCTGATTCTTCAGTGGGGTCTAATGCAAGATTATTTGTTATGCCCTCTGCAACACTGATCAAAGACACGGCTTTCACCACGCTCTCCGTATTCTGTATCGGTGTGTGTAGATTTGCTGTATGATCTTTTCCTGTTAGACTTTACTCCCAGAGTCGCTGATTTTCTAACATTTTCACAATCTGAAAAAGAAAACATAGGGTCTAATACTTTTTCTTTTACAATGGCCTTAAAATTTAGGCACGGGATAAAGCCTGAATACTTATTATTTTGTTTGTCTTTTGGTTTTTGGTAAGGAGTTGATTGCTCTTCTGTATCGGCGTGTGTAGATTCACCGTCAGAAAAACTCTCACTGTATGTTCTTTTCCTGTTAGACTTCTTTCCCAGAGTCGCTGATTTTCTCTCGATCTGAAAAAGAAAACATAGGGGCTAATACTTTTTTCTTTTACATTGGCCTTAAAATCTAGGAGCGGGATAAAGCCTGAATACTTACTATTTTGCTTGTCTTTTGGCTTTCGGTAAGGTACCGTCTGTTGATTAGGTTGGCCATCTTGTTTTGTAGCATCTTCTTGGTCTAAAATAAAAAGATTAAAGGTTGAGACATATTATGAAGAGCATAGCTGCTGGAAAATTTTTAAAAAACCACATGACATACCTTTTAACTTTCTTTGCTGTCTTCGTTTTGTAAGAGAAAGTTTATTTGTAAAACCTGGCTTCTGCCCCTGTTTTTAAAGACAATCATAAATTCAGAGACAGAAACATTACATAACCAGTATTTTTAAAAAGTAAGATTCATATCTACTCACAATTTTGATGTCTGAAACACATGGTTCTGATATGGCCTCCTTACCATCTATAGACTGTGTGACCTGCTTTGTAGAAGCTTCCTGGTCTTTAATATTAAAAAAAAAACCCATAAGACACATTATAAAGAGCATGGCTGCTGGAAAATTAAAAAACACATGACATACCTTTTAACTTTCTTTGCTGCCTTCGTTTTGTAAGAGAAAGTTTATTTGTAAAACCCAGTTTCTGCTCCTATTTTTAAAGACAATCATAAATTCAGAGACAGAAACATTACATAACCAATATTTTTCAAAAGAAAGACTCATATCTACTCACCATGTTGATGTCTGAAGAGGTACCGATCTTACAATCTAGAAAAGAGACGGCTGAGGGGAGATATGATAGAAGTCTATAAATTAATGAATAGAGTGGAACGGGTAAACGTAGATAGATTGTTTACGTTATCAGAATATAGAAAGACTAGGGGACATGCAATGAAGCTACAGGGTAAACTATTTAAGACTAATAAAAGAAAATATTTTTCACTCAACGTGTAATCAAACTCTGGAATTTGTTATCGGAGGATGTAGTAAAGGCTGATGTCCAGGAACAAGCAGGAATGTAGTCTTCACATATGGGTATCGTCAGGGCCGGATTTACCTTGAGTGAGGCCCTACGCCAAAAAAAATTGTGGGCCCCCAGGAAAGATAAAAACGAGCACGCCAGATCAGCTGCACGCTGTTGGCCCTGACGTCATAATTAAACTGGGAATCCCAAAAGCCAAACTTGGAATGTACAACACTGTAGAAATAAAACTATACATTAATTTGCTCTTGTACTAAACAAAGCGCAGACGTTAATGATGCACATTTACCAGAGCTGACATATTCCAATTAATAAATTCAAAATAAAGAGATATTTTTCTACCTTTTGTGCATTTTTTTTCAGCTGCAATTGCTCCAGCCACTTTCTTCTGGTTTCTTCGTGTCTTCTGCTAACTCTCCATCGTCTGCTGTCCATTTGTCCTTTCTTCTCTCTTCTAGTTTTTTTCCATTCTCTCTCTACATCTGCTTTAACATACTAATCTTTCTCCTTTTGCTCTTTCCTCATTCCTATTTCATCCACTCAAATTTTACCCCTCCATCCTCACTTACTCTCCCAATACCCGGCCAATTGTAGATTTTTTATCCCTCCCACACAAAATATTTTTCCCTTCTCCATTTTACTCTTCCAGCCCCATCCCATTCTAATCCTCCCCAACATCAGCTCCCTTCTAGTTCCAGCCTCACCCAGCATCCATTCCCTTCTAGTCCCTGCATCAGCCTTTTTCCAGTCCTAGCCACCCATCAGCTCATTTCCAGTCCTAGCAACCCCCCAACCCAATACCAGTCCTAGCCCCCCATCAACCCACTTCCAGTCCTAACCCCCCATCACCCCATTTTCAGTTTAAGCCCCCTCTATAACCCATTACCAGTCCTAACCCCCCATCAGCCCACTTCCAGTCCTAACCCCATCAACCCATTTCCAGTCAGCCCCCATAGCCCATTGCCAGTCCTAACCCCCCCCCCATCAGCCCACAGCCTATTACCAGTCCTAACCCCATCAGCCCACCTCACGTCCTACCCCCTCCCCATCAGCCCATTTCCTGTCCTTGCCCCCCCATAGCCCATTATCAGTCCTATCCCCCCCATAGCCCATTACCAGTCCTAACCCCCCATCAGCCCACAGCCCATTACCAGTCCTAACCCCATCAGCCCACCTCCAGTGTTAGCCCCCCCATCAGCCCATTTCCAGTCCTAGCCCCCCATAGCCCATTACCAGACCTAACCCCCTCCCAACAGCCCACAGCCCATTACCAGTCCTAACACCATCAGCCCACCTCCATTATTAACCCCCCCAGCCCATTTCCAGTCCTAGCCCCCCCCATAGCCTATTACCAGACAGCCCCCATCAGCCCACAGCCCATTACCAGTCTTAACCCCCCCCCATAGCCCATTACCAGTTCTAACCCCCCCAGCCCACCGCCCACAGCCCATTACCAGTCCTAACCCCATCAGCACACCTCCAGTATTAACGCCCCCCCCCCCCCAGCCCATTACCAGTCCTAACCCCCATCGGCTCAAGTAAAATTGAATAGTTTAAAAAAAACGCTGGCTGCTGCCGTCCTGCGGGGCCCCCTCTGCCCGGCTGAGCCCCTCCGTGCCAGCTTTGAGAGGCGCGAAGGGAGAGTGTCTCCCTCGCGTCTCTGTTAAGCCTGCAGGGGCAGATGGGAAATTTCCCATCAGCCCCTGCGGGCTTAACAGAGACGCGAGGGAGACACTCTCCCTTCGCGCCTCTCAAAGCCGGCACGGAGGGATTCAGCCGGGCAGAGGGGGCCCCGCGGGACGGCAGCAGCCAGCGTTTTTTTTTTTAACTATTCAAAAGCCGGCACGGAGGGATTCAGCCGGACAGAGGGGGCCTCTCGGTACAGTTCATGCTGCCGCGGTAGCAGCCAGCGTTTTTTTTTAAACTATTCAATTTTTGTGGGCCCTTGTCAGCTGTGGGCCCTACGCCACGACGTAACTGGCGTATAGGTAAATCCGGCCCTGGGTATCGTCGGTACCGACGGAGCATGCGCAGGAACACTCCCCAGCATCCAATAGGAACGCTTTTGGGAGCATCCCTCAGCACATGCGCGCTGCCTTCCCGCCTTTCCAACTGTCCCTCTTCAGTTCTTCATTTTCCATGGAGCGGACAGGACCCATACCCTGTCACCGCAGAAAACTCCGTCTTTAAAATTGTTTTCTTGTGGTCGCGTTTGCCTCCGCACGACACCTACCGGTACCGCCGGTTCTTTCCTTTTGTTTTCTCAAAAAATTTTATACTTTGAACTGTTTCTCTTCAGAAACTTTTCTTTTTCAGTGCTAGGTGCCATTTTGGGCATTAGGCCTCATATTCCTGAAACATGGAAAAACCAACTAGTGGTTTTAAAAAATGTACTAAGTGTGGCGGTACCATTTCCGACACTGACACCCATGATTGGTGTCTTAAATGTTTAGGGCCTGAACATTCTCCATCTGCATGTCTCTCCTGTATGGGGATGACTAAGAGAGGAAGACAGAACCGGGCTGCAAAGCTCGGTACTCTCTTTTCTTCGGATGCCAGATCCATTGCATCGACATCTTCAAGAGCCTCCTCTTCCTCCCATGGATCTCAGGTAACTAAACAAAAAAGCCGGTCCTTAAAGGATAGCTCTCCTGCTAAGCATTGAGAGGCCATTGGCATTGCCCTTGAGGGAACCACACCAGCAAAACAGCCCCGGCGGGAGGCTTCGGCTTCCAAAGCATCAAGGGGGCTCCAGGATGTTCTCGAGGCCTCGACCTCGCAAGAACTACTGGTGCCATGCTCAGGGCCATGCTCCCGGCCATGCTCCCGGCCGTTTTCACCGGTACCAACACCCAGGCATCGGCAGCGTCGATAGACCAGAGGTTCCTCGCTATCGAACACAGTATTGCAGCTCTTCTCACAGCTGCGGTACCGTTGACACCTATGGTTCGACGGGCACCGGTACCGACATCGATACCGATGCTGGTACCTACACCGGTACAGACACCGGTTCCAGTACCGACGATACCGGTACCAACGGTACCGCCCCCAGTGGGAATTCTTCCCACGCCATCTTTGGCTGGAATCAACAGTCGGTACCGGATCAGCTTGGTACCGACTTCGATCGATATCGGAACTGTGCTTTGCATGAGCATCATGGTCTGGAATACTTCGAATCCTCCGATTCCGAAGACTCTGACAATTCTGCTGGTACCAGAGGGTTTCTCCTGGAAGATCCCTCTTTTCCCCAACGCAGAATGTCACCTCCAGAGGATATGTCTTTTCAGGATTTTATTTGTGATGTGGCCAAGGGCCTTTCAATCATGGTAGCTCCTGAACAGGAACCCAGAGCAAAGGAATTGGAAATTCTCCAGTATCCTAAAGCTCCAAAGGAGGCAGCCATTCTGCCCATCCATGAAATTCTGCATAATTTGATACTCAGAATGTGGGAGACACCTCCGACTACATCTCCTCATTCTAGGAGGCTTGATACTATGTATCGAGTTCCGCCATGTCCTGGATTTCAAAAGACTCAGCTGCCACACCATTCAATGGTGGTGGAGTCAACCATGCGTAGGATGAAAGGTGCAAAGAGGCATGCATCCAGTCCCCCAGGTCGTGAATGCAGGACTCTGGATGCTTTTGGGCGCCGAACCTTTCAGGCTTCCATGCTTTCAGCTAGGATCAGTTCATATATACTATATATGGGCATGTTCCTCAAAGAAGTTACAGGAGACTTGGAGCTTATGAGCCCACTTCTCCCAGATGACAAGAGACAAGACTTCCTTGCTCTAGTTAAGCATGCTCAAGATGTCTCCAAGTTTGTGAATCATGCAGCCTTTGACTGCTTTGAATGCATTAGCAGAACCTCTGCTATTGCCATTGGGGCACAACGGATTGCCTGGCTTCAGGCATCAGACTTGGAGACTTGGGTACAGGACAAGGTAGGCAACATTCCTTACATGGAAGAGAATCTCTTTGGCAAGAACTGGCAGGAAAAGACTAACGAGTTAGATGCTGACAATACCACTCTAGATAGATTGTCAAAATCTACAGCCACTCCAGCCAAAAAGAAGCCTTATAAAAAACCCTCTTTCAGCAAAGAGGAAATTTTATCCTTCCTATACCCTGCAGAGTCAAACAGGGTTAGGTTACCCAAAAGGGACAAACTAGACAGCAAAAGAAGCCAAAAGGCCCGAGAGCCCAACCAGCTACGCAGGTTCAGCCCCCTCAAGGGCTTTGACTCCTTCCTAGAGAGCTTAGCCTTCCTGCTTCTGAGGGGTCCCCAACCCCCCAATATCCCAGGCAGGTTATGCCACTTTGCCAACAGATAGCATCAGATAACAGCAGAAGATTGGACTCTGTCCATTGTGGGAGAGGGGTACAAGCTCCATTTTTACAGCATGCCCCCTCCTACAATTCTAAGGCAATTCAATTCTCAAACATCCGCAATCTGCTAGATCACGAGGTCTCAACACTTCTTGCCCAAGGGGCAATAGAAGAGGCACCCATTCTCCAACAGGGTTCAGGGTTCTACTCCCCCTATTTTCTTATTCCAAAGAAAACAGGAGGACACCGACCCATTCTAGACCTCAGAGAATTGAACAAATACCTGTTCCTAGAGAAGTTCAAAATGATTTCTCTTGGAACTCTTCTGCCATACCTTCAAAGCCAGGATTGGCTTTGCTCTCTAGACTTAAAGGATGCATACGCTCACATTCTGATCCATCCAGATCACAGAAAATTCTTACGATTCCTGTTCAAGGGAAAACATTTCCAGTACAGGGTTCTTCCCTTTGGTCTGGCTTCAGCACCAAGAGTATTCACAAAATGCATGGCAGTAGTAGCTGCATTTCTGCGAACCCTGGGGATATTCGTCTTCCCTTACTTAGACGACTGGCTCATTCGAGCCCCTACAGTTGCAGAGGCCAGCACTGCACTGTCTTGCACAATGCGAATCCTCCAATACTTGGGGTTGGTAATAAACTTCCCAAAATCCCAACTTGTTCCTTCCCAATGCCTGGAATTCATAGGGGCCTGTCTAGATACCAGACAGGCAAAGACTTTCCTTCCACAGGTGTCTTCGCATAATGCAACTAGCTTCTCAAGCATCAGGGAAATCCTCCCTAACTGCTCGGGAGCTACTATAGTTGCTGGGACATATGGCATCCACAGTTCATGTAGTCCCATATGCTCGCCTCCACATGCAAGCAGCTCAGTGAACCCTATCTACACAGTGGACACAGGCCACAGGACATTTATCAGGCAAAATAGTAAACTCTCAATGACTAATTTTGTCCCTCCAATGGTGGCAATCACTAGAAAATCTGACAGTGGGGTCTCCTTTCCATCAACCCCTTTTTCAGGCCACCCTAACAACAGATGCATCACAGGGTGGGTTGGGGAGCACACCTGAATCATCTTTCTACCCAGGGCACCTGGACTCCACAGGAGGCTGGTCTATACATAAACCTCCTGGAATTAAGAGCAATCTATTTATCTCTTCGAGTATTCCACGCCCAGCTCAGCTACAAGACAGTCCTAGTCCAGACGGACAATCAAGTAGCCATGTTCTATGTGAACAAGCAGAGCGGGACAGGCTCTCTGTCATTATGCAACGAAGCTTTATGACTGTGGGCCCTCACCAGAGAGTATCAAATTCACCTTCAAATTCACACTGCACCTAGACACAATCACCATTGCTAATAAATACAACACCATCAATCTCATTTACAGGGCACCAAGTGCTTCATCAGACGAACTCTCTGATATAATTGATCTAGCCTGTAATCCTGAAAGCCCGACCAAACCAAACTAGCTGATGGGCGACTTTAATCTTGCCTCCACCCAACCCTCCTTATCTAGCACCTTCCTCGAGGCAATGGCCAAACTCAACTACATGCAAATCATAAATGATCCCACCCACCAACGAGGGAACTCACTTGATCTTGTCTTTGCCCCACCCACAGCCACGGACACAAAGTGTCAATTCGATCTCTCCATCACCCCTGTCCCCTGGTCAGACCACAGCCTGATAACTTTCCTGATACCATCACAACAAGACACACTCAGACGACCAAATATTCTCCCATCAGCAAACCCTGATCGTTTCAATCCACTGGACAAAGATGTGTTCACTAAACATGCACTCCCAAAGCTTACTCAACCAACAACCAACATCAACGACATGGTAACTAATTGGAATGACACTCTTCCTCTAGCAAGCAATCAACAGCTATTAACTGTGCTGATAAAAGGCAGACAGTCCCATGGTTCTCTCCTGAACTATGGATGTCCCTACTTCTCCTGAGAAAACTAGAGAGAAAATGGAGGTGCACCCATAACACCTCGGACCAAGACACGTACTTAGCCCACCTGAAAAATCATCGTGAATCAATCTGGGCTAAGAGGAAGGAATTCCACTCCGAGCTCCTCAGCCGATCCCTAAGCAAGCCACATGATCTCTTTAATTTAGTAAAATCCTTAACCAAGGAACCATCACCACCACAACAAGAATTTATACAACCACAATTATACGCCAACTATATTCAATCCAAAGCCATCAAAACAATCACAACCACACTACAAGAACCATCTCAGCCTCCCCAACATCAGAATCCTCTCATCAAACTCTCACCCCCATCAGCAAAAAGCATTGAAGACATTATTGCCACCATCAACACCACCACTGCACCAAATGACCTATGCCCAGCACACTGGATCAGAACAATGCGCTCGGAACTCAGTCCAATCATAGCGGAGATTGCAAATCAGTCATTCTCAACAGGAATATTCCCATCGACTCTTAAGCAGACATCCATTCGACCGTTACTAAAGAACAACCAGCTGGACCCAAAGAAGGAGGAATCTTACCGGCCGATTTCCAGCATCCCACTACTAGCTAAAATCCTTGAGAAGGTGACCCAGGGACAGATCCAGCAACATATAGATATCTCAGCCCCCCTAGACCCCTGCCAACATGGATTTAGGGAGTCTCATGGAGTGGAAACACGCCTGACCTCCCTAACTAACACACTCATCAGTGGGATAGACAGCATCAAGACATGCTTCGCGTTAATCTTCCTCGACATAACGGCAGCGTTTGACTCAGTCGACCACAACCAACTCCTAGCTCAACTCCATGAGAAGGGGATCCAGGGTTTTGCATGGAATTGGTGTAAATCCTACCTAGAAGATCGATGGCAACAAGTCCAGATTGGCGCCAATACATCCGAACCTTTCCAACAAAAGCAAGGAGTTCCCCAAGGTTCCTCCCTATCTGTGCTGCTCTTTAACATATACATGCAGCCAATTTGCGAAATCACCCATGCCTTCGGCATATCTTGCCTCATCTATGCAGATGACATACTGATGTTCACACCTATTAGCGTCACCCGTCCTGATTACACAGCCTTAATCGACTGCTTCAATGCAATAACAGACTGGCTCCTTAATCAGAACCTGTGAATAAATTTTAAAAAAAACGAGGTTCTAATTCTCACAAAAAATAAAGGCTTCTCACCCCCTTCGACCCTGAAAGTAAGAGATGCAGAACTTCCAATCAAGTCCACTATACGCCACCTGGATGTGACCCTGGATCGACATCTAGACTTCAAAGAGCACATAAAAAGCACTGTAAAAGCCATCTACTACAAGATCAGGACCCTTCGACATCTGAGACCCATGCTACAACCAGAGGACTTCCGCACAATATTCCAAGCGTTAGTCACACCCCACTTTGACTACGCAAATTTTATACTCCACGGCCTCCCCAAAAATACCCTAAACCCGCTACAATTAGCGATAAATGCAGCGGCTCGAGTCTTGTGTGGAGCATCAAGGCGAGTGCAGATCTTACCTGTCAGGAAGATGGCAGCATGTACGTTCTGGAGGGACAACTTCAGAACCTTTCCACCAAAGCCAGGGAGTGCCGCAAGGATCCTCCCTCTCGGCCTTATTGTTCAACATATACATGCAGCCAATTTGTAGGATCATTCGGTCCTTCAACGTCGACTGCATGATATACGCCGACGATGTCCTACTTTACATGCCCTTCTCTACAGAGCATTTGGACCTCTCCCCATTGACGAGCTGTTTCAATGCAATATCTGACTGGCTTCTGTCTCAAAACCTCCGAATACAACATAAGAAAACGGAAGTACTCTTCATTACGAGGAATCCAAATTTTAACCCACCACAATATCTTAAAGTAAAAGAAGCTGAGCTACAATCTAAACCCACAATACGTTACCTAGGGGTCACTTTGGATCAACACCTGGACATGAAGGCGCACATAGGAAACACAGTTAGAGCAATATACTACAAGATCCGCTCGCTCAGGCATTTACGCTCCCTGCTTGAACCAAATGATTTCAGGACAATCTACCAGGCGCTGATCATACCTCATTTTGACTATGCCAATGCCATTTTACAAGGCCTTCCCCAATCCACCTTGAACCCGCTACAACTCGCCATGAATGCGGCAGTGAGGGTTCTGCATGGAGCCTCCAGGAGCGACCATGTGACGCCTCTTCTGAAGCAGTTACACTGGCTACCCATCCAGGCCAGGATCGTTTTCAAGACCATGTTACTCACATTCAAAGCTGTTAACAAGCTCTCCTCTGCCTCCTTAACTGCCCTCATCCACACCACATCCCCAAATAGAGCAAGAAGATCCACGGCTATAAACTCACTAAAAGTTCCGAAGGCACTAACAAAATGCACCACAACTACAGCCAACAGGGCCTTTAGTCTCTATGCGCCAATATGCTGGAATGCATTACCCCCAAATATTCGGGCCATCAGGAGCCTAACACAGTTTAGGAAAGCCCTCAAACACCACCTTTTCATCAAGTACCTCATTGATAGCAACGACACCACACCCCAAGCAATCAAGGGATCCTCAACAACACGCCCAGACAGATACTCTAACTCCAAGTGGTTCATATGATTCTATGAAACCTCCCTGTTCATATGACTTTACGCAGTTTGCTTTGTAAATAGTTGCCCCTTGTTATCCAAGTTTTTTGCCCTGTTATCTGTAAACTCATACGTGTTAACTGTACTGAGTATTTTTGTTACATGTAAACCGCGCTGATGCCGAATAGTGCGGTATAAAAGAGACTGTAAATAAATAAATAAATAACCCCCATCCTAAGGGATCTACATTGGCTCCCAATAAGTTGCAGGATCTCATATAAAGCCCTCCTTATTACCTTCAAGGCCATTAATAAAATTTCGCCCTCAGTCTCAGCCCTTCTCAACCACACCCCCAACAACAGATCTAGGAGGTCATTAGCTGCCAATACACTAGTAATCCCAAGGGAAACCACAAAATATGCACAATCAACTAACAATAGAGCATTTTCGTCCTATGCTCCTAGATACTGAAACAGCCTCCCTCCCAGCATCAGATCGATCAGCGACCTAATGCAATTCAGAAAAGCCCTCAAGCACCACCTATTCCTTATGTACTTCTCACAACCTAACGACACCTCTCCTCCTCACTCACGACAACCCAATCCCTCAATATGATTATAAATATGTACTTACAGAGCATGAATCACAGACCAGATAATACTTGTATTCAAACGGTACTGCCTCAAGATGTACTTTACTGTAAATAGACTGGCCAATATGTAAATAGTCTACCAATATTTTAACTTTAAATGTACATAGTTTCCCCCAGTTCAATCCATGTTACGTTCCCTGTTATATGTAAACTTAGGACAGATCTTCCACTGTCTGAGAGTCATATTGTTGAATGTAAACTGCACTGATAACAAAGTGCGCGGTATAGAAGAGCTGTTAAATAAATAAATAAATAAATAAAATAAATCTTCCAGGTTTGGGCAGACAAACTCAGTCGAGTACTGCTGCCTCACGAGTGGTCTCTCCACCTAGACCAGGTGGCAAAGATATTTCATCTCTGGGGCACTCCAGACATAGACCTCTTTGCAAGTCCACTGAATGCCAAACTTCCCCGATTCTGTTCCAGAATTCCAGCTCACAATTGTCAGGCAGGGGATGCCTTCCTTCTTCACTGGGGTCAGGACTTCCTTTATGACTTCCCACCCATTCCCCTCATCCCCAAAACACTCTTCGAGCTTCAGAGAGACAGGGGTCGCATGATTCTCATAGCGCCACGATGGCCACGCCAAGCGTGGTATTCCCTGCTTCTACATCTCTCTCAAGCTGCACCTCTGGATTTAGGGCATGCTCCAGATCTCCTTTCCCAAGAGGATGGGACGCTATGGCACCCGAGTCCCCAGTCCCTACATCTCATGGCCTGGTTGCTGAAGGCTTAAATCTCCAGGATTTCAACCTGTCCCAACAGGTAAAGGATATCCTTCAGGCTTCTAGAAAACGTTCCACAAGAAGATCTTATGCCTTCAAGTGGAAACGTTTTACTATATGGTGCTCCAAGAAGGGATTAAACCCCCTTGTCATACCTTTAGAATCGATACTAGAGTATCTTCTTCACTTATCGAATTCTGGTCTAAAGACCAATTCAGTAAGAGTCCATCTTAGTGCAATTGCAGCTTCTTATAAGCCTCTGAATGGACAACCAATTTCCTCTCATCCACTCATATCCAGATTTATGAGAGGTCTTCTGTTAACCAAACCTCCCATTAAGCCACCACCGGTGGCATGGGATCTAAATCTAGTTCTCGGGCAGCTCATGAAGCTGCCTTTTGAGCCTTTGGCCACAACAACCCTTACGTTTTTGACCTGGAAGGTCATCTTCCTAATTGCAATCACCTCTACACATTGCACTAGTGAACTGCAAGCTTTAGTGGCTGATCCTCCTTATACTAGGTTTCATCATGATAAGGTTGTTCTTAGAACTCATCCACACTTTATGCCAAAGGTGGTTTCGCCTTTTCATTTGAATCAATCAATTTATCTTCCTGTATTTTTTCCGAGGCCTCACGCCTCTAATGCAGAAAGAAACCTTCATACTTTGGATTGTAAAAGAACCTTAGCCTTTTACCTACAGAGAACACAGCAACATAGAAAGTCCTTGCAACTTTTTATAGCTTTTGACTTTAGTCATTTGGGACTTCCAGTCTCCAAAAGAACTTTATCTAAATGCATTGCCCAATGCATATCCTTTGCTTATGAGAGTAAGGGTCTTCCTCTTCAAGGCCATGTCACAGCTCATAACATGAGAGCCATGGCAGCTTCCATGGCTACTCTCCACTCCGTGTCTATCGATGACATTTGTCGAGCAGCCACCTGGGCTTCGGTACACACCTTCACAGCCCACTACAGCCTGGATAAAGCCTCCCATTGGGATGCCTTCTTTGGCCAAGCTGTTCTTCAGAATCTCTTTCAGACCTAATTCAACTCCTACCCACCAACCCTGGTGGAATGCCAGAGATCCATGGGAGGAAGGATGCCTACCTTTCTAGGGTCCAACCAGTCATGTGACTATGCCAGGAAGTTTAAAGATGGATGCTTGCCTGGTATGGATTGGAGCAACACAGTTTGAAAAAGAGCCTGGAGTTTCGTAGGCTTGAAACGCAATGTTAGGTTACTGCATTCAGTAATTGGATTTAGAAAGGTTGCTGTACAAAGGAAATTTGGAAAGCCACCATAGCTGTGTCTTTCATCTCGTATCTAAAGGTTTGGGCGGTGAATTTATTATGAAACAGATATAGAGATTATTGAAGAACTGTAATGGAAGCCCACCAGGAGTTTATGGTTTTTGACGAGACTGTTGCTGAAGATACTGTGACCAGCTGAGTGGCTTTTTTTGGTTAATCAACCTAGAATAAAGGAAGCTGTTTTATCGGTTGGTATAGAGGAGTTGCTGTCCCCTTTAAACTTAAGGTAGGGCTGTGTCCCTAAAATAAATAATAAAATGGAACAATACACTACGAGAAGGAATGGTTTCTTCATGGTGTAAGTTCCGATAAAAATTGTTTATTAGTAAGTTTCCCTTTTTCTGTTAGATAGTTATATTTGTGGGAGATGAATTAGGTTTAATTTTGGAAATACCTTTCTAGGGTGGCACCTTCCTGGGGCTATCTCCTTGGCATCTTCAGCTAGGGAGTCCCCATATGTGAAGACTACATTCCTGCTTGTTCCTGGAGATAGTGTAGTTACTCACCTGTAACAGGTGATCTCCGGGAACATCAGGAATTTAGTCTTCACAACCCACCCACCTCCCCTAGGAGTTGTCTCTCTATCTCTTTGTCTCTTTCCTCTCTCCCTCTATCCTTTCACTCAGCTACAAACAACTGAAGAGGGACAGTTGGAAAGGTGGGAAGGCAGTGCGCATGTGCTGAGGGATGCTCTCAAAAGCGTTCCTATTGGACGCTGGGGAGCGTTCCCGCGCAGGCTCTGTCAGTACCGACGATACCCATATGTGAAGACTAAATTCCTGCTGTTCCTGGAGATCACCTGTGTCACCCACCTATAGGTTCCCAGAGGCATAAAGCATGGGAGCTACAGTGGGGCCTCTTCTTAAACAGCGAGGGATGTCTCAAGCAGGTGTTGAAATGCCCCCTGGGATTTGTAGTCCCACAAGCTAATCTAAGAGTGTAGTTGCAGTCGAGTAGCAAGGCTTCAAAAGAGGTCTTTTTATTTACCCATCCTGGGTGAATTTTAGCACATATGAACAAAGGACAAAAAACATACTTCTGGTATGAAATAAAGGCAAACTACTATAACAAAAATGAATGCTTGTATCTTCAGCCAGACAAAACAAAGGTAATGCAAAACAGTCCTTATTCTTAAAACAAGCACATTTCTTCACTTCTGTTTCCTTAAACAGATTCTCTCTCTGGTCAGTTCAGCACAGTGAAGAAATATCATCTGAAATTATTAGTGTACAATCCATGTAGGCTTCAGCAGGTGTTTCATCACAAAAATCACATTGCATATCCTCACATGCTTCCCCAGAGCTATCTTTTATAGGATTGTAACTCAGGCTACTTTTAAACAATCCCTCTTCTCTGTTAAGAGGGCTCCCCTCCTCCTCTCTACCGGAGTAAAATGGGAGGTTACCACACACTGCAGAGTTTCCTTCCTGAGAGCGACACACTTTTGGGTAAGTGTAGGAAAAACTCTGTCTTTCAGCTTCCCTTCTATTATGAGGAATAAGCCTACCTTCTGGCTTGGTTTTCACGGAGCTTCTGGGCACAGGAAACTTAACGGAGCTTTTCTCAAATGAAAGCCTCTCACTGCCTTTCTCTTTCCACTTCTCTTTGGGCACAAAAGTATCCTCCTGATAAAAGCTTTTGCCCTCTTGGTACCTGTTCTTAGGAAGATTCTTTCCCACAGCTTTTCTCAGCTTGCCTTCAGAAATACCTCCGTGGCTCAGACCACTGGGCTTTTGTTCAGTCCTGCACTGCTCCCTGAAACAAATCCCTGGTATTCTCTCCTGGGCTTCTTCCAGTAGAATTCTGTGTGAGTCTCCGTGTGAAGCTCTGACCTCGTGTCCAGCTCTCTGGTCAACTCCCCAACCAGCTCCTTCCTTGGCTCTCCCATAGGCTCTCTCATAGGCTCTAACTCTGACCTCTGGTGAGTGATTTTTAACTGTGTCACTCTTGGTGTTTCTCTGAGCCTCGCCTCTCCCAAGCTGTCCCTCATTACCTAATGGGCTATGAGGTAATCTACTGCTTGGGCGTGCTCTTACACCTGGTACTTCAGTTTGTGTTCGTTGCCCATAGCAACCCTGGTCCATGTGCTGCTCTAACCTGTCACTATTAGAACTGCTCTGCTCAGTTTTTCCTATTTCCATAGGTACTATTTGATCCACCTCATGACACCTGTTACAGTTGAGTAACTACGCTTTAGTGTAGCTGGGTTTAAAAAAGGTTTGGACAAGTTCCTGGAGGAAAGGTCCATAAACCATTATTAAGAAGGGACCCAGGATATCAGTGCTTGAACCAATACAAGCATTGTGGAACCTGTGTCTTTTGGGGAAACTGCTAGGTACGTATGACCTAGATTGGCCATTGTTGGAAACAGGATACTGGGCTTGATGGACCTTGGTCTGACCCAGTATGGCATATCTTATCATCTATAGAGACTATGTGATCTTTTCTGTCAGCTGAAATGTACTGCACCTTTTTAAATGAAATTCTTTGATGGGATTTATACCCCAGACTCTTTAACTGAAACAGCTCTGGATCTCATAATCTTATCATATGGCCTATTGTTTTATGTGTCACCCCACCCAGCTAATTCACACTGCACCATTTTTTTTTTGCAGACAGTACATTGTAATAGATGATATATATTGCATTTGTGGACCTATGTGGCTAATACACATTCCCCATTCCAGATGCCTTAAGTGACTTTGGTTCTACAATAGAGCTCTGCTCTTCACGTTCTTATCATATGGCCTATTGTTTTATGTGTTGTCACCACCCGGCTAATTCACACAGTCCCATTTTTCCCAGACAGCACATTGTAGGTTTAATTAACTAGGAATTCCTAAAACACACCATACAAAGCTGTACGTTCAAAATATTTTATTTCAAATAAAATGTTTTCATCTTGTGAATTGATTCATTTGTGCATTACATGTTTTTTTAAAATATAAAGGCATACATATAATTTTTGTTCATCTGTATGTTAAGCTAATAGATTCTGGAAATACAAACATTTTCATGAAAAGTCAATTTTTACAAAACGTCATGTTTTTTAAAGAACGATCTATAATCTTTGTCACAGATTAAACCTTCTACTAGCTCCATATCACAGTCTGCCACAGATCTAAGCAAAATATTGAGCAGTTGTCCTGGATTTCTACTGGTATTAAAATCTCTGATGAGTTCAAACAAAAAATTCAAATTTTCATAAACTAGGTCAATTGCTTTCATTTTATGACCAACAATAATGGCGACATTTACAATAGGTCCTAGGCACAACCTGTTACAAGTTTTATGGATTTTCTGTTGTATTTCCTTGTGCTCCTACCTCAGGCAAAGATGATGTCTTTGCCCTGGAGCATGTATTAGACAAGCTGTACAATCTCTGTGCATAACCTCCTGCAAGCATTTCTTGATAATACAGTACACTGTTGCTTGTATAACAGGTTTAAATATGTTTATTTCTTCAGGCTTTGAGTTGCCCTTTTGGTTAACTATGACATCAAATGCTTCCCTTTGATATGTACAGAAAAAGCACAAGCAACGTAGATTGATTGCCTGTATATCCTCTAGCTCTTGTAGGAGCGAAGATTTGTTAGTTCCCTACAAAAAACAAAACAGTGTCAATGTGAAATGCACTACCTCTTCTATAACAATTTTCTACAAAAAAAAAGGCTTCTCTTACCTCTGCTGATCCTAGTTCTTCCAGGAAACAGGTTGCTTCTGTATCTGCCGCGGCGTAATATAATTCTATGTCCGTTGGATCCATTGCGTTGTCATCCGGTAAGTCAATATCCGTGCCTGAATCACAAAGTTCTTGAGAATCAAACAATTTTTGTGCATCTGGAAAATCTTCAATCTCTGTTAATTCATGTTCAGACTCTACCGGACTCTCCTGTTGTTCAAATGGATTTTCAATCAGTGTATAACCCTCAGCCGCTGCATCACGATCTTTAAGAAAGTAATTCATGTTATGCACCCTGTTGTAAATTCTGCTTGGTGTTCCAAAAAGAGCCATTTTTTCGTTTTGAATCTCTGTGTTAGACATTTTCCCACACAGGGCACACAGCCTTACATCCTGTAATTTCCTGCACTCACCAGGAGCAAACAAGTCTCTTGTTTCTGCCAATCACATGTTGCCATGTCATTTCCTACATTCACCAGTAACATGCTCAGAACAAGTCTCTTTTTTCTGCCAATCACATGTTGCCATTTCCTTTCCTAGAAGCATGCCCAGGCTTTTTTTTCTGAATTTTTTTTTTCAAAGCCACTAAAAAATAGCTGTAGTGGGATTTGAACACACTCTCTGTGTTTCAGCCTGAACTACTAAATTCTTTAATCTTGTCTCTCTGTATTTTTCAGGTATATGACCTAGATTACATATTTTTTCAAAGGCTTTAGCAACTTCATGACCGGTTTTTTATTTTAAACTTGCAGCTCAAGCATATTTTGACAGGATGCCTACCACTGTTAAGGTGTATTTGTAGCCATTATTATAATGGGACAAGGCTGCCATATCAACTAAATCAGCCTGCCATTGCGCATCCACATCTGACACGATCGTCTTGTTTCTTTTAAAACGGACCCTAGCAGGTCTGTGTAAAGTATAAGCATCTTGTCCTGTAGCCCATCTAACTACATCTTTTCTGTTGACTGTTTTATCATACTTTTTAGCAGCTTGAAGTAGAGGATTTATGACCCCAAAGCTCCCTATCACTTTTGGATCATAGTAAATGCTCTTCAATAAGATTTCCTTCATGATTGCCATGCTTTGACTATTTGTTTTATTTTGCTAACATCTTCAGAATGGATTTATTCCACAAATCCTGTGTGTTTTAAAGTATAACCTGTTCTTTCTACACACACCAGCAGCATGCTCAGAACAAGTCTCTTGTTTCTGCAAATCACATGTTGTCATTTCCTTTCTTAGAAGCATGGCCGGGCTTGTTTCTCTGTATTGTTTTTTTTTCAAAGCCACTAAAAAATAGCTGTAGTGGGATTTGAACCCAGGTCTCTCTCTCTCTGTGTTTCAGCCTGAACTACTCTGCTGCCAGAGTACTTCTCTCTAACAGTGAGGTCTTAAAAGCAAAATTCTATCACATGGACAGCACTGGTTTCTCTAACAAAGATGTGTTAATTGCATTTTAACATTTGGAAAGAAAAGCCTGTATACCAAATGCTGTGTGCCTGCATCACATTACAGATACAGTTTTGTGTTCCTGTTGCTACCAAAGGGTTATTTTTAACAATTAGTTCTAAATAGTCTGCAATACACACAAAAGCATTGCACTGCTTTGTAAGAAAAAAAACTCAGGCAGGGGGAAAGAAAGCATTTTTGTTTTGTTTTCCGGGGTTCCTGCTTTTGCAGATGTCAGCACTAACCAGAAGCAAAACACATTTCTGGAGTCAGACACTCTTCTTCCGCTGATGTCAGCATAAACCGGAAGCAAAACACATTTCCAGGGGGAGGTCAGACAGCCTGTTTCCGGTGATGTCATCGAAAAGCGACACTGTCCATTTCCGATGACACCCTGTTTCTCGTGATGTCATTTCCGATGATGTAGGCTGTGGAGCGTGGTTGAGGGTGGGAGGGTGTGGGTGTGGGTGTGGCACAAACCCGGAAGTGGGCGCTGATTGGCTAATGCTATCATTGTGGGGTGGGGTGGGGGTGTGGCACAAACCCAGAAGTGGGCGCTGATTGGCTGATGTCATCCTTGGGGGTGGGGTCGGGGCGTGGATGGGAGGAGCTAGCTCACTATTCATTTCTATGGGAGGGGCGTGGCCAGAGGCGAGACATACACCGGAAGTGAGCACTGATTGGCTGCTGTCATCCTTATCTCACCTGTCAATCAGTTTGATGAGTAGTGTACCCATTATACTACTAATGTATACTTATAGACTAAAGCATCTAGAAATATCAAACAACTATTAAAACTTAGTGCTACCACAGTGAACTTCAGGAAGAAGATATCAATTTATTTCAACTTATTCCAAATAACAACTCTCTGCATATGTCTTAATTAGCATTAAACATTCAATATAACTATAGTCCTTAGAATATGAAAATTATTCTTTCAAAACATTTTATAACAACATTCTCAATAGGAAGAATTATCCTTCAGATGTATCTAGAGTCTATACACTAACTAAGGGCAATAAGTACACAAATTGGGCACTAGTAATATTAGGTAAGGGAACACTTTCCATAACTTCAGAAGAAGTACCTGAGTTGGAAAGAAACAAATTTCAATCTGCTATATAAGGAAAATCACAATATTGAAATGATTACTTAAACTAAGGAGGGTTTAAGACTTAGGTTATTGGTGTCTAAAACAAAAATCAGCATGTACTGCTGTCTCTCACAGTGCTACAATATATATCGGGGGGGGGGGGAGGGTTTCATGTAGAATGAGAACAGGAAAGCTTTCAAAAGAAAGCTTTTCAAAACAAATTATTATCTGGAGACCAAAATGTATAACTCAAATATAGAAAAAAAAACAACTGAAATTACCTTAAGACCCAAAAGTGAGACAAACAAAACAAGAAAAATCTGTGTAGTCTTTACACATTACCAACCAACAATGATAAAAAAGCAGACATTGAAAATATCAGTTTGCTAGTCTGGCAAAATAAGGCCCTGACCTACTAAAGAAGAAAATCAGCATATGAAAAAAACAACAACTAATTACCAAGTTAAAGCTAAACTCTTTAAATCTTTACAATCAGAAAATGTTAGTCTTTAAAAAGCACAATGTAAGGGAAGCAAACAAATGAATCATTATACAGCTTCTCTTCTAAGACAAACAACTTTTTGTTTTTCTTGAGACTTGTTCATGTGCTATTGTCTCCTCCCATATAAGGACGACCAACTCAGGGTCATTCCATAATGCAACCACACCTTGAATATTGTGTGCAATTCTGGTTGCCACATCTTAAAAAGGATATAGTTAAATTAGAGAAGGTACAAAGAAGAGCAACAAAAATGGTAAAGGTAAAGAGAATGGAAAGCTACCCCTATGAGGAGAGGCTTCAAAGGTTGGGGCTTCAACTTAGAAAAGAGACGGTTGAGGGGGGGATATAATAGAGGTCTATAAATTAATGAATGGAGTAGAACGGGTAAGTATAAATTGGTTGTTTCATTATTAAAATGTAGAAAAACTGGAGGACACACAATGAAGCTGCAATGTAATGTATTTAAGACTAACAAGAGAAAATATTTTTTTACTCAATGCATAATCAAACTCTGGAATTCATTAACGGAGAATGTAGTAAAAGCTGTTAGTGTAGCTGGGTTTCAAAATGATTTGGACAAGTTCCTGGAGGAAAGGCCCATAAATCATTATTAAAGAGGACCCGGGACAAGCATTTTGGAACCTGTATGCCTCTTTGGGAACCTGCCAGGTACTTGTGGCCTGGATTGGTTACTGTTGAAGCAGGATACTGGGCTTGATGGACCTTGGTCTGATTCGGTAAGGCATTTCTTATGTTCTTATGATTATTTATTTATTTATTTAACAGGGTTTTTTATACTGCTTTATGATTTCAGTCAAAGCAGTTTACATTGTAACTTAAACCTGGTAATGTGTATTAAACAGGGACATTGATAACAACTAACTTTGACCTAGCCATCACCCCAGTCCCATGGTCAGACCACAACCTAATCAAATTCCAGATACCCATGCATCAGGATAGCAACCTGCCTAGGAAAGCAGCCGAGAACTCATCGGCACCTACAGGACGTTTCAGACCCTTCGACAAAGAAGCGATCCTCAATGAAGTCCTTACAAACCTCAAGCTGGCTTTGCCTATCCTGGAGGAAATGATGGCCACATGGAATAACAGCCTGAGATCCTTCGCATGCCTACCTGCCCCAGACAAGCTATCTGCCCCAGATAAGCCACCAAGAGGTAGGAAATCAGCACGATGGTTCTCCGCAGATCTACGGACCTCACTACTTCTCCTTAGGAAACTAGAAAGAAGATGGCGGCGCGCCTGATCCTCAGCTGACCAGGCAGCCTACACCTCCCACCTGAAGGCACACCGAGACTCAATCTCAGTGAAAATGAAAGAATACCATTCCGAACTCCTGCGCTGTTCCCTAAACAAACCTCATGACCTCTTCAACATAGTGAAGACCCTGACGAAAAAACATTTGCCTACCCAATTAACCATGTTACACCCTCAGGAATACGCAGACTACGTACTAGCCAAATCCAGCAACATCAGTGCAGCCACAAAGTCCATTTCTAGTCACAACCCACACCAACTAATGCTGCTCACCTCTCTCACACCATCGGACAGAGGCATCGAGGACATCATTGCAGCCATCAACTCCACCACTGCCCCAAACGACCCCTGTCCAGCATTCTGGATAAGATCTCTGTGCAATGAACTCAGTCCAACTCTAGCCAAGATCATGGAGCTGTCCTTCTCCACAGGAATCTTCCCAGCATGCCTCAAACAGACGTCAATCCGGCCCCTTCTGAAGAACAACAAACTGAACCCTCAGAAGGTAGAATCCTATCGACCAATCTCAAGCATCCCACTTCTAGCCAAGAACTCCGATCCTTCCCACATCCCTAAGGCTGTATATAAGATTGTATAATAGCTCACTATGTATTATAGCGCACCGTGTAGAAAATACTACTCTAATCTATTCCCCCCTACACCTACACACCACTCTATCCACTGCATGTAGACACTTACCCTCCCCCTGATTGTTTGCCGTGGAAACCACCTTGATTGAATGATAAGGCGGTATATAAATAACATTAAATAAATAAGATAATTGAGAAGGTCGTCCAACGGCAAATCCAAGACCACATCGACTCCACTGCCCCTCTTGACCCAATCTATCAAGCCCTAGTAATCCCACATTTTGATTATGCTAACGCAATACTACACGGACTCCCGAAGAACACGCTGAATCCACTGCAGCTTGTAATGAATGCAGCCGCTAGAATCTTGCATGGAGCCTCCAGGAGGGAACCCGTAACCCCAATCTTGAAGCACCTGCACTGGCTTCCGGTCCACTGCAGATTTTCCTTTAAAGTGCTATTGATGACCTTCAAAGCCATCAACAAATGCTCCTCTACCTCCCTCATGGACCTCATCCAGCCCACCCCCCTTAACAGAGCTAGGAGATCAGCTGCCGCTAATACTCTGATACTCCCGAAGGCGATTACAAAATGTTCACAGTCAACAAGAAACAGAGCCTTCACACTATATGCGCCCACATGCTGGAACGCCCTTCCACCTGCCATTCGGGCCATCACCGACCTCGCTCAGTTTAGGAAGGCGCTGAAGCACCATCTTTTCCTCCAGCACAATACCGACTCAAATGACATCTCACAACCAGTCACACCCAGGAATCAGGCCGGCATCCCCAGCGCAGCCACCCTGCACGATTGCAGCCGCACTCTCTAGATCACGATACAATCTGCAGGTGGAATGTGTACATACTCTGACCGGTCATTCTGTTTATAGCAAGCTCACCATATTTAACTATAATACTCACAGTTCTGATTTGCCTCCGACTCCGAGAAAAAGGATCTGAGCATTCACAAACACCAACTGTTGCATGTAATATGTTCCTGGCTGCCTGGCTCGGGGCAACAAAGGGATCCTTCCTCAGTCGTTGGTCTCCCATCCTCTGGTCTCAGAAACAAGTGAGAAGTAATGAAAACATATATACAGATTTATTTATTTAACAATTTTTATATACCACTTTTTCATTTAATCAAGGCGGTTTACAATAACTTTAACTTTTACAAAGAATTTGCAATTTTAAACAATAACAGAGAACTTGCAATTTTAAACATTTAAACGTTAACTTTTACCAAGAACTTGCAAATTTAAACAATAACAGAGAACTTGCAATTTTAAGCAGTAACATTGTAACTTTGAAAAACTTAAACATTCTTTTGTAGCATCAACTCCACTTATGTACATCTTAGTGTAGTGGGAGGCTGACTGGTGTAGATGGCTTTGCTTGTGTAAATCGGCTTGTGGAGTGGTTAGTGTGATTGGGGGTCCTCTTTGAATTGTTCAATGAATAGAGTGGTTTTGAGCAACTTCCGGAAATCTTTTATATCAGTTGTTGATCTTAGATTTTCTGGGAGGAAATTCCAAATAGCAGGGGCAGCAAGAGAGAAGGCTCACATGGATGTGGATTTATTGGTTCTTGTGAATAGACTGGGGGTTGGTATAGTGTTTTTGGTGCTGTTTCTGTTTGGTCTTTTGCTTGCTTTGGTTCCAATGAGCTCTTGTAGTATTCCTGCTGAAATGTTCTTTTTAATTTTGAAGATGGTGAGTGCTGATTTGTATTTTGCCCGTGCAGAGATTGGTAGCCAGTGCAGATCATGGAGTTCTATGGTCCTCTATTGAAGCGCCAGCGATGATATGGGCAGCAGTATTCTGGACTATTTGAAGTGGGCGAGTGGATTGGTTAGGTAGATCTTGGTAGAGGAGATTACAGTAGTCCAGCACACAGGTGTAATGATGGCCTGGCATACTGTGCGGAAATGTTCTTTAATGAGGAGAGGTTTTAGTCTGTGGAGCACTGCTAGTTTGAAGAAGGCTGTTTTGGATATCTTGTTGATATGTGGTTGGAGGGTAAGTTGTCTAGGATCACTCCAAGATATCGAACTTTGTCTCTTATTGCAATTGGTGTATTTGAGATGTTGATAGAGGTAGGTGGGGGGTGAATGTGAAATCCCTTGAAATGATGATTATTTCATATTTCTTTATGTTGATGTTTAAGTTGTTGTTAGTAAGCCAGGTCGTTATTTCATGAATACATGTTGATATAGTGGTATAGTCTGGGGCGTCCATGTGTATCTGGGTATACGCCATGATATCGTCAGCATATATGGCATATTGTATCTTGTATTTGTTAAATATTTTGCATATGGGCTGAACATAAATGTTGAAAAGAAGAGCAGATAGTGCGGAACCTTGGGGTACTCCTTGAGTTGTACGGAAGGGTGCTGAGGTGAGATTACCAGATGTTACTCGCTGCTGTCTGTCTTTGAGGTATGATTGAAACCATTTGATGGTGGTGTCTTGGAGGCCAATCTCCATTAGGTGCTTCAATAGGATGTGATGGGAAACTGTGTCGAAGGCGGATGATATGTCAAGAAATATTAGTAAGAAGCCCTTCTTTATCTTGTCTATTCCTTTGATTATGTTATCGAATAGATGTATGAGGAGTGTCTCAACACCATGATTTGGATGGAATCCATGCTGGTGGGGATCTAGTGGGGCATTTTAACTATGTTATGTTCCATGTTTTATAACCTGTACATAGTTTCAAAAATATGTTATATGTAACTAAACATGTATATAGTTAAAATATTGTTCCATGTAAAGTATACGGAAATATACTAATTTTTGTTTAATGTAAACCGCCCCTGATCTCTGGAAGGGGCGGTATAGAAGAAACTGTTAAATAAATAAATATAAATAAATAAATAAAAAATTTTCATCGATATGGTCTTGGAGCTGTCTCTGAACAATTTTTTCGGTTATTTTTGCCAGGAATGGGAGGCTAGATATTGGGCGGTAGGTTTAGGGGTCAGTATTATTGGTAGAGGTGGTTTTACGAATAGGGTGAATAGTAGATTGTTTGAGTGCTTTGGGCATCTAGCCCTTAGTAAGTGAGGTGCTTACTATCTTTTGGATGTAAGTGCTGAAATCTTCTTTGGTGGATTTAATCCAAGTCACCGGGCAGGGGTCTGATGGAGAGGTGGTGGTGTTTAGAGCAGTGATGGTTTGTTCTATTTGTTTAATTGATGGGATTCTGAAGTTCTTCCATTGATTGGTGGTTGTAGAGCCCGCATCTATAGTTGGTATGTCCACAAGAGGGATTTTCTTATGTGGTGTGGTGGGACTGTTCTTGGATATTAGATAATCAGCAAAGGTTTGAGGGTGCATCTTGCTTTCATCTTTCCTGGTCGGGTCATTTGTAAGGGTGCGAACAATGTTGAAGAGTTCCTTGGGTTTGTTAAAGGCTTTTAGAACAAGGTTTGTGTGGTATTGTTGTTTATGTTTGTTTATTAGATTGTATTCTTTTTGCATCTCTAAGTATTGCTTCAGTGTGGTTTCTGATTTGTTACGTCTCCAGCGGCGTTCCAGTTGTCATAATTTTCTTTTGGATTCTCTTATTGTGTTAGAATACCATGGTGTAGATCTGGGCCTGTTTTTGATGTGGTTTGAGCTCTTTTGGTGTGGGAGTTGAGATACGGCAAGGATGGTGGTGTTCCATGCTTTGATGTCCTCGTCCAAGTCGGTGAAATCCTGGGGTAGGGACTGCATTGTGTTTTTGAGGACGTGTTATTTGTTAAAAGCTTTGAAGCATCTGGTAGGCTGTTCAGTTTTCCGATCTGTCTGTAGGGTATTATGGTGGAGCTCAAATGATATAGCATGGTGATCTGACCATGGTATTGGTGTTGTTTTAGGTGGTGTTATGAGACCACGATCTAGGGCATTAGTTGGCACAAATATGCGATCTGGTGTAGAGCCAGAGCAATGGGATGGGACTTGCTTGAGTTGAATGGATTCCATTGCTTTGTGAAAAGTCATTTCAAGTGTTGTGGGAGCAGATGTGAGATTTAGGTCTCCTAGAACAATGAGAGTCTTGTGTGGGGATTCAGCTGCATATATCATATCCAGGATGTTGGATGTATCCTCTGTTGGGGCGTTGGGGGGTCGGTAGATCAGGCAGATGGATAGCTGTTTATTTTCAGTGCTGATGAAGTCGCAGTGTTCAGAGCTTTTAGAGGTTGATGTCTTGAGCCTTAGGTTAAATTGGGCAAGAAATAATACTCTGCCTCATCATTTGTGGGTTCGGGGACAATTGTATGCTGTGAATGTCAGTGGTGTTATTTGATTTAGTATCACCTGGTCTGTATTCTTGATCCATGATTCAGTAATGCATAGGATGTCAATGTTGTTTTCATGGATATGATCGGTAACAGTGTTTGTTTTGTTGCATATTGATCTTGCATTTATCAGTCCTATAGTTAAGCTGGTGGTATGTGGGGAGTGAGATTGAGATATTGATGTATGTGAGGCTGGCTCTAATTGAATGTATCTCGTAGGTCTCTTGCTGGGATGTTTGTAGGGAGCAGATATGTGGATAGGTTGGTATATGGTAGGGAGGTATGATACATATATGAGGGAGGCTTGTAACGCTGTAAAATAGGTAGTGTAGTAATAAGCATTTGTTTGGTGAGAGCATAGGATAAGAATTAATATAAAATCATACATCTGTTGGAAGAATGTCCTTTTGTACATTTGATGTCTGCATAGGAGTTTGTGGGTATTGTGTGCAGCAAGAGCATGACGGGGTTGTTATTCCATATTATTATCCGCCATGTAGAGTGAGTTACTCACTGTTTGTGAGATCTTGTCTTATAGTTGAGGCGGTAGTGTTGGAATCTTGTTTGGTGATCTGTGCGGTTTTGTTCTATAGTTGTATAAGTCATCAGATCATCATAGCGGTGTGAGTTTAACATTGGGATCTTCTTGTGGCATGTGTCGGTTCCTGCCACAGGGCTCCCGCCTAAGGGCCATGCTAAAGGGCCCTCTGGCGAGGCCCTCAGGCACGGGCCCGCCAGGCGCAGGTGCGCCTCCGATGAGGCTTGTGATAAGGAAGCTTATCATGACAGAGGAGAAAGGGATAAAGGAAAGGAATTCACCCTTATAAAAGGACCTATTTTGCAAGGTCAGAGAAACAAAACCCCAATCATACCTAGAAAGCAGAAAATTCCCAGATGGGATAGGTTTCAGAGTTCCCCTAGTGGAGAAAAGGAGAGGGAATACAGACCCAGGGTAAAGGACCCTTACGTCACTGAGTTCCCTAATTACCCAGCTGCCAGCAGGCAAGCTGATCTCCATCACCTAAGAGGAGAAGAGGTGGGGTTGGAGCCTTGGGGATTTAAGTCTAGGATAGAGAAAGAAGCAAGGGAGAGGAGGAGGAGAGTCCCAGAGAGAGTCTCAGGGAGAGACCCAAGCAGAAACACAAGCTGGAGGACAGGACAAGGAAGCACAGGAGAATGGTGGCCAGAGCACGAGGGAGGAGAAGCTGCTACAAGCCCAGGCCCAGGTATGAGCCTTGAAAGCTTGTCTAATACACAGCAGTGCAGAGTTGCAAGGGATACTCTCAGCTCTAATGGAAGGCAGTCAGCTGAACCCTGTGAACTGGAAGGAGAGGTAGAGCCTATGCAACTAGGTGAACCAGACCTAGCTGTGAATGACAAAGACTCATACATGGATTGCTCCTTGTGCCAATCCTTTACTGCAGAGGGATTGAAAGAAAACCACCCTTAAGAGAAAACCTTCAGAGTCAAGTAACCTTGAAAGCCTGTAGATGGTTTTTTGCATGTCCTGTGTTAAAGAAGAAATACGTTTGCTGAGAAAGCAAGAGCAAGCTGAAGCTCTCTGATTGTGCTTGATAAACACCTGATATCCAGAGCAGTACATCATCAAGAGGCCGAGCTAATGGTGAAAGGGAGTAAAGTTTTTGGCTTTGTTCTTGAATATTCCTAAAGCATGGAATAGAACATTATTTGCTTATGAGAAGTTTTTGTCCTGTTAAAAGTTTTACTTTGTTTGTAAGGAGACAAACCAGCCTGGAAGCGTTTGGGACTATGAGAACAGAAAACTGCCATTAAGAAATGCTGTTTTTGTTTGCTTTAAAAGCAATGCTAGCCAAGCTGGTAGCATTGACTGTTAAAAGGCTTTACCTTTAAGCTGAAGAACACTATAAGCTTAAGGTTTGATTTGAGTTTTTTTATGTCCTGATATGTATTGTGAAGAATCCTGGAGAAAGTATCCAAGGGTAGTATTTGTGAACCTTGCGTTTGAGTCAATAAATTCTGTCATTGCCTTATCATTCGAGCCAACTACAAGTGGCTTTTTTTACCTGAAGCTAAGTGAATTGTGACTGAACTACCTTTCCCAAAAGGCATTGCAAAGGAACCAGTCAGTTAAAGGCTAGAAGGTGAAACTTTCTATGATAACCACGCCCCTCCATAAATGGATGTAAGGGGAAAGGGCTTGACAGTGGTGTAGTTTTTAGGATTTTTACACTCAAGGATATACCAGGAGGTCACTTCAGGATACAGCTGCAAGGATTTCCAAGCTGAAGAACGTGGCAGCAGGATTTTTCCTGACTGGTCCGGTTGCAGTGCCAAGGAAAAAGACACCTGTATAAGCGAGAGTCAACGCCTGTATAAGGTAAAAGATACCTAGGCGTGACCTGTGCTGGATTGAGGGATAAGTGAATGCTTGTGCATTAAAGGGGGCACATATAAGAAAAAAAAAGACAAAAAACTGTTGCGGGGTGCCGCCCTTGGTGGTTTTTCTCTCTCTTTTTTCTCTTGCAGATAACCAAAAGATATGGATCCTAAGGAGCTGGTGAATTGGATGGCAACCCAGTTCACACGTCAGCAGGAGTTAGCGCAGCTGGCACAGGACAGTGCAATTGCTGCAATGAGGGAACAGCAAAAGCCAGTACTGGACTTGGTGGAAGCTTTGATCACGCTCCGGACCCAAGGAGGCGGAGGAGTATCAGCACCAGTAGGACCAGCTACACCTCATGTGGACAGTCCGGTAGACTTTCATAATACTGGAGCATTTAGTTTTGGGAAGCTTACCCCAGAGGACAATATAGACGACTTTCTTGAGTCCTTTGAAAGAGTGGCTCAGGCTATAGGTTGGCCAGAGGCCCAGTGTGCAGTGCGTCTAGCTACATCCTTAACTGGAGAGGCACTGGCCACTTATAGAGCCATGCCGGCAGCCCAAGCTATGGATTATAAGGTCGTAAAGAGTGCCATTAAGGATCGCTTAGGGTTAACAGCCACTGTATATCGCCGCATGTTTAGAGCCACAGTCCTGAGAGCTGGCAAGACGCCAAAAGCTTTAAGCCAGAGGATACGTGGTTTAGCACTGAAATGGTTGGCACCAGAGGAGAAAACTTTAGAAATGATCATTGATATGATAATGTTAGAACAATTTATGGCAGCAGTGCCAAAAGACATACAGTCCTTTCTAATCCAGCAGAATTGCCAAAGCATGGGAGAGGCAACCCTTTTGTCTGAACGTTTTATGGAGGCTGAGTTAGCTCGTCAGCAAAAGGGAAGCGCTCCGAAGATAGGTGCTGAGGTCAGTTTTGCTGCATCAGAAAAGAGGAAGGAGAATACTGTTGAGTGTGGAAAAGATTGTCTGCCTACTCAAAATGGGAGGTGGGCTGAAAAAAAATGTTTCCGATGTGGGAAATGGGGACACTTGCAAAAAGGTTGCAAAGCCCGCACTAATTTAATGGGAACAACTGCGAAACAACTTGGGGAAGGTTTTCTCTTAACAGTTAGCATACAAGGGATTACTACTAACGCTCTCTTGGACTCTGGTGCAGACCAAAGCATGTTGTCACAAAGGCTTTGGCGAGCAATAGAGGCCCAGAATAAGTCCAAGCAGAGGAAGCCAGGAGGTAGCGTTCAAATTAGATGCATTCACGGTGCTGCTTCTTTTTACCCCACATACAAACTAATGATCAAAGGGTTAGGGGTGCAGAGAGAGATCCAAGTGGCAGTGGTTCCCAGACTCCCATATGACTTAGTATTGGGAAGGGACTGGCCCCAATTTAAGCAGGGTTTGGAAAAAGGCCTCAGCCAGAAGGGGGAGGGAATGGTGATGGTGGTCCACGGGCCTCTTTTTGAAAACCCCCGAGAACCAGTTGGGGACGCAAGGAAAAAGCCCCGGGAAAACAAGCCTCCAGGTAAACAGATTTTTACACTAAAATTTTGTAAGGTGTCAGAGAAGGCCCAGGCTCCCCGGAGGGCGTCTCCACAAGCTGCGGGATTTGACTTATGCAGTGCGGAGGATGGAATGATACCTAGCCGAGGAAAAGCCCTCGTTGATACTGGTCTGAAAATTGAGATACCAATCGGATGTTACGGGCGGATAGCCCCATGCTCAGGGCTGGCTCTGAAGCATTTCTTGGACGTGGGAGCTGGTGTAATTGATCCGGACTACAGGGGAAATATAAAAGTGTTATTGTTCAACTTTGGACACAAAGATTTCCCGGTAAAGGTTGGCGATCGGATCGCCCAGCTAATCTGTGAAAGGGTGGGATTTCCCCCGTTGGAAGAGGTCCCAGTATTATCCCCCATGGAACGTGGAGCAGGAGGTTTTGGTTCAACCGGAGGGTTGAAGGTGAGAAGTCTCACAGCTACTTGTGAGGAAAAAATGGAAGTGCCTGAAGAGGAAGACCTAGGACCCCACGTGGCGGATTGCAAGGAAAGCCCAGAGCCACAAATAGGGGAAGACCTGTCTTCGGTACAGAAAGGAGAATTAACCAGACTATTGGAGAAATTTCCGGATGTGCTAACCCTGATTCCCGGTGAAACTCGGCTGGTGGCCCATGAAATCATGACTCCACCTGGGAAGATAATCAGGCAAAGACCTTACCGATTACCCAAAGCAAAAAAACAAGAAGTGGTGGCACAGGTCCGCAAGATGTTGGACATGGGCATCATAGAGGAATCCAAGAGCCCATGGTGTAGTCCCATAGTCCTGGTGCCAAAGCCAGACGCAACCTTAAGGTTTTGTATAGATTTCCGGCAGTTGAATGCCATATCTGTCTTTGATGCCTACCCGATGCCTAGAATTGAGGAGCTCTTGGACCAATTGGGGCAGGCCCAATATTTGACTACATTAGACATAACGAAGGGATATTGGCAGATCCCACTGACGAGGGAATCTTGGCCAAAGACTGCGTTCAGTACCCCAATGGGGTTATTTCAGTTCAAAAGGATGCCTTTTGGCCTTCACGGAGCTGCCGTCACCTGCCAGAGGTTGGTGGACCAGGTTCTGCGACCACATCAAGAGTACGCCTTCGCCTACCTGGATGATGTCATAATTCATAGTGGCAGTTGGGCAGAACACCTCATGAGAATCGGAGCTGTATTACGCTCTATGAGGCAGGCTGGCATCACCTTGAACCCAAAAAAATGCGCTTTTGCAAAACAGGAAGTGAAGTATTTAGGACACATGGTAGGAAGGGATAAGATCAAGCATTTGATCAACAAGGTGGCTAGTATCAAGGAATTTCCTCAACCAACAATCAAGAAACAGTTAAGGAGCTTTCTGGGACTAATCGGGTATTACAGAAGATTCATACCCCGGTTTGCGGAAGAAAGTTCCGTTTTTACGGACATGCTGAGGAAAAATTGCCCGAATCAACTCAGATGGACCCCAGAGGCTTAGAAGGCCTTCACTCATTTAAAAGGAAGGCTATGCACAAGTCCGGTGTTACGCGGAGTAGATTTCAAGAAGACCTTCCTGGTGCAAACCGATGCATCGGAGGTAGGCTTAGGAGCCATTTTGTCTCAAAGACATGAGGGAGATGAACACTCGGTGTTGTTCCTCAGCAGGAAACTATCTCCAGCGGAGCAAAAATACTCTACCATTGGGAGAGCGTTTTGGAAGGAGTGTGGAGGTGTGCTGAGCTCTACTCGTGCTCAGGCTGAGCTGGGACTGCTCTTGTGAAGCCGACGCTGCCCTGAGAATATCGGGCAGGCACGCCCGGGACACCTTGCTCTTGGTGGGACCTCGCTGGAGTTAAAGTGCTGTGTCTGTATTCCCCTTTTGGAGAGCGTTTTGGAAGGAGTGTGGAGGTGTGCTGAGCTCTACTCGTGCTCAGGCTGAGCTGGGACTGCTCTTGTGAAGCCGACGCTGCCCTGAGAATATCGGGCAGGCACGCCCGGGACACCTTGCTCTTGGTGGGACCTCGCTGGAGTTAAAGTGCTGTGTCTGTATTCCCCTTTTGGAGAGCGTTTTGGAAGGAGTGTGGAGGTGTGCTGAGCTCTACTCGTGCTCAGGCTGAGCTGGGACTGCTCTTGTGAAGCCGACGCTGCCCTGAGAATATCGGGCAGGCACGCCCGGGACACCTTGCTCTTGGTGGGACCTCGCTGGAGTTAAAGTGCTGTGTCTGTATTCCCCTTTTGGAGAGCGTTTTGGAAGGAGTGTGGAGGTGTGCTGAGCTCTACTCGTGCTCAGGCTGAGCTGGGACTGCTCTTGTGAAGCCGACGCTGCCCTGAGAATATCGGGCAGGCACGCCCGGGACACCTTGCTCTTGGTGGGACCTCGCTGGAGTTAAAGTGCTGTGTCTGTATTCCCCTTTTGGAGAGCATTTTGGAAGGAGTGTGGAGGTGTGCTGAGCTCTACTCGTGCTCAGGCTGAGCTGGGACTGCTCTTGTGAAGCCGACGCTGCCCTGAGAATATCGGGCAGGCACGCCCGGGACACCTTGCTCTTGGTAGGACCAGGTTGTTTAAATTCTCCTTTGCTCGCTAAGCCCGACCGCGGAGCGTGACCGCGGGGCGTTTACTGAAGGGGCGTGTCTAAAGGGGCAAGTCCTGCCCCTTAGACGCCCCTTCGACGCCACTGCGACGTTCTGCGATTTCGGCTCCTCAAGGAGTAGAAACTACCTGTATGAACATTATCTCGCTGTTCCATTGTTTGTTCATCGTAAGTTGTAGAGTTTTATTTGTTTCCTTTCTATTGGTGAAATTGTATTACTTTAATTCTTGACTACATACGATGGGCAAAAGGAAGGCTAAGGTTGATTCCAAGTCTCGGGAGGCTGGAACCGGTGTTACTTAACTGGTTGGCCCCTTAGACAAACACGTAGTTCCTCTACCATTAGCACAGTCCTCTCCCGACGGGGTCTCTTTAAGCCCCGATGGAAGATCCCCTCCACTTTGCCCTGGTTCCGCAGTTTCTTTAGTGTCAAAGGTACCTTTTGATGTTTCTTGTGCGGTGAGTTCTGGTATAACTATTCCTAATCCAGTTCAGGGATTAGATCTCGGTGCCCCCTCGGAGGCATCGGATCCGTCCCTCGAAGCTGATGTGACCCTGAAAGATGTTTTGAAGGCTGTTAAAATTATTGATTTAAAAGTATCCACGAAGTTAAATTCCCTGGCTACCTTTACCCAGGAGACTGCTACTGTGTTGCAGCACCTGGATAGGAAGGTAATTTCATTAGACACTGTAGTTTCTAAATTAGAGTCTCAAGTTCCTATTTTGCAATCTGTTCATGCTTCTACTATTAAGGATTCCTTAGTTTTGCATGCCAAAATGGAAGCCTTGGAGAACTCTATGCGTCGTTGTAACCTGAGATTTTTAAATTTCCCTCAGTCTTCTTTACTTTCAGCTTCTATCTTATTGGAAAAATATCTTAAGGAAGTGTTGATGATATCGGAAGTTATAGTAGTTTCTCACATTTATTACGTTCCTTCAACCTCTAAAAGGGAAAACATTGCTGAGGATGCACTGGATGAGATTGTTCCTAATATTGCTAACCTCACCGCTTTTATTGAGGATTCCTCTGACACTATCACTTTGAGATCCACATTGCTAGTTACCTTTCCTTCAGTTTCTATTAAACAGCGTATTCTCAAAGCTTATTTCAAAGTAAAGGCACTTAAGTTTTGTGGACAAGTAGTACAGGTCTTTCCAGATGTGGCACGTGTTACTCAATTGCGTAGACGGCAGTTTCTTGTGTTAAAACCTCGGGTTTTGGCTCTTGGTGCTACTTTTTTTCTGAGATTCCCCTGCAAGTGCGCTATTGGGATTGATGGCACTTCTTATATTTTTAAGGATCCTTCTCACCTGGAAAAGTTTCTACAGGATAGACAGGGCTTAGGAGGAGACAGCTCAGTTAGATGATAATCACCTTCCATATTTGTGGACCTTAGGGTCTAGGTTTCTAATGTTGGTATTTTTATTTCCTTTCTTTTGCTTTAAAATGCTCTCTCTTGATATGGACTAGATCATGTATATTTTGTTCTTTCAAGTCTGTTATTGGCTTGCTATATGTATTGTTTATTTGATTGACCTGTTTATCATGTTTTTTTGATCATGTATTTGATTGAAAATTTAATATAAAGATATTTGGAAAAAAAAAATACTCTACCATTGAAAAGGAGTGCCTTGCTATAAAATGGGCCATAGAAGCATTATGTTTTTACTTTACAGGAAGAAAATTCCTATTAATTACAGATCATGCCCCGCTTAAATGGTTCCAGCAAATGAGAAATCATAACGCCCTGTTAACTCGGTATATGGCTCTGCAAGCCTTTGATTTTAAAATAGAACATCGGGCAGGAAAACTGCATAAAAACGCGGATGCCCTCTCAAGAATTACGGACTGTTCGGAGGGACACTCACCACCTCTGCCAGCCCGTAATATCGTGGGTAGGGGGGTATGTGATAAGGAAGCTTATCATGATAGAGGAGAAAGGGATAAAGGAAAGGAATTCACCCTTATAAAAGGACCTATTTTGCAAGGTCAGAGAAACAAAACCCCAATCACACCTAGAAAGCAGGAAATTCCCAGATGGAATAGGTTTCAGAGTTCCCCTAGTGAAGAAAAGGAGACCCTTACGTCACTGAGTTCCCTAATTATCCAGCTGCCAGGAGGCAAGCTGATCTCCGTCACCTAAGAGGAGAAGAGGTGGGGTTGGAGCCTTGGGGATTTAAGTCTAGGATAGAGAAAAAAGCAAGGGAGAGGAGGAGAAGAGTCCCAGAGAGAGTCTCAGGGAGAGACCCAAGCAGAAACACAAGCTGGAGGACAGGACAAGGAAGCACAGGAGAATGGTGGCCAGAGCACGTGGGAGGAGAAGCTGCTGCAAGCCCAGGCCCAGGTATGAGCCTTGAAAGCTTGTCTAATACAGAGTAGTGCAGAGTTGCAAGGGATACTCTCAGCTCTAACGGAAGGCAGTCAGCTGAACCCTGTGAACTGGAAGGAGAGGTAGAGCCTATGCAACTAGGTGAACCAGACCTAGCTGTGAATGACGAAGACTCATACATGGATTGCTCCTTGTGCCAATCCTTTACTGCAGAGGGATTGAAAGAAAACCACCCTTAAGAGAAAACCTTCAGAGTCAGGTAACCTTGAAAGCCTGTAGATGGTTTTGTGCATGTCCTGTGTTAAAGAAGAAATATGTTTGCTGAGAAACCAAGAGCAAGCTGAAGCTCTCTGATTGTGCTTGATAAACACCTGATATCCAGAGCAGTACATCGTCAAGAGGCCGAGCTAATGGTGAAAGGGAGTAAAGTTTTTGGCTTTGTTTTTGAATATTCCTAAAGCATGGAATAGAACATTATTTGCTTATGAGAAGTTTTTGTCCTATTAAAAGTTTTACTTTGTAAGGAGACAAACCAGCCTGGAAGCGTTTGAACTATGAAAACAGAAAACTGCCATTAAGAAATGCTGTTTTTGTTTGCTTTAAACAGCAATGCTAGCCAAGCTGGTAGCATTGACTGTTAAAAGGCTTTACCTTTAAGCTCAAGAACACTATAAGCTGAAAGTTTGCTTTGAGTTTATTTATGTCCTGATGTGTATTGTGAAGAATCCTGGAGAGAGTATCCAAGGGTAGTATTTGTGAACCTTGCGTTTGAGTCAATAAATTCTGTCATTGCCTTATCATTCAAGCCAACTACAAGTGGCTTTTTTTACCTGAAGCCAAGTGAATTGTGACTGAACTACCTTTCCCAAAAGGCATTGCAAAGGAACCAGTCAGTTAAAGGCTAGAAGGTGAAACTTTCTATGATAACCACGCCCCTCCATACTGGATGTAAGGGGCAAGGGCGTGACAGGCTTCTTTTGAAATGTTCCTGTGCCAGGTGATTGGTGGCTGCGGGAGTGAGGGAGGAGCTCCTGCTCTCACCCTCCGGTGTTGGCTGCTCACCCGCGTCTGTTCCTGCCTCCAATGAGGCTTCTTTTGAAATGTTGCTGTGCCGGGTGATTGGTGGCTGTGGGAAGTGAAGGAGGAGCTCCTGCTCTCACCCTCCGGTGTTGGCTGCTTGCCTGCGTCTGTTCCCGCCTCCGATGAGGCTTCTTTTGAAATGTTCTTGTGCCGGGTGATTGGTGGCTGCGGGGAATGAGGGAGGAGCTCCTGCTCTCACCCTCCGGTGTCGGCTGCTCGCCCGCGTTATACCATAACAAGGTTTGCTTAAAGCTTTAAGGGGGAATTCACAGGCCTGCAAACCTGAGCAGTCTCCTGTAACCCCTACCTTAGCTTGGCCACATCACTTTCTTTTATTAGGAAAAAAATGCCACATTGTACAATTTTGTCTTATCACTGCATCATGCTTTTTGCTTCACTTGTTGTTTATCTATATCTACATGTTACAGGTCTAGCTAAACAGTATGGGCCCGGCATTCAAAAGTCATTTGCACAGTTTACAGCCCTGTAAACCATGCAAATGCCACCATCTGGGATATTCAGCGGCAGCGATCGATAACTGGGCAGCAGCGATATTGCATGCTGCCCGGTTAGCGACCTGTGCCTAAAAGATAGGCGAGGAAGAAGCTTGCCTATCTTTAAGCACAGGAGCTATCCAGGTTATTGACTACAGCTGAGAGACAGTGCTGCGATCCCAGATATTCAGTGCTGGGGCCGCATATGACAGCAGCATTGAATATCCAGAGTTAGAGATCGGCAGGAAGGGCTATGTGCCAAAGGGGCGCATAGCCTTCTTAACTCAATATCTGGCCCTACATATTTCAGGTCAGGCTGGGCACGGACATATAGAATACTCCTAGTCATGAAAAGCATTCTGTAAACATAAACATTCTGTCCAGCTCTCACAAGCATCTAGCTGTTTCTGCAAAATACAACTTTGGCTTCTCTCACACATACTGCTAGGCTGTCAGCAAAATTCCAGGATGTTCTCACTCTCTATATTTCTGAACCTTTCTCCAGTACTCCACTATAAGTTCCTTTCTACAATTTCTATCTGTGAGTCTGAGTGGTCTTTTCTGCATCTGTGTCTCTATGTGGTTTCCTGTTATTATTATTATTATTGTTATTTTTAATAAGCATTTATAAAGCACTACCAGGAGTATGCAGCGCTGTACAGACACAGAAAAGACAGTCCCTGCTCATCGAGCTTACAGTCTAAAAGGACGGATATACAGTAGTACAAAAGGGGCAATAAGAACATAAAATAAAGGATGGGGATTATGAGCCAGAGGTGGCCTCAAAGAGATGCATCTGGAGCCTAGAGGGAAGGGATTTGAAGCAGTGAAAGGGGTTGGTTATTCCAAGCAAAAGGGGCAGCAAGGTGAAAGGAGCAAAGCGGAGAATTAGAAAAAGAAGAATGTGGTAAGGAGAGAAGAAAATCAGAAGATGAATGAAGATTGCAGGAGGGAATGTAGGGAGAGATAAAGAGGAGCAGCAGAGTGAATGAATTTACGTGTGAGATTACAGGAGGGAATGTTGGGAGAGATAAAGAGGAGCAGCAGAGTGAATGAATTTACGTGTGAGATTACAGGAGGGGATGTAGGGAGAGATAAAGAGGAGCAGCAGAGTGAATGAATTTACGTGTGAGATTACAGGAGGGAATGTATGGAGAGATAAAGAGGAACAGCAGAGTGAATGAATTTACGTGTGAGAATACAAGAGGGAATGTAGGGAGAGATAAAACGGAGCAGCAGAGTGAATGAACTTACATGTGAGATTACAGGAGGGAATGTACGGAGAGATAAAGCGGAGCAGCAGAGTGAATGAATTTACGTGTGAGATTACAGGAGGGGATGTAGGGAGAGATAAAGAGGAACAACAGAGTGAATGAATTTTTGTGTGAGATTACAGGAGGGAATGTAGGGACAGATAAAGAGAAACAGCAGAGTGAATGAATTTACGTGTGAGATTACAGGAGGGAATGTAGGGAGAGATGAAGAGGAACAGCAGAGTGAATGAATTTACGTGTGAGATTACAGGAGGGAATGTAGGGGGAGATAAAGAGGAACAGCAGCGTGAATGAATTTACGTGTGAGATTACAGGAGGGAATGTAGGGAGAGATAAAGAGGAACAATAGAGTGAATGAATTTACGTGTGAGATTACAGGAGGGAATGTAGGGAGAGATAAAGAGGAACAGCAGAGTGAATGAATTTACGTGTGAGATTACAGGAGGGAATGTAGGGAGAGATAAAGAGAAACAACAGAGTGAATGAATTTACGTGTGGGATTACAGGAGGGAATGTAGGGGGAGATGAAGAGGAACAGCAGAGTGAATGAATTTACGTGTGAGATTACAGGAGGGAATGTAGGGGGAGATAAAGAGGAACAGCAGAGTGAATGAATTTACGTGTGAGATTACAGGAGGGAATGTAGGGAGAGATAAAGAGGAGCAGCAGAGTGAATGAATTTACGTGTGAGATTACAGGAGGGAATGTAGGGAGAGATAAAGAGAAACAACAGAGTGAATGAATTTACGTGTGGGATTACAGGAGGGAATGTAGGGGGAGATAAAGAGGAACAGCAGAGTGAATGAATTTACGTGTGAGACTACAGGAGGGAATGTAGGGAGAGATAAAGAGGAGCAGCAGAGTGAATGAATTTACGTCTGAGATTACAGGAGGGGATGTAGGGAGAGATAAAGAGGAGCAGCAGAGTGAATGAATTTACGTGTGAGATTACAGGAGGTGATGTAGGGAGAGATAAAGAGGAGCAGCAGAGTGAATGAATTTATGTGTGAGATTACAGGAGGAAATGTAGGGAGAGATAAAGAGGAGCAGCAGAGTGAATGAATTTACGTGTGAGATTACAGGAGGGAATGTAGGGAGAGATAAAGAGGAGCAGCAGAGTGAATGAATTTACGTGTGAGATTACAGGAGGGAATGTAGGGAGAGATAAAGAGGAACAGCAGAGTGAATGAATGTATGTGTGAGATTACAGGAGGGAATGTAGGGAGAGATAAAGAGGAACAGCAGAGTGAATGAATTTACGTGTGAGATTACAGGAGGGAATGTTGGGAGAGAAAAAGAGGAACAGCAGAGTGAATGAATTTACGTGTGAGATTACAGGAGGGAATGTTGGGAGAGATAAAGAGGAGCAGCAGAGTGAATGAATTTACGTGTGAGATTACAGGAGGGAATGTAGGGAGAGATGAAGAGGAACAGCAGAGTGAATGAATTTACGTGTGAGATTACAGGAGGGAATGTAGGGGGAGATAAAGAGGAACAGCAGCGTGAATGAATTTACGTGTGAGATTACAGGAGGGAATGTAGGGAGAGATAAAGAGGAACAATAGAGTGAATGAATTTACGTGTGAGATTACAGGAGGGAATGTAGGGAGAGATAAAGAGGAACAGCAGAGTGAATGAATTTACGTGTGAGATTACAGGAGGGAATGTAGGGAGAGATAAAGAGAAACAACAGAGTGAATGAATTTACGTGTGGGATTACAGGAGGGAATGTAGGGGGAGATGAAGAGGAACAGCAGAGTGAATGAATTTACGTGTGAGATTACAGGAGGGAATGTAGGGGGAGATAAAGAGGAACAGCAGAGTGAATGAATTTACGTGTGAGATTACAGGAGGGAATGTAGGGAGAGATAAAGAGGAGCAGCAGAGTGAATGAATTTACGTGTGAGATTACAGGAGGGAATGTAGGGAGAGATAAAGAGAAACAACAGAGTGAATGAATTTACGTGTGGGATTACAGGAGGGAATGTAGGGGGAGATAAAGAGGAACAGCAGAGTGAATGAATTTACGTGTGAGATTACAGGAGGGAATGTAGGGAGAGATAAAGAGGAGCAGCAGAGTGAATGAATTTACGTCTGAGATTACAGGAGGGGATGTAGGGAGAGATAAAGAGGAGCAGCAGAGTGAATGAATTTACGTGTGAGATTACAGGAGGTGATGTAGGGAGAGATAAAGAGGAGCAGCAGAGTGAATGAATTTACGTGTGAGATTACAGGAGGGAATGTAGGGAGAGATAAAGAGAAACAACAAAAGAGGAACAGCAGAGTGAATGAATTTACGTGTGAGATTACAGGAGGGAATGTAGGGAGAGATAAAGAGGAGCAGCAGAGTGAATGAATTTACGTGTGAGATTACAGGAGGGAATGTAGGGAGAGATAAAGAGGAACAACAGAGTGAATGAATTTACGTGTGAGATTACAGGAGGGAATGTAGGGAGAGATAAAGAGGAACAGCAGAGTGAATGAATTTACGTGTGAGATTACAGGAGGGAATGTAGGGAGAGATAAAGAGGAGCAGCAGAGTGAATGAATTTACGTGTGAGATTACAGGAGGGAATGTAGGGAGAGATAAAGAGGAGCAGCAGAGTGAATGAATTTACATGTGAGATTACAGGAGGAATGTAGGGAGAGATAAAGAGGAGCAGCAGAGTGAATGAATTTACGTGTGAGATTACAGGAGGGAATGTAGGGAGAGATAAAGAGGAGCAGCAGAGTGAATGAATTTACGTGTGAGATTACAGGAGGGAATGTAGGGAGAGATAAAGAGGAGCAGCAGAGTGAATGAATTTATGTGTGAGATTACAGGAGGGAATGTAGGGAGAGATAAAGAGGAGCAGCAGAGTGAATGAATTTACGTGTGAGATTACAGGAGGGAATGTAGGGAGAGATAAAGAGGAGCAGCAGAGTGAATGAATTTACGTGTGAGATTACAGGAGGGAATGTAGGGAGAGATAAAGAGGAACAGCAGAGTGAATGAATTTATGTGTGAGATTACAGGAGGGAATGTAGGGAGAGATAAAGAGGAACAGCAGAGTGAATGAATTTACGTGTGAGATTACAGGAGGGAATGTAGGGAGAGATAAAGAGGAGCAGCAGAGTGAATGAATTTACGTGTGAGATTACAGGAGGGAATGTAGGGAGAGATAAAGAGGAGCAGCAGAGTGAATGAATTTACGTGTGAGATTACAGGAGGGAATGTAGGGAGAGATAAAGAGGAGCAGCAGAGTGAATGAATTTACGTGTGAGATTACAGGAGGGAATGTAGGGAGAGATAAAGAGGAACAGCAGAGTGAATGAATTTACGTGTGAGATTACAGGAGGGAATGTAGGGAGAGATAAAGAGGAGCAGCAGAGTGAATGAATTTACGTGTGGGATTACAGGAGAGATAAAGAGGAACAGCAGAGTGAATGAATTTAGAGGAGCAGCAGAGTGAATGAATTTACGTGTGAGATTACAGGAGGGAATGTAGGGAGAGATAAAGAGGAGCAGCAGAGTGAATGAATTTACGTGTGAGATTACAGGAGGGAATGTAGGGAGAGATAAAGAGGAACAGCAGAGTGAATGAATATACGTGTGAGATTACAGGAGGGAATGTAGGGAGAGATAAAGAGGAACAGCAGAGTGAATGAATTTACGTGTGAGATTACAGGAGGGAATGTAGGGAGAGATAAAGAGGACAGCAGAGTGAATGAATTTACGTGTGAGATTACAGGAGGGGAATGTGGGAGAGATAAAGAGGAACAGCAGAGTGAATGAATTTACGTGTGAGATTACAGGAGGGAATGTAGGGAGAGATAAAGAGGAGCAGCAGAGTGAATGAATTTACGTGTGAGATTACAGGAGGGAATGTAGGGAGAGATAAAGAGGAACAGCAAAGTGAATGAATTTACGTGTGAGATTACAGGAGGGAATGTACAGAGAGATAAAGAGGAACAGCAGCGTGAATGAATTTACGTGTGAGATTACAGGAGGGAATGTAGGGAGAGATAAAGAGGAGGATCAGAGTGAATGAATTTACATGTGAGATTACAGGAGGGAATGTAGGGAGAGATAAAGAGGAGCAGCAGAGTGAATGAATTTACGTGTGAGATTACAGGAGGGAATGTAGGGAGAGATAAAGAGGAGCAGCAGAGTGAATGAATTTACGTGTGGGATTACAGGAGGGAATGTAGGGAGAGATAAAGAGGAACAGCAGAGTGAATGAATTTACATGTGAGATTACAGGAGGTGATGTGAGGAGAGATAAAGAGGAGCAGCAGAGTGAATGAATTTACGTGTGAGAATACAGGAGGGAATGTAGGGAGAGAGAAAGAGGAACAGCAGAATGAATGAATTTACGTGTGAGATTACAGGAGGGAATGTAGGGAGAGATGAAGAGGAACAGCAGAATGAATGAATTTACATGTGAGATTACAGGAGGGGATGTAGGGAGAGATAAAGAGGAGCAGCACAGTGAATGAATTTACTTGTGAGATTACAGGAGGGAATGTACGGAGAGATAAAGAGGAACAGCAGAGTGAATGAATTTACGTGTGAGATTGCAGGAGGTGATGTAGGGAGAGATAAAGAGGAGCAGCAGAGTGAATGAATTTACGTGTGAGATTACAGGAGGTGATGTGAGGAGAGATAAAGAGAAACAGCAGAGTGAATGAATTTACGTGTGAGATTACAGGAGGGAATGTAGGGAGAGATAAAGAGGAGGATCAGAGTGAATGAATTTACGTGTGAGATTACAGGAGGTGATGTGAGGAGAGATAAAGAGGAACAGCAGAGTGAATGAATTTACGTGTGGGATTACAGGAGGGAATGTAGGGAGAGATAAAGAGGAACAGCAGAGTGAATGAATTTACTTGTGGGATTACAGGAGGGAATGTAGGGAGAGATAGAGAGGAACAGCAGAGTGAATGAATTTACGTGTGAGATTACAGGAGGGAATGTAGGGAGAGATAAAGAGGAGGATCAGAGTGAATGAATTTATGTGTTAGATTACAGGAGGGAATGTAGGGAGAGATAAAGAGGAGCAGCAGAGTGAATGAATTTACGTGTGAGATTACAGGAGGGAATGTAGGGAGAGATAAAGAGGAGCAGCAGAGTGAATGAATTTACGTGTGAGATTACAGGAGGGAATGTAGGGAGAGATAAAGAGGAGCAGCAGAGTGAATGAATTGACGTGTGAGATTACAGGAGGGGATGTAGGGAGAGATAAAGAGGAACAGCAGAGTGAATGAATTTACATGTGAGATTACAGGAGGGGATGTAGGGAGAAATAAAGCGGAGCAGCAGAGTGAATGAATTTATGTGTTAGATTAAGTAGTTTGAACTTAATATGGCAACAGATAGAGAGCCAGTTAAGGGACTATAAAAGAGTAATGTGACAGTAACGAGCTTTGCAGAAGATTAGACGTGCAGCTGAGTTTTGAATAGATTGAAGTGGGAAAAGATGAGACTGTGGGAGACTAGGGAGGAGGAGATTGCAATAATCAAGACGGGGGATATTAAGGGAATGTGCCAGAATCTTAGTGGCACACAAAGAGATGAAAGGAAGAATCTTGTTAATATTATAGAGAAAAACTGACAGGATTTAGCAATTTGTTGGATATGAGAAGAGAATGATAAGGTGTAATCAAAAACAACCCCAAGATTGCGAGCTGAGGAAACAGGACAAAGAGGTGTGTTATCAATTGTGTGTGTGTACTTATACCAGTGTATGAGTATAGGTGCATGTTCATTGCTGTTGATGTAGGTAGAGAGAGTTACTGGGTGCAGGGAATCATTGGGTTTGGTGGATGGAGAAAGGAGATATGGGTGCAGGCTGGTTTGTGCAGGCTATACAGTGTGAGACCTGCAGGGAACATAGGAGAGCCACCAGGAGGTATCCTTATCAGGCGGTATTTAGGTCCAGGACCCAATTCCTAGACCTCACAGATGTGCAGTGCCTACCAGATTCTACTTTGATATGGCAGCTAGAGCTGCTCCTCCGCTTCACTACAAGGTCATCATGACCCTTGACTTCTTTGTCAGTGGCAATTTCTAGTCCATGCTGGCTGTCACTACAGGACCCAGAAAGTCAACAATCTCACAGTGCATTCCACGGTTTCTGTGAGCTTTTCTCACCCACACTGCAGAATATGTAGCCTTCCCCCAGATTGTGCAGCAGAGGCAACTAAACCAGTTCGTTAAGGTAGCCAGATTCCCATCTGTATTAGGGATTGCACACATGTGTCTATCAGATTTTCATGACTGAGGGAGGCTGCCTACTGCACCAAAAAAGCACTCACTCACTGCACATGCAGAAGGTCTGCAATGAACAGGGGGAGAGAGCTAATGTGTTATGCAGGCTCCTGTTAACTCATACATCTTAAGAGTAATAAGAGGATGTAGTAAAAACTGTTAGTGTAACTAGGTCTAAAAAAGGTTTGGACAAGTTCCTGGATGAAAAGTCCATATCAGAGAAATCCACTGCTTATTCCTGGGATAACAGAGTAACATAGTATATGACGGCAGATATGGTCCATCTTGTCTGTCCAGCAGGGCGACAAGAGTAGGTGCATCTGCCGCTCCGTGCAGCTCACCCTTCCCCATGCCATTAATTTGAGGTGTACCCACCACTCCGTGTAGGTCACCCCTATTTGTTCAGATATACACAGAAACATAGAAACATGATGACAGAAAAAGACCACATGGCCTATCTAGTCTGTCCTTCCATATCAACAACTACAACAGTCCCCTTTTTTGCTTTCGAGATCCTCTGTGTCTGTCCCATGCTTTTTTGAATTCAGTTACTGTCCTCATCTCTACCACCTCCACTGGGAGACTATTCCACGGATCCACTACTCTTTCCGTAAAGAAATATTTCACCTTTATCACTCCTGAAACTATCTCCCTTCACCCTCATCCCATGTCCCCTCGTAGCAGAACTTGCTTTCAATTGAAAGAGGCTCTCTCCCTGAACATTTATGCCACGGAGGTATTTAACCATCTCAATCATATCACCTCTATCCCGCCTTTCCTCTAAGGTGTACATATTAAGATCCTTCAGTCTGTCCTCATATGCTTTATAATGAAGCCCACTAATCATTTTAGTAGCCACCCTCTGCACCGACTCCATCCTGTTCACATCCTTTTGAAGGTGCGGTCTCCAGAATTGCACACTATACTCCAAATGACGTCGCACCAAAGACTTATACAGAGGCATTATCACCTCCTTTTTTCTGCTAGCCATTCCTCTCCGTATGCACCCAAGCATCCTTCTAGCTTTTGCCGTTGCCTTTTCTACCTGTTTAGCTACTTTAAGATCATCAGACACAACCACGCCTAGGTCCCGCTCTTCTTTAGTGGACAAAAGTACTTCACCTCCTATACTGTATTGCTCCCTTGGCTTGCTGCAGCCCAAATGCATGACCTTACATTTTTTAACATTAAATCCCAGCTGCCAAATTCTAGACCATTCTTCAAGCTTAGCTAGATCCCTCCTCATGTTATCTACACCTTCCTGGGTGTCTACTCTATTGCAGATTTTGGTATCATCTGCAAAGAGGCAAACCTTACCCGACAGCCCTTCCGCTATATCACTAACAAAGATGTTAAAAAGAATCGGACCAAGGACAGATCCCTGGGGCACACCACTGGTAACATCCTTCTCCTCAGAGTGAGCTCCATTTACTTGTACTCTTTGTCGCCTCCCACCCAACCAATTTCTAACCCAAGCAGTAACTTTAGGGTCCATCCCTAGGGTGCTCAGTTTGTTTATAAGTTGCCTGTGAGGAACAGTGTCAAAGGCTTTACTGAAATCTAAATACACCACATCTAGAGCTCTCCCTCGGTCGAACTCCCTGGTCACCCAGTCAAAGAAATCAATCAGATTTGTCTGAGAAGACCTGCCTCTGGTGAATCCATGCTGCCTCGGATCCTGTAATCCGCTGGACTCCAGAAACCTCACTATTTTCTCTTTCAGCAGCGTTTCCAATAATTTACTCACCACTGAAGTTAAACTCACCGGCACGTAGTTTTCAACCACTTCCTTACTTCCACTTTTGTGTAAAGGCACCACATGAGCCTCTCTCCAGTCCTTTGGCACCACTCCTGACTCCAACGAGGCGTTGAAAAGGTCAGTCAGTGGAGTTGCTAGAACGTCCCCAAGTTCCCTCAGTATTCTAGGGTGTATCCCATCCGGTCCCATCGCTTTGTCTACTTTAAGTTGAGCTAGTTTCTCACGAACACAGTCTTCTGAAAATTGTTCAAGATGTCCCTCGCTTCTGTTACTATTTGTGGGTGTTTTCTGAGGTCCTACTCCTTTTTCTTCATCTGTGAACACAGAACAAAAATATTTGTTAAGCAATTCCGCTTTATCCTTATCAGCTTCTACATATTCCCCCCTACACCCTTGAGTCTGACTTTTGCCCTTCCTCTTCTCACTAATATATTTGAAAAATGTTTTATCCCCCCATTTTAATGCATTGGCTATTTCCTCCTCCTTTTGAATCTTTGCCTTCTTGACTACTTTGCTAGCTTCTCTAAGTTTTTCCAAATACAGATGCCTGTCTTCCTCTCTCTGTGATCTCTTGTATTTCATGAAGGCCTCCCTCTTTTTCTTCACTTTTTCAGCTACTTCCTTCGAAAACCATAGCGGTCTCCTTTTCCTTTTGCCTTTATTTACCATTTTAACAAAAAGGTTGGTTGCCCTTAAAATATACCCTTTCAGTTTTGCCCACTGTTTTTCTACATCCCCCAGCTGTTCCCATCCCACTAACGACTCCCTGAGGTATTGGCCCATCTTCGCAAAGTTAGTCTTCCTAAAGTCTAAGATCCTCACCTTGGAATGGATTCTAACAGCCCTAGTCCTAATACTGAACCACACCATCTGGTGATCACTGGATGCAAAATGATCTCCCACTACAACATCAGAAACACTTTCACTATTGGTAAGCACCAAGTCCAGTATGGTCCCTTCATGTGTGGGGTCTGTTACCAATTGCCTGAATAGTTCTCCCTGTAGAGAATCCAGGATCTCCTTACTTCTAGATGATACTGCAGCAGGAATGTGCCAATCAACATCTGGCATATTGAAATCTATCAGTAGCACTTCCCCTTTCCTAGCAATGCTGCGTATGTCTTCAATTAACTCTCTGTCCACCTCTTCCTCTTGTGAGGGAGGTCTGTATATCACACCAATGCAAATAGATTTCTCTTTCCCTCTTTCTAGTTTAACCCACAATGCCTCCTCTCTCCCTTTTAAGCTCTGTAATTCCAAAGCTTTAATAGTAGTTTTATAAGAGATAATTATTTTATCCTTTAATAGTAGTTTTATAAGAGATAATTATTTTATCCTGTTTCTATAAAGGGATCCACTGTGTCTGTCCCATGCCATTTTGAATTCTGTCACTGTATTTTCCCCCACCACTTCCATCGGGAGGGCATTCCAAACATCTACCACCCTTTCAGTGAAAAAGTATTTCCTAACATTGCCTTTCAGGTTACCCCCTTGCAGCTTCATGTTATGCTTCCCCGTCTTTGGAAGAGGTTTGTTTGTTCATTAATACTCTTCAAGTATTTAAAGGTCTGAATCATATCTCCCCTGTCCTTCCTCTCCTTCAGAGTGTATATATTTAGGTCTTCAAGTCTCTTCTCATAAGTCTTCTGACTTAGACTCAAGCAGCATGGAATCTGTGTACTTTTTTGGGAACCTGCCAGGTACTTGTGACCTGGATTGGCACTGTTCGAAACAGGATACTGGGCTTGATGTATTTAGGTCTGACCTATTATGGCATTTCTTATGTTCTAACCCACTCTGGCATCTAGGAGGTAAACCCTGCACCAGCCTATTCTACTACCTAGATATGCACATGCTAGGAGGTCTTAATAGTCCCTGGCAGCAACAATGGCAATAGAACTCATGATTGCAGTGCCTCCCACCACAATTCTGGGCATTAATCTGTTCCAACCCTCTCTACCCACACAGGAGATAGAGGCTACTCTAAAGGACGTGCCTCCTGACCCCATTGCTACATCCCACACAGATACAAAGAAGGGGTACAACAAGGCCCATATATACACCTGCTCCCTCATTGAGAGAACATTTGGCCTGCTTAGGAGCCAGAGCCCAGCCAAGGTATGCCACATATTTATGGCCTGCTGCATGGTGCACAATCTAGCAATCAGGCAGCAACAGATACGGCCAGAAGGAGTGGAAATAGCAGACTTTCACACAGAGTAGATTGGAGGAGAGAGCCCATCCACATCAGCTTGGCATCACTGCAAAAAATGAACTGGATAGGGTGGCAGGAAGCCCCATGCATCTGGCCCCAGACCCAGGGGCGGGGTGCTCCCTGGGCTCAATCATCCACAAAGCGCTGCTTATACCACCCTTGAGGTGATATAAGCAGCATGTCTCCACAGGCCAGGCCATCTGAATCGACCCTGTGTGTGCTGCCGGGCTGGCCCGCTCCTGCTCCACCCCATTCCCACCCCCTCCCGCTACCCGCCGGCTCTCCCCGTCCTGATACACAGGACATACAGGGAGAACCGGAGGGGGAATTGGCCTTGGACACCTTGCGGGATGTACAGCTCTGCAACCCGCATTCGGAAATGACCTCCTTAGTCTCCTATGTATTTCCTTACCATTACCCTAGATATATCCTTGTCCTCAGCTGTTGTGTTGTCTTGACTAGATTGTAAGCTCTGATGAGCAGGGACCATCTTTTACATGTAACTGTACAGTGCTGCGTTTGCCTTGTAGCACTATACAAATGATAAGTAGTAGTAGTAGTGGTGGTAGTTTAGCGAAGACTTAAACCGGGAGTAGGATGGCTCAAAGCGGAGGTCCATCTTTGTCCTCCCCTCCTCAGAACACACAGGCTGTAGAGTACAGGTGATACACAGATATGCCTATCAGCAGACTACTGTCATAGACACATACTGAGATCCCAAACTTTAACCACATGATGCTTCTGCAGGCAGGATCCGCAGCCTTGCACAGTTTTTGTGCCTATGGGATGTGATGCCTTTATAGCGAAATCAGAAAAGGTACAGAGACTGATATTAGTAATATCCACCAAATGAACTATCAATGAACTGGAATCCCTAATATAGGAAGCCGAACAGGACATGAGATCAGTGGTTTGAGGTGTTGTGCAGTGGACCGGATTAGGCGGGAGGAGTGGCTCAGGTATACTTAGATTGTGAGCACTTCAGGGACAAGAGAATAAAAAGTGCCTGTTATAATACATCTGTAAACTGCTCTGATACATACAATAAAGGGCAATATATCAAGTGCCTAAAAAACATCCCTATGGCTTTTACAATAAGAACATAAGATATGCCATACTGGGTCAGACCAAGGTCCATCAAGCCCAGTATCATGTTTCCAACAGTGGCCAATCTAGGTCATACATATCTAGCAGTTTCCCCAAAAGACACAGATTCTGCAATGCTTGTACTGGGAAAAGCATTGATATCCTGGATCCCTTCTTAATAATGGTTTATGGACCTTTCCTCCAGGAACTTGTCCAAACCTTTTTTAAACCCAGCTACACTAACAACCTTTATTACATCCTCCAGTAACAAATTCCAGAGTTTGATTACACGTTGAGTGAAGAAATATTTTCTTTTATTAGTCTTAAATAGTTTACCCTGTACCTTCATTGCATGTCCTCTAGTCTTTCTGTATTCTGATGACGTAAACAATCGATCTACGTTTACCCGTTCCACTCCATTCATTAATTTATAGACTTCTATCATATCTCCCCTCAGCCGTCTCTTTTCCAGGTTAAAGAGCCCTAACCTTTTTAGCATCTCTTCATAGGCGTATCCTTCCATCCCCTTTACCATTTTGGTGACTCTTCTCTGTACCTTTTCTAATAACACTATATCCTTTTTAAGATACAGCGACCAGAATTACTCACAATATTCAAGGTGCGGTCTCACCATGGAACGATATATAGGCATTATAATATCCTTTGTTTTATTTTCCATTCCTTTCCTTATGATACCTAGTATTCTATTTGCATGTTATCCACAATGACGCCTAAATCCTTTTCCTGGGTAGTGGTTCCTGATGTGGAACCTTGCATCGTGTAACCATAGTTTAGTTTGTTCTTCCCTAGGTGCATAACTTTGCACTTGTCCACATTAAATTTCATCTGCCATTTTGATGCCCAGTCTTCCAATTTATCAAGATCCTCTTGCAATTTTCCACAATCCTCTTGGGTTTTAACAACTTTAAATAGTTCTGTGTCATATGCAAATTTGATAACCTCACTCGTTATTCCCTTTTCCAGGTCATTTATGAATATGTCAAACAGCAGCAGACCCAGCATAGATCCCTGGGGTACACCACTATTTACCTTTCTCCATTGGGAAAATTGGCCATACCTTCTGATTTCTATCTTTTAACCAGTTCCTGATCCACCATAGTACACTGCCTCCTATCCCATGACTATTTAGTTTTGCCAAAAGTCTCTGATGAGGGTCCTTGTGAAAGGCTTTCTGAAAGTCCAAATACACTATATCAACCGACTCACCTTTGTCTACCTGTTTATTCACACCTTCAAAAAAACATAACAGATTAGTAAGAGAAGATCTTCATTGTCTAAAGCCATGTTGACTGTCTCCCATTAAGCCATGACTATCTACATGTTCAGCAATTTTGTTCTTTATGATGGTTTCTACCATTTTTCCCGGTACTGACCTCAGGCTCACCGGTCTGTAGTTTCCCGGATCACCCCTGGAACCTTTTTTAAAAATCTGCGTTACGTTCGCCATCCTCCAATCTTCAGGTATTACAGATGATTTTAATGATAGTTCACAGATTACTAATATCAGGTCTGCAATCTCATATTTGAGTTCTTTCAACATTCTTGGATGTATATCATCCGGCCCAGGTGATTTGCTACTCTTCGGTTTATCTAATAGTTGTAATACATCTTCCCGATGTATCAATATTTCCTTCAATTCTTCCGCACCTTTAAATACCACTTTAGTCATGGGTAATATCCCTACATCTTCCTCAGTAAAGACCTAAGCAAAGAATTCATTCAGTCTCTCCGCTATCGCCTTGTCGCCTCTTAGTGCGCCTTTAACCCCTCTGTCATCTAATGGACCAACTGACTCTCTCACAGGTTTTTTGCTATGAATTTACTTGAAAAAGTCTTTATTACGGGTGAACAGTCATTAATTTTTCGATGGAAAATGGTTAGTCCTGGAGGTTTAAATGGACCTATTGAGTGGCAGTGGTTCTACTGAACAGTAGTGGGCTATTCGTTTTTCTTTGATATGTATGGATTTTCCTCCTGGATGCCCCAGGTTTCCATTTAGATAGATTGATGTGCAAGTATTTGTGCTGAAAGTATTGGGATTTATAAATGTTGATGTCCTGATTGAATGAAGGGTGAATGGAGGTCTTTTTGTGTAGGAATATTGATTGGTTGGAGTAGGTGAGCCATAACCAATGGCATACAAGTATGTGTGATTGGTTGGGAATGTATTCCTAACTTCTCATTGGTCCTTTTGTGTTAATTGTTTTAGCAAGGGGGGTTTAAATTGTGGTTGAAGTATTCAGTGATCTATCTGTCACTGTTGTATGAAGTGACTGCACTTATAAGGTGAGCATATTGGGATTTGATGATTAATGCAAAAATTGGCAATTAATTATTTGTTTAACTTTAATATATTTTGATCTCTTACCAGCGCAACATCATTGGTTCTGATGAAGCCGCAATAGGCAGCGAAACCAATGGCCGTGGTCTGTCTAAGCTGGTAACAGATTGCCTGAATTTGTGTCTGGGGAGGAAGCTGCACATTACACACTCTAACAGTGGGGGTTGAAGTGCCCTAGTGGTTAGAACAAGGTACCTCAGGCTGGGGGTTCAATTCCCACCTGGGGACAGCAATTCCAGGCCAGATAGAGTGGAGTTTCTAGTCCTATAGGCACGCCTTGGGCAAGCCACTTAATCTTCTGTTGCCTCAGGTACACAGATTGTGAGCCCTTTGGGGACAAGGGAATGTATGCAATTCCTGCTTGTAGCAATTGTAAACCACTCTGACACCCTTTAGCCTGGGCAGTATATCAAGAAATTGCATAAACATAAACAATTTAGTATAATAATTCACACCACCCCAGTATTTTCAAGGCTTGTGTATATTTAAGAAATATGTTCATATGCAAATGGGATAACTTGTAGCTCTTCCTTGATTTTTTAACGCTAGTTGTGGGCCAATGATGATGGCAAATTAAGTGGCAGGCATAGTTTTAGTGCCAGTAAGTCCGTTTGTTGAGCCCCTATAGCATTTGAAGCAGTAAGAATATACCTTTTGTACAGAAAAAATTAGTCAAGTTGTTCATCTTTAGAAGAATATATCGTGTGGGTCCAATATCTTTCTCCTGCATATTTTTTCAATGAGTAAAATATTTTTGAGCTGAGTGTTTTTCTTTTCTTTATCTTTATCTTTATTTAATTTCTTGATATACTGCCCAGGCTAAAAGGCATTAGAGCGCTTTACAAACAAAACTGGCTGTGAGAAAGAGGAAAGGAACATCACAATTTAGACAGGACAGTAGAAGACGAGACTATGCAAGGAGAGGAAAGAGAAAAATAGGAGGAGAGGGGGGGCCTCAGGTTTTGGAAGAGGAGAGCAAGAGGTCTGGCAGGAGGGACATATTGCATCAGGCATAGACTGAGAAGGAGGGATGTCAAAAGCTATATGGAAGAGTTGAGTCTTCAACATATTTTTAAACCTGGAGAAGGAGAGTTCTGTATGTAGGGTGATGGGCAAGGAGTTCAGGTAGAAAAAGGCGGAAGTGTGGGTCTGTTCTAGGCATGCATGTGAGACTGACAGAAGTACGAAATGGTTGACATGGATGGACCAGAGAAGGCGAGGGGAGTATGAAACTGGAGATCTGCAAGATATTGTGGAGTGCCTGTGTGAATGACTTTGTGGACTAATATGAGGATCTTATAGTGAATATGGTACTTAAGTGGAAGCCAGTGAAAATGAATGAGAAGGGGAGTGATATGGTTGGAACGGGAGGAGTGGATGAGGATGTGGGCTGATGTGTTTTGAAGAAGCTGTAGACGTTGAAGCTGATAACAAGGAAGACCGGCGAGTACAATGTTACAATAATCTAGTCTAGAAATGACTAGGGATGTTGTAAGGAAGGATGAGAAAAGGAAGAGACAAGCCATGTGGATTTGATGTAGGGAAAAGAAAGAGCAATGGATGAGAGATGATAAGTGGTCGTGGAAAGAGAGGGAAGAGTCTATTATAACCCCAATGTACTGGAGCAAGGAGACAAAGGGAATAGGGAATGGAGCAATTTCAGGGGCCACCATGGGGCAGGTGGCATTGAAGGTGAACCAAATGGCAGCAGATTTTGATGGGTTAAGGTGAAGGTAATTCGTAGACAGCCAGGAGACACAGAGTAGACAGGAGCTCATAGGGGCCAGATCAGGAGAATGTGAGGTGATGTGGTGAAGAAGGATAATGTCATCAGCATAGAGATGCACAGAGATGCCAGACTGTTGAATGAAGAGAGCAAGGGGGGGGCCTGGAAGATATTAAAGAGGAGAGGGTCCAGCACAGAGCCTTGAGGAACTCCACAGGTGAGGGAGGTGACAGGAGAGGTAGAGAGGCTGCAGAGGACAGAAAAAGAACGTGCGGAGAGAAAGGACCGGAACCAGTGTAAAACAGTGTCGCGAAGGCTATAATCCATATGTAAAATTTAGCATGCTCTTATGAACAGGCTCTACTACAGCCTGTTCATAAGATGCTAAGTATTTGCTGCTTAGTACTTATTTTTATTCTGGCTATGTATTTGTCCTTTCACTGCAATTTTCTTACAACACCTGATTTGAAAGAGACATATTAACATCATGTGAAAAGAGTTCACAAAGGGAAAAAGAAGGGGGGGGGGGTATAGCCAACATTTATAGTAATGAAGGAGGGGGGCAACAATCTATAGGCTGCGGGGGGGGGGCACCAGAAACCCTAGCACTGGCCCTGTCCTTCCTATCCATCTGCCCAGCATTTCCCTTCCAAACATTCCACCTCCTACCCCCACCGCTACTTTTTTTGGTGTCTGCAGTGGCTGCAATGAGCCTCCGACTTAATTTTTTTTTTTAAATCACAGGTCTTTGCAACTTCTTGCTAGGAAGGCTGGTCTGGTCCTGCCTCCTCTGACATGAACCATGCATCAGAGAGGGATGGGACTGTAGGGTATAGTAGTAGCACAAAAATAAGTTAGACTCTCTGTTGTCTAGGTGAATATGGCTACTATCCCAGCCCAAAGTTCGGTGAGTTATTCTGGCAATGAGCCACGAAAGAAGTCTGGTCTGCAGATATATATATTAGACTTTATTATAGGCAACCAAATAGAAAAATATACCCACACATATGGCTAATTAGAAACATGAGGTAGCAATTTGTTATAGTACAGATATACAATTGGACAACGTAATAAATCACAGATTAGTAACCAGACGTCACTGATTCGCTCTGCACTGAGGAAAAGCAAGAAATATATTGCTAACCCCTTTGCCCATCCAGGAGAGGAGAGATAAGCCAGTACCTTAGCTCCGTCGGCACTCAGAAGCAGCTTCGTTCAAGGAGGTAGCTGTTAGCTACTGCAGGCTCCAGCCATGTCACAGGCGAGCCGCAGTAAGTCCGAACCGGAGGTATCTGTGAAAGTCTTATCTCAGACCTGTGGAGGACGGCCTAGCCCACACGTAGGGGCCATCTGGCGGAAGGCTCAGGGCGCAGGAATCAGGTACGCAGTGCACAGCAGAGAGGAACCAGTGCAGGAGTCTGTATGAACAGGTGGGAAAAGCCCCAACTCTCTCACTACTACTACTTACAACTAAAGTTTTCAGCGCAGAATGCAGAATTCTGTGTGAGAATCCTCTGTCATAGGTCCGATGATTGGTTGGCACCAGGCAGTCTGAGGTGTTCTCAGCGAATCAGGAGGTAGATGATGAGCAGCTTCTTGCAAACAAAGGAGCTATAGTGAAAAGGCAGAGGCAACAGTATGTAACTTCTGGGCATGTACCAGTGTCCAAGGCCAGCCACGGACAATAGCTTCTGTATGCACACTTAGAAACGCTGCCCCAGCAGTTGCTTGAAGGCCGTTTGTAGCTGAACACAGCAAAAGTGAAGTGAAGAATCCATCTTGTCTGTGCAGTTTGGTTCAGACCTGAGTTGCTGAGCAGGCCGGAGATTTGCATGTAGAATTGCAGGGGTACCAGCCCTACATCTCCCCCCCCCCTTGTAAGATGGAGGATGCTACAAGGGAGTACACTCCATCGTACAAAGCCTAACTAGCAGTACTACCGTGCAGGTCAGAACCAAATGACAAATGATTGACTAATACACGATAAGTGGATAATACCTCAAGCACAATATGCATGAAAGCAATACTGCATGAGGAATAATACAGTGAATACACTCAAGCAATAAAAGAAGTCAAAATAAAATGACATTGATACAGTCAAGTCAATTCAATCAAAATAATGCATGGTAACTTCAAACTCAAGAGTATATATATAGTATCCAAACCAAAAATGCATATCAGTAATGCAATATAATGTGTTAGTGTAACACCAAGGTGAATACGCAAAAGTAATGAGAAGCCATGTGTAACAGTGTTAGTAAAATAAACACATGCTATCTATGAAAAAAAACAACTCAATTAAGAGTAATGGATAACTTTCAAAGAAAATGGTGACACTTATTCAAAAGTGTGACGTTCCAGCAAATCCTGCAGACGCATGGGAGGCAGCAGAGGTGCAGGATGCATAGAACGACGAAGAGCACGAATCTGTCTCTGTTGATACAAAGAGATAAGAAACTGGAGCACCAACAGAAAGAAAAGACCAGGCACAATGACATGTGACATAAAATCAGTTTGTAAAATGTCCACATCTCGTGAATCAAAGTTATAATCAGCAATGGCAAGGTCGGCCTGGTCAATGGACAGTTCAACTGTGTGAGAGTCCTTATAGTCCAAAAGATAGGTCAAGGCTGCAGTGAAGTCAATCTCATGACCTCGAAACACATCCAATATCTGGAGCTCTGTCGAAACAGGGTCAGCATCAAGATAAAACAAGGAAACTCCACCAACATTAACAATGGAGTTCTTGGGAACATCAATCAAGCAAACATTGCAGGGTAGAGGAACTCTATTATGAATGTCATGTTTATTCATGGTGACCAGGAGTTCACTCAACTAACCAGCCAAACATTGTTGACAACAGCAACTTTCGTCTCTGAAAAGTCATCGAACTTGGCCATGGTAACTTTACATTGTTCTTTCACATTTGCAGCAGACAACTCACAAAGAGCCGTAGAAGTGTCCTTCAGGAAAGGTGTACCAGGAGATAACCAATGAATGTCTTTAGAGCGTTGGCACATGCCAAGATTAGGTACCACAGTTGTATATTAGCGGTGCGTGCAACAGACGATTCAAAATGTTTCTGTAAAACATGTCGGGGATCTAGGGACACAAAAACTTTCTGTGTGACAGTCTGGGACTGTGTAATCAGGAAACCAGGCGCATCCTGTAGAACGACACCAGAAAGAGGGCCAGGCTCAATCAAACTGGCAACCTCGGATCCCGCTAACATCAAAATCAGGAACAGGACCTTCAAAGTTTGTGACTCCATCTGTAAAAGAAAACAAAGGCTATCCCGCCTCAAGGTTAGCATCACTCACTTCAGCAAGAGGTTCTTCAGGAAGGAACTTACTGGGATGACACAGTCTAAGCTGATTAATGTGGACCCATTTAAGGGAGCCGTCCCTCTCAATACTGGACTTCATTCGAATTTGATAAGCAACAGGGGAGGCTTTATCCACAATAGGAAATGGACCGTTCCAGCTAGGTAGAAATTTACAGTCTTTGACCTTATTCTTACCAAAATTGTAGTAGAATACCTTATCGCCAATCTGGTATTCTTTAGAGGTAGTCCTCAAATCATAGTAGGCCTTCCTACCCCTAGCAGCAGTGTCCAAATTCTTTTGGGCAAAGGCAAAGGCACTTTGCAAGTGTTGTCTTAAATGGGCAACATATTCATGAGCAGTTGTAGCAGCAGCGAGATTCACATCATTAGTCCTGTAAAGAAGATGAAGGGGTAAAACCATGTCCCTACCTGTCATCATCTCAAAAGGGGACACACCAGTAGCACGATGACGCGTGGCTCTGATAGCCATCAGGACCAAGGGCAGTTTGATGTCCCAGTCCTTCCCAGAGGAAGAAACATACTTTTTCAAGATACTGATGATAGTTTTGTTTGCTCTCTCCACTTGTCCAGAGGATTGTGGACGATAAGCAATGTGGACTTTGGCCTTCACACCTAGTACCTTCCACAGATGCTTAATGACTTGTCCCGTGAAGTGGGAACCCTGCTCGGATTCCACTCGCATGGGGAGGCCCCACCTGCTGAAAACATGGTTTAACAACAAGGTGGCCGTGGTCTCGGCGGTACAGTTGGGTGCTGGGATGCACTCGACCCACTTAGTAAATAAGCAGGTAACTGTCAACATATATTTGTTGCCTCGAGAGGATCAGGGCACGGGGCCGATCCAATCAATCTGGAGATCAGACCAAGGCATGGTCAGACCTCTGTTTCTCAAAGGGGCTCTATGAGAAGGAGCTGCAGGTTGAAATCTGCAACAGGTCAGACAACCTTTAGTATACAATTGTACATCTTGGTACATGTGGGGCCAGTAGGCCACTTGTTTCAACGTTTCATAGGTTATTCGGTCACCTCTATGACCGGCACAAGGTTCATCATGAGCGTGCTGTAACATAACTCCTCGGAAGGCCCGAGGTACCACCCATTGCACAATACCATGCTTACTCGTCCGTATCAACAGATCTTTCTGGAGATGGAACATGTCCTTGGAGATGTAGAGGATCCTCAGTTCCTCATCGTTCTGACAATCCTCCAGAGTTAATGGGTGTTCCTGGGGGTTCTGCAGAAAAAGGTAGAAACGTCCAAGAGTAGGATCTTGCTTCTGGGCTTGCACGAGGTCGAGATCTGTGCTCTCGCCACACCATTGAACCACAGGGGGCATGGTGGATAATTGAGCTTGTCGCCGGGTAACCGCCATCACCATTTGAAGCCCATTGGTCTCGGGAGCCTCCAACTGCAGAGGTCTCCAGAGACAGCACCCTCCTTGGCAAGCTGATCAGCTAGATCATTTCCAATCTTGTCAGGATTATCAACATGGGAGTGACCTTTCACTTTCTTCCAGTAGATGGTCATGTCATTTTCATGAGCTACCTTGTCCAAGGCCAGAATCAATCCGGCATGTTTGACAGGTTTCCCTTTGGAATTCAGCATATTGTTAGATTTCCAAATGGGTAAGTGGGAAACAAAATTCTGTCGGACGTAGTCTGAATCAGTACAGATGGTTAGGGTGTGAACCCCTCCCTGAGCAGCAGACTGGAGAGCTGCCAGGGCTGCAGCTAGCTCTGCATACTGATTAGTCTTGGTACCCAGACGGTACTTCAAGGGTTCACAAGGGTAGTTCTGGTCCCAAACTACACCTATACCTGCTACCAGCTCATGGTCAGGCTCTCGACGGTAAGCACAACCGTCCACATACACCTTGGGGTAGCCTTTACAGAGGTTCTCATCATAAGGACGATGACGAGAAGGCTCAGGCGTACATGACTCCATTTCGGTGTCTAAATTACCCACTAAAGGTGCTCTGGCAGTGCAATCGTGCAATTCAGCCAGGCCCTGTGCAGCGGCATCCTTGCGGTTTTGAGCATACCTGACCTCCAGGGGCCAGCCCTGAAGTGCTAAGGTCCAGGAGACAATGCGACTGTTTGACATTTGTCCCGATTTAATCCGATCACTGCCTAGGAACTTAATGGGTTGGTGATGAGTCTCAACAACCAACCTCTCACCTTGGATATAACTGCGGAAATATTGGAGGGCCCAGACTGTGGACAACAAGGATTTCTCACAGTCAGAGTATTTCCTCTCCACTTCCGTTAAAGCTTTGCTGGCATAGGCAATAACTTTCCTATCTGTGTCATGCATCTGGTACAGAACAGCACTCATAGAGTGATCGGTGAAACCTAGTTCCACGAAGAATTCTCTGCCACTCTCTGGATAGGCAAGACAGGGAGCTCGACTCAAAGCTGCCTTCAGCTCTTCTAGAGCTGCCTCTTGGTCGGGATTCCATACCCAAGGTTCATCTCTTTTGAGGAGTTTGACCAGGGGTCGGGAAATCTCCGCATATTGATCCACAAATTGGCGTGAATAATTGCAAATGCCCAAGAATGAGCGCAGCTCACTCACGTTGGTCGGACGTTTGAGTTGTTGCAAGGCCTCAATTCTCTTCCTTTGAGGCCGCAGTCCCTCAGCAGAAACTTCGTAACCCAAATAATTGAGGGATTTCCGGCACCATTGGCCCTTTGACAAGGACAGCTTTGCTCCCGCAGCTTTCAGTTGCTGGAAAACATGCTCTATTTCTTGCAAATGATCAGTGAAACTGGTGCTCTTCACCAGAATGTCGTCTACATAGACGAGGGTGCCTCTAGTCTCAGCATCAGGCAAAGCCTTATGCAGGAAAATATTGAAGTCTGCTGGGGCATTCAAATAACCAAACGGTGTCCGATTCCAAGTATATTGTCGCCTACCGAAGGTAAAAGCCAGCTTATGCTGATCTTCTGGATAGACAGGTATAGTCCAAAATCCTGAGGCCAAATCCAGGCTGGTAAAGTACCTTGCACCCTTGATGGTGGCTAAGTTCTTTTCCAGATGTGCCATAGGCCATCTGGACAGAGGTACCTTTTTATTAAGCTGGCGATAGTCCAAAGCTAAGCGCCAGCTAGAGTCCTTCTTGATGACAGGCCACAGTGGGGCATTGTAAGTACTGTTGCATTGGCGTATAATTCCCTTTTGTTCCAGGGAATTAATGATGTCCTGAACGGATTCATAGGAGGCCAATGGGATTTTATACTGCCTCACAAAGACAGGTTTACTGTTTGGATCCGTAGGAATACGGGTGACATGTAGGTCGGTGAGACCACAGTCATAGGTGTCAGTGGCAAACAGGTCCTTGTGACGGTACAGCAGTTCTTTTAATTGGGCCTTTTCTGACTCATCAGTGCAGGCGTCTGCTTCAGTAAGTTTTCCCGCAACCATTTCATCAAATCCCAAAACAGGTTTATTTGAGGGTATTTCAACCTTCTCCTCAATCTCATCTTGGAGAGAGGAGACCTGGATGGCTTGGACAGCATGGGGCTCCCCCCCCCCCCCTGGTGGGTGAGGGAACTAACAGCCTCATCAAGTTTACTTGACAAAATCAGATGGTCAGACTCGAGGTCCACCTGTGAGGTCACAGCACTATGTGGCCAGACAAACTGTAAGGTGAGGAGGCCCCGGGGTGAGGATCGTACACACGCAGGGGTCCCCCCCCCCCTTCACAGATGTTCCAGGAAACAGGGGCTTCCCCAATAATCTGTAGACTCAATTCCACTCTTCGGAACGATTCTCCCACTAGGAATCCCAGGGGTTCGCCTTTCACAAGGTGAATGCGATCTGGATTTGGATTGGTGAGCAATAAGTGTAAGGAGGGAGCTGTGGCCTCCATGCAGGGTATGGGACCCATGGCTAGGCCCAGCTCCTCAAAACGGGAATTTGGACTGAAGAAGACCAAGTTGTCTGAGACCACATGTCCTTGGGTCACCTGTATCGGCAGGGGACAATCCTGTACCCTCCCAGGTATGTGGATGTCTTCTGCACAGACCACTTCACAGACTTGAGGGATAGTCTGACCAGCCCGTAGGGATGGGCGGGCACCAGAGAAATCCACCGGATCTCCTTCCATCCTACTCCAGAGGATGTTGTCCACGAAATCCACATAAGTTCCCAGTCGAACAAGGCAATCTGAGCCTAAGGAGAGGGGCACCTCAAGTCCTCTGATGATGGAGAAGGTGTGCCGAAAACCTTTGACCCCAACTTGCAAGGGGAGGTTGCAGTAGCCCATTAATGTCTTGAGCCCTTCCCCAGGCACTTGGAACGAAGTCTTCGCTCCCATTACCCAATCAAGGGTAAGCTGTTGTTTGAGCCGATAGAAAAGAGTCTCACTGATGAGGGAGTGGTCACAGTGGGGTAATAGGTAGGCCCTTTCCTTTTGGGACATGCCCACCTGCACATATATAAAGGGACCTTTCTCAGCCGAGAATATGTCCCTCAGTCTCCTAGGGTGATCTAGGCAGGGATGGGATGGAGGAGGGGTTTGCACCTCACAACCTTCCACAGGTTCCTTCAGGAATATCTGCAGGCAGTCAGTATCAAGGACAATGTTAGCTACTGAGCCCACTGCAATGGAAACCACGTCGCTGATGCCCTGATCCTCATCTCCAGCCCTTTCATACTGGAGCTGAAGGATTTGGGGATCAGCTGACCTCTGGAAATTAATCCTGATGGACTTGTTTGTGCGTTCCACCGAACAAGGACCACTGACTCTGCTGTCATGTTTTACCCTAGCATAAGGTATGGGATGTGTGACCTGTGTCCAGATCACTTCCTGGACGTAGTCCAGAATGGGGCGTAACCGTTTCAGGAGCTCATTGCCAATCAAGAATTCTTCCCCAGGGCACTTAGTAATGATGACAGGATGTTTCACCTGTAATTTTCCAATTTGGAGGTTAAGCCAGACCTGCCCCATAGATTCTATGGGCTGATTCCCATAAGCTGCGAGTGACAAATCACTAGGTGTGACGTGTAGGGTCCTCTGACTCCCCAAGGAAGCAGTGAGTCTATCAAAGAGACTCGAGGTAATCAGGGTAGCCTCAGAGGCTGAATCTATCAGGCCCTCACAGAGAAAAGCCTGCTGAATTGTAACAGGAACAGTGTACCTCTGTCCTTTTGACTTGAGTTTACCCAGAAAGTACTTGTGCTTCCTGATGGAGTCAAAGGCTGGACCCTCGCTGTCCATTAGGGGACTGTCACTCTGTGTCCCTGGGGTGGCATCTACAGCTGGCTGCACCTGTGCAATAGTGACCTGTGGGACAGAAACAAAGTCGGTTAGTCATTCAGTCGCATTAGAAGGGGAAGAGGAGTCAACCAGTTCCTCCTCTGGCTTCTGAGGCTTTGCTCGTGGCTTAGGAGGCGCACTACTAGCAGGAGCCTCCTGTAAGGAGCTGAATGCAATGGTAGCCTTCATCATATCTGTCAGCTCGCTTATTCTCTTCTCCAGCTCCAGGTATTTGTCAAAACCGGGCTTTCTCTTCCAGTTCTGGTTCTGTGGAGCAAAACGCTGATTCCCAGAGCGCTGCTTAGACCCAGATGACTGGTTATTCTGGGGTGGCCTGGGAGGATTCTGTGGAGCAGAAGGAGAAGAGTTATTTTCTAACGAAAGGGTAGATTTTACAGCACTAACACCCTGTTTTGGCTCTCTGGCTTTGCTTGGAGCCCTGACTGTGCTGCCAGTATTGGTTGCTCTCATGTTGGGAACAGCTTCCCAAATCCACTCAGCATGTTCTATCACACGTGACAGGGGGTTCGTGACGCTTGTCAGACATATAAGGCTTAATAGATGGAAGGAGCAACTGACAGAAAAGATTACGAAACTCCTGATGGTGTTCTATCGTTTCCCAAGAAGGGTCACTCTGGAAGAAAGTCTGCCTAAGTCTGTAAGCAAACTCTCGGGGTGTTTCATTTTCCCTATGAGTCATACTAAATGCTGCCTGCTTTGCAGCAATATCATCAGGGTATGGCCCATAATGTTTCTTTAGTGCCTGTTCAAAGATGACAATGTCCTTCTTTTCATCGTCTGCCATGGCCCGAATGAATTGCTGACAAGGCACATCAAAGGACCATGGAAGATACAGAACCATGTCCTCCCCCCTGGTAATGTTCAGTGCCCGAAAGGCATCTTTGACTGCAGCTAAATGTTCATTTATGGTGGCATGACCAGTTTTCTCAAAAGGAGTGACCATGCTCCGCAAGGTCTTGATGATTTGTAATTGTGCGACAGAAGCACCTTCATTTGTGTGTTTTCCTTACAGGACACGGGAGCATAAGGGATTTTGCGTCCCTTCAGCTCCCTCTGGTGGTCGCTGCTGGTACAGTTTGCCATCACTAGGGAGACTTCTCACCCCCCCCCCTCCACCGCTCCCTGTATGGGGAGGGGTCGAGAGTAGGGTGTTTCACTCCGCCCTGTTTCTCTCCTGTGCTCATGTGCTGATGGGAGAGAACTGACTCTGTTCTGGAAAAGCTGCCGTTCTACACTGGGCAGGGTTTCCAGTGGCAAACTGCCGTCATCTACCTTCCGGTAATCTGAGAAGCCTAGAGGGATCAAATTATCCCGGTACTCTGTCTCATTACCCTGAGCGGTGGACACATATGCCAATTCAAAACAATCAGCTTGCTGGATTTCGAGGTTAACTCTCTGTATGTCCTGCCCACATTCCTGATGTGCAACAGCTAGCTTTCTTTGGAGACTAGCCGTGTGCTGTCTTACTGCAATCAGAGCAGTCTCTATCTCATTTAACTGAGCCATCAGAGCACTCTCTCGCTGCTCATAAAGAGCAGCGAAATCCGTTAGTCTCCTGGTCTGGGCGGCTAGTTCAGAGCTACACACTGTCAGAAATTGCAATTCCGTTTGATCCAGAGCATTCCGCTTCCTGAAAGCAGAAACCTGATCCAACCAGCCTTCTGTGTGAACCATCGTAAATCACAGGAATAGCTGAGACTGTCTGTAAAAACAAACACAGGGCACTGCTAGAATTACTCTAATGCAGAGGTCCTGTAATGTGGGTTCCAAAGCCGTCTCACAGACAATGCTCTCTGGCCACAAAAACCTCAGCATAAACAGCTGCTTTGACCACAATAGGACAATTCAGAAATATTACACAAATTCTGAGAGGCGTAGCACATTTCAGAAATACTCATCCCGGACGAGCCCCCATGTGTAGGGTATAGTAGTAGCACAAAAATAAGTTAGACTCTCTGTTGTCTAGGGGAATATGGCTACTATCCCAGCCCAAAGTTCGGTGAGTTATTCTGGCAATGAGCCACGAAAGAAGTCTGGTCTGCAGATATATATATTAGACTTTATTATAGGCAACCAAATAGAAAAATATACCCACACACATATGGCTAATTAGAAACATGAGGTAGCAATTTGTTATAGTACAGATATACAATTGGACAACGTAATAAATCACAGATTAGTAACCAGACGTCACTGATTCGCTCTGCACTGAGGAAAAGCAAGAAATATATTGCTAACCCCTTTGCCCATCCAGGAGAGGAGAGATAAGCCAGTACCTTAGCTCCGTCGGCACTCAGAAGCAGCTTCGTTCAAGGAGGTAGCTGTTAGCTACTGCAGGCTCCAGCCACGTCACAGGCGAGCCGCAGTAAGTCCGAACCGGAGGTATCTGTGAAAGTCTTATCTCAGACCTGTGGAGGACGGCCTAGCCCACACGTAGGGGCCGTCTGGCAGAAGGCTCAGGGCGCAGGAATCAGGTACGCAGTGCACAGCAGAGAGGAACCAGTGCAGGAGTCTGTATGAACAGGTGGGAAAAGCCCCCAACTCTCTCACTACTACTACTTACAACTAAAGTTTTCAGCGCAGAATGCAGAATTCTGTGTGAGAATCCTCCGTCATAGGTCCGATGATTGGTTGGCACCAGGCAGTCTGAGGTGTTCTCAGCGAATCAGGAGGTAGATGATGAGCAGCTTCTTGCAAACAAAGGATCTATAGTGAAAAGGCAGAGGCAACAGTATGTAACTTCTGGGCATGTACCAGTGTCCAAGGCCAGCCACGGACAATAGCTTCTGTATGCACACTTAGAAACGCTGCCCCAGCAGTTGCTTGAAGGCCGTTTGTAGCTGAACACAGCAAAAGTGAAGTGAAGAATCCATCTTGTCTGTGCAGTTTGGTTCAGGCCTGAGTTGCTGAGCAGGCCGGAGATTTGCATGTAGAATTGCAGGGGTACCAGCCCTACAGGACCAGTCCAGCCTTCTCAGTGAAGAGAAGCCTGAATGGTTTTGTTTGTCAGAGACTGCTGTTGCCACTGCAAATGCAGGAAAAGCAGCAGCGGCAGCATGGGTGGGGGGGTGACTGCCATCAAATCGGCCAGAGAGCCATCTTGTTTTGCTGGGGGGGCAATGCCCTCCTTGCCTCTCCAAAAACTATGCCCATGTTTGTAGGCTGTTGGTTCAATTGTTGGAGGGTAGTTTTAGGGGATGGAGGCAGTAGCAGGATGGTGGGGCCGTTGCAAGGAGGGATAGTTTTAGAGGGTGAGGGCTATTTGTTTGGTTATAATACTAGAGAACAGGGAGACTAATTTTTGAAAGGAGGAATTTCCTAATTGCTGTGTTTCACTTGGGGCAAGTTCTCCATATGGGTTAGTTTAGCACAAACCATGATAGTCATGAAACTCACTTCTAAGCCAGGGTATATGGAGTATGATCTCAGTTTCTCAAATTTACTGCTAATGCTTGGCATAGTACTTGCATCCTTCATAAAGATGTAATATGTATGGGTAATTTATCAAGGTGTGCTTAGAAACCTTTTTTAAACAAGCCTATGATATCCAATATGATGGGAAATAACTCATTATCTTTCTGCCACATTTTATTGGTCTCTGACTACATTTCTTGGTACTTGAAGATCTTCTCCCTCTCAACGTGATTCACAGAATTATTCCTTCTAGTTGTTAGAACACTTGTCTAAGTCTGATGATAGAGACAGATTCTGGACGTCTACTTTCATATTTCAGCATTTTCAACATATATTGATCCCATGAGACTGTTAGGTAGGCCCATATGATAATAGCTCTGTATGTGTAATCAATCTTTCTGAGGCCTAACCCTCCTTCAGCTCTTGGGGTGGAAAGAACAGTAAGGGGCTGTAGACTGTTACAGACCACTGATAACTTGTGGAAGTATAGTGAAAGAGTTATGTTAGTCTGTCAGAGGCTTAGTCCTAGCTGCTAGGACTGAAGACAGAGGAATTGCGATACTAATAAGATTCTGGAATTGTTTTGAGAATGACTCAAAAATCCACAGGCTAACGGCATGGCAGAGCATATGGATATAGAAGTGAACCCTGATCCAGACATGTATAGCCTGAATAATATATGAACTCGAACATCCAGATAACTTTAAGAACATTTTCATCAAGCCTATCCATTTAGCCCCACCCATGGCCTTCTCTCAACTTATGTGGATACATTTTGGCTTTATTTATTTATTTATTTTAAAACATTTATTAGTCGTCATATGCTACAGAATTCAAGGCTGTGTACAACAATACATAAAACACAAAGTACTCTACTCCCCACCCTCAGCCCCCTAGTCCCGAGGCACCCTCTCCACTCCCACCCTCACCCTCACAAACACCCACAAAAACTGCCAACTGCCATCACTGCTTATGACCACTACTTCCAGGAACTTGTCAAAACCTTTTTTTAAACCCAGCTACACTAGCAGCTTTTACTACATCCTCTAGTAACAAATTCCAGATTTTGATTATACGTTGAGTGAAAAAAATATTTTCTCTTATTAGTCTTAAATAGGTTACCCTGTAGCTTAATTGCACGTCCACTAGTCTTTCTATATTCTGATGATGTAAACAGTCAATCTACGTTTACCTGTTCCAATCCATTCATTAATTTATAGACCTCTATCATATCTCCCCTCAGCCGTCTCTTTTCCAGGTTGAAGAGCCCTAACCTTTTTAGCATCTCTTCATAGGCGTATCCTTCCATCCCCTTTACCATTTTGGTGGCTCTTCTCTGAACCTTTTCTAATGCTATATCCTTTTTAAGATACGGCGACCAGAATTGCACACAATATTCAAGCTGTGGTTGCACCATGGAACAATACAAAGGCATTATAACATCCTTTGTTTTATTTTCCATTCCTTTCCTTGTGATACCTAGCATTCTATTTGCACTCTTGGCTGCCGCTGCACACTGGGTGGAGGGGTTTAACACGTTATCCGCGATGACGCCTAAATCTTTTTCCTGGGTGGTGGTTCCCAATGTGGAACCTTGCACCGTGGAACGATAGTTTGGGTTGTTCTTTCCTAGGTGCATAACTTTACACTTCTCCACATTAAATTTCATCTGCCATTTGGATGCCTAGTCTTCCAATTTATCAAGATCCTTTTGCAATTTCCCACAATCCTCGTGGTTTTAACAACTTTAAATAGTTTTCTGTCTGCTGCAAATTTGATAACCTCACTCGTTATTCCCATTTCCAGGTCATTTATGAATATGTTAAAAAGCAGTGGACCCAGCACAGATCCCTGGGGTACACCACTATTCACCTTTCTCCATTGGGAAAATTGGCCATTTAGCCCTACCCTCTGCTTTCTACCTTTTAATCACAATAGTACACTGCCTCCTATCCCATGACTTTTTACTTTTGCCAAAAGTCTCTGATGAGGGATCTTGTCAAAGGCTTTCTGAAAGTCCAGATACACAATATCAACCGACTCACCTTTGTCCACCTGTTTATTCACACTTTCAAAAAAACATAACAGATTAGTAAGACAAGATCTTCCTTGTCTAAAGCAATTTTGGCTGTCTCCCATTAAGCCATGACTATCTACATGTTCAGTAATTTTGTTCTTTATGATTGTTTCTACCATTTTTCACAGTAGTAACATCAGGCTCACCGGTTTGTAGTTTCCCGGATCACCCCTAGAACTCTTTTAAAAATTGGTGTTACATTGGCCATCCTCCAATCTTCAGGTATTGCAGATGATTTTAATGATAGTCCACTGATTACTAATAGCAGGTCTGCAATTTCATATTTCAGTTCTTTCAACACCCTTGGATGTATACCATCCAATCCAGGTGATTTACTACTCTTCAGTTTATCTAATAGTTGTAATATCCAGGTTGCCCAGATTGACAGAAAGCTAGCTGGGCAGCGGCAATATTCAGCTGCTGCCCAGTTGGCTTCCACAGTGAAAGGTAGGCCAATCTTTGCTGTGCCTACTGTCGTCACCCTATCCCGGGCCAAAGGCCTAAAGGCGCAGGGCTGCCAATGTTAGTCCTTAAATAAAGAATTATACTATTCTTGTCCACAGCTTGGACTTCTGGGACTTGTAGTTGTTTCTCCTTATTTAAAGACAGTAGTGTGAAACCAATGGTTTTTAAAGGCAAACAAGAAATTTATTTATCTTCCCCAAAGCACTAAGGCTCAACACAAACTTTAGGATTCTTCTCCAAGCAATAACATCAGGAAATTATACACAAACTAGAACTGAAACTGCTTCATAAGCCTTTTAACACGGGTAGCTGTTTTCATCAAACGTTCAGCGACAAAACATAGCTTCTTCCTTCAAGCAAAGCAAAGTGTCCATTTTTATCTTCTGCTTTTTTAGTAATTCAAATACAAGTTATGCATATATTCTTTTCATTAGAAGCGGTTCCTAGCATTAACACAGATAGGTTAACTCACCCTGTTTCTTCAGTGCTTTCTTGGTTAAAGACTTTTTATCAGAAAGCTTTCAATCTGCCTTCTGGCACAATGAACAGTCCATTGCTAATTCCTCAGTTATAGAATCTGTGATAAGGAAGCTTATCATAGCTCAGGAAGGAGCTATAGAAAAGGTGAAGTGACTCTGAACAAGCAACCTGTCAGTTCTGGTAGAAATAAGAAAACATAATTTTCCCATAAAAGACTACCAGTCCCAGAATGCACCAGGTTTCCAACAGCCATTAGAGGAGCTGAAGTGGGGAAACGTGTGTTCAATCAGGAGGGCTATGAGGTAATCCCTAAGCACTCATCTCAAAGGGCAGGGCCTGATTCAGCACAGCTGCGCTGTGTTAGGGAGGAGCAATCATCTAAGCAGAATAAGAGTAGAGTTTATTCTACAGATGACCATCTTCTTCATGATTTTCATGATCACCTTGGATATCCTGAGAAGCAGCTTGAGCTTGATCATCAGTTTCATCTGAAGGATCATCAGAAGCAGAAGCCAAACCGGACGGACAGAGAGGGAAAGAGACCCTTTGGAAGAAGGAAGAGAAAAGCCTTTGAGAGGTCTAGAAGAGTCCAAAGCAGTACGTATACTGGGAGGTATTCCAAGGGCCAGCATATACCATTGGACTGGGGAAAGCCAGAGGAATGGTGCTGCAGAGCTAGGAATCACCGGAGGCTACCTGTGAGGGAGACGGCTGCACGTGGAAGGGACCCTAAGACCTGTGCCAGAAGGTATGTGAAGAGAGATCCAGTGTCCAGGGATCTGGATTGGAAGGCTGGACATAAGAACTGGACTACATACTGGCCAGGCTATATAGAGAGGAACTCTAGCAGCAATGGAAGCTCAGGTATGAACACTGATCTATGCCCTAGCTATAACCTTGAAAGACAGCAGGGAAACAAGTATTCTCCTGAAAATGCTCCATTGAGAGATTCATCTGTGCCAATCCATGATATTGAACCCATGCTTGTTGAACAAGGGGGAATAATAGCAGATGAGGATCCTGTTTATAGGGACTGCTCTCTATCTAAACTCCGTTGGTAACTTTCTGTTATAAAGTACAGCAACCATCACAAAGACATACAAATTTGTTCTTTAATCTACTCAGAAAAGCTCCTGAAGCAGGATTTGACCCACACAGTGGAAGGCAAGCCAGCTAAGGGGTTTCAGCTGGTAACTGCTAGTAATTAAGCCTTACCTAATTGCTTGTGAGCTAGGAGAGAATCACTTCTGTATCTATGTGGGAAGTAATCAGAAGTTAACCTGAAAAGAACAGTTTGTTTCTTGCTTTGTGACTTTTCATTTGTTGTTTTCCTGATTTTAACTTTGTTTTTCCAAGTTAACACTGAAAGCAAGTAACCTAATTTATGTGCTACCAAGCATATCTGTGTTGGGAGAAATAACCCCATAAATAAATATCTTATTGGCTTTACCCAAGAGCACAACTAAATTATTGTCAGCAGCTGTGTCTGGTGTGAATGAACTACATTGCCCACAATACCTTGCAAATCATATAGAAATATGCACTTGCCAAGAGTGTGAAGATTCTCACCCAGGCAGCCGTCTGACAAATCCTGCTCAGAGCAGTCTACCTGCATCTCCTCCTGCTCTTCAGCATGTACGTCTGACTCTGAGCTTTCATGAACTGTTTCTGGCTTAATGCTTTGTAAAAGCTCCTGGACTTCTCTCCACAGGTGCTCTTCACAATAAGGAATGTTTGTACCTGGAATGTGAGAATTCCTTCTCTGGACCAACTGCCTCAGTTCTTCTAACTTGTTCGGCCCTGGTTCTTTCCACCCAGCTGGGTTCTGGTCACTTCTAGCTGTGAGTTTGTCCACCCACCTTTTGGCAGCTTGAACTCTTTGAGCTGGACCACGAACCGTTTGAACTGCAGCCTGACCCTCGTCAGCAATTCTCCTAGCCACACCTCAGCTGGCTTCAGGACTAACAGCCCTCCTCCTGAAAGCTTGGCTTTCTTTTTGGCTGTTACTTTCACTGCTGAGCTCCTCACCAAAATCTTCACCGTTCTCCTCCCCGGTGATCTCCTTTCTGCTCCTAGGTGCTGACTCTCTTCCTTTTCCTACCCTGGGTTTATAAGGCTGTTTCCTAACTAGCGTGCACTGCTTCCTACTCAGGTGTTTTTCATTACTCCCCAAGCCTGCACTTAGGTTAGCAGAGCTTGGGTGTGGCCTGACTTCAGTGACTGCGTGTTTTCTTCCTTTACCTGCACTCTGAAAGCTGTGAATTCTCTGCCTGTCTCTCTCCTTAAAGGCATATTTACAATTTTCCTCTATTTCCATGGGCTCAGCAGAGCTCTCCTCATCACACTACTTTTGCCGCTTTGTCATAACCGGGCAGCGGCTAATCGCTGCTGTCCAGTTGTGGTTGGGTGCTGCTCCAGACCACCATGATGTCAACTGGTTACCATTGGGGCATGCAGCACTGGCACCTACAGATATTCAGTGGCATTAACCATGTTATTGCCACTAAATATCCTAGATAGAGGGATTCACACGGTTATCATTTCTGCTAACCATGTTAATCTATTTGAATATCGGGCCCTATGTTTATTCATTGCTGCTACATGTATAGTTGTGTAATTCAATTTAAGACAGCCTTTTGCTATCTGTACAGTTTGGCAAAATGCCCTCATTCTGCCCTATCTCCACTCCAGCATTATGCGGATAGTACCCAGGCATTTAGAGAGATTTACAATGGCACAATGAGGGTAATATAATGTGTCATCTAGAATTATGCACATATTTTTGTGCATAAAGCATGGTATTTGTATGGCTTCCATGTATAAATGGCAGAGCTGGACAAAGCACAAATTTACATGTGTAAGTTATAAAACACTATAACTTACACATGTTCTTGAAAAATCTAGGCACAGGCATTTACACCTGCCATAAGGCTTGCACCTAGTTTAACATGTTTTTGACCACTTATGCTCCTATTATAAAGTACATGCATGCCTTCCTACTACTACTACTACCACTCCTGCTGGAATTCTGCACACAATAATCCAAAACGTTTGCACTTTTTTGTGATATTTTATTTCTGTATTGTATTTAAATTATGCATTACTTAAAAACAATATGCTTTCTTATTTTGACAAAGCATGAAGAATTTTGCTTTGTGTGTGCAGAATTCCAGCAGGAGTATACTACTACAAGACGTAATCTGCGTTGTATATATTGTGGCACCGCAGACCAGCTGCAAGCAGATGGAAAAGTTTTAAACACGGAAAAAAGAGATAAAGAACAGCTGCAGCGACAAGAGGAACCACATAGAGGGAGCCAGAGAGACCTCTGGAGGTCTGAAGAACCACGCCTTAAAGCCAATGACGTAATTCCAGTCAACACCCAAGGCAGAAGGGGAAGAACTCCTTTTAAATGCTCAGTTGACTGGAGGAGAGACAGAGCAGGCGAGAGAGCAGGCGAGAGAGCAGCCGACAGAGCAGTCGGGAGAGCCGTCGAGGAGAGACAAGGAGACTGGCAAGGATACGTGCCAGAACACAGTCAAGGAGACTGGCAAAAAGACAAGCCAGAACACAGTCAAGGAGACTGGCAAGGAGACCTGTACAGCCCAAGAGGTGGGAGAAAAAGAGAAAGACAAAGAGGTTGGCAGACAGCTTCAGACAGACATGGAGACTGTCAGGAAATTGTGCAGGAAGCTTCAACTCCCGAGCTACATGGATACCTGGAGAATCCAGGGAGAGGACTCCTGACCAAGGGAACCAGCCTAACCGTGCCAGCCAAACCAGGTACAGGAATCTACTGTAAACATTTTAAAGAAGGGAGAGATAAATTCTCCAGGAGAGAAAGCTTTTATAAAGCTGCTGACCCTGAGGGAAATTGGACTATAAGAGAGAGTCCCAGGCCTAAGTTTGATAAGAGCCTGAGGCCTACCTGTGTAGCCGATAATCTAGGACCTGCCAGGCCCAAACCTCAGCCTACACCTGCCAGAGAGCAACATGGAAGCAAAGGTAAATGCTATTTTTATAATGGTAATAAGTTGAATAATGTGACACAGAAAGGGGCAGATACTAGAGCCTGTTGTCCTCACAGAGGCCTGCCTGAAACAAGGTTCAAACCTGCACTTAATAAAAAGCTTAACAAAGAAAGTACTGTATGCAAGCGAAACTATCCTCAGCAGAGAAGTTTACAAATACAGGACTTACCTTGCAATGCTGACTACTGGCGTTTAATCCAAGCACTAAGCAGAGAGCCTGAAGGAAACCTCCCAAACGCTCTAAGCAGTGAACCGATGCAGGTGGAATACCAAGAGGATCCTTTAGACATTCCAATGGAAGTGAATTACTGCCTGTCAGAAAGAATTGAGCCCTAAGAGAGGCATAGCTGGGGTGAGCTAAGAATTGAATGTTATATTTCTTGTGCCTGTACTGTGAAGAGAACAGCGTTTTCGATGCTTATGTTTTCCTTTACCTGAAGCAAGGACATTTTCTTTTTATGTGTTGTTTTTGTACTCTGGGCTAAAGAACCTGTTTTGCAAAAGAGGGAAATAAAAGCTTTACCATTTCCCTAACTCGGACTATATTTTCTTTGGAGAGTTAGTAGTACAGAAGGCTACCAGGCCTACAGAAGCCTGGGCCCTGCATAAAAACCAACCTCCTCCCTAAACAAACTTTTCCCCTCTCTGTCCACGCCCTTCTGTCGTGCCACGCCATCACCACTAGGGGGGCAGTGTGACATGGGGAAAATGGCGTAGTTGTTGGATTTTGCCTGGAGATTCACTACAGCACTAAAGGGGATAAGGATTGAAATTCCTGAAGAAAAGGGAAAATTCTTGGCTGTGCTGCTGAAAAAAAAACCCAGAAAAAACCCGGAGTGGATCAGCCCAAGAAACTGAACCGGAAGCTGAAAACCCAGAGCGGGGTATCTGAGGATCCGGATCGGATTGGAAAGAAATCCTGAATAGTGAAAATCCTGTTGCCAAATTCTCGGACGGAGAGCGGTGGCGAGCAACAGCAACTTCCCTCCCAATGCTGATTACACACCAGAATCAGGTAACATGTAAATAAGCCTGTCTAGTGTGGGATAAAGGAGGAAGTTTGAAAAAAAAAAAAGAGAGAGAAATAGAAAAAAAAAAAAAAAAAGTTGGAGAGCCGCACTTGGTTGTGTCTTTTTCTTTCCTTGCAGGTACACCATGGAGCCAAGAGAGTTATGCGCGTGGATGGCCCACCAATTTGACAAACAGGCAGAGGTGGCGCTCAAGAATCAGGCTCAAGCGCTGCAGGCCATGCAGGCACAGCAGGCGCCGGTACTGCAAACGATGGAGAGTTGGTTGGCGCAACAAAGAGAAGAGATGGCCAAGCTCAATGAAGAGAAGGCGAGTGCGACTGCTGGGAACAAGCAAGCAGTGGGACAATGGACTTGCCATGATTTGGTGGTAGGGAAATTGAGTCCTGAGGACAATGTGGATGATTTCCTAGATTCCTTCACCAGAATAGCTAGTTCAGCAAATTGGCCCCCAGAACAATGGTCAATATGTCTAGTAGCGTCCCTTACGGGCGAGGCACTGGCTGCCTACCGGGCCATGCCGCCTGCCTTAGCGAACACCTACGAAGAGGTAGTATCAGCGATTAGGGATCGCCTAGGACTTACCCCATTGTCATACAATAAACTGTTTAGGGCTACTACCCTTAGAGTGGGGGAGACGCCAAAAGCCCTGGGACACCGAATTAGGAGCTTAGCATACAAGTGGCTACAGCCCGAGAGGAAAACGGTAGACACACTAATGGACGCCCTGGTTTTGGAACAATATATGACAGCGGTGCCCAGTAGGGTACAGAATTACCTTATGTTGCAGAATTGCTATACCACTACTGAGGCTATTACCCTTACAGAAAGGTACCTTGAGGCTGAGAAAGTCACCCAACATAGGATGGGTAGCCCCAAGGCAGCCTTAGGTATGGAAGCCCGGAAAGTAGGGAACACTTCCCGTCCAGTGTATGGAAGTATGAAAAGCAATTACCCTCCAGATAAGCAAGAAGGTAGGCGTTGTTTTACTTGTGGTAAGAAAGGCCATTTAAAAAATGATTGTTACACTCGCACTGCCCTTGTGGGGGAAACCCCAAAGACAGTCCGAGAAGGATTTGTATTGTCTGTACAAATACAGGGAGTGGATGTAAGTGCGCTTCTGGACTCAGGCGCTGATCAAACGATGATGTCCCAGAAGTTATGGTCTGTGATCAGAGACCAGGAAGGATCAGTACCTGAATGTCCAGAAGGCAGTGTAAAAATAAAATGTATTCACGGGGCTGCCACAAGCTATCCTCTCTACAGGCTATCGGTTAAAGGTTTGGGAATAAGGAAGGAGATGCTGATAGCAGTCGTACCAAAATTGCCCCAAGAACTAGTGTTGGGCCGCGACTGGCCGCAGTTCCGAAGGAGCCTCAAAGAGGGCTTGTCTCCTGCAGAAAAACAAATAGCTGGTTCCACCTGTAGTTGGCATAAGGCTGTGGACAACCCGGAGGCACGGGCTACGTCGGCCGATCACTCCAATGTACAGCCAAACAGTGCAAAGAAGAGTGAGCCTTTCAAAAAGGCTCTAGTTTCCACGAGGTCCCATACACAGGATGACGAACAACCCTCCTGCTCTAGAGATAATTCTTTGGGAACCCTCCCGTCGCATGAGGACTTAATGGGAGATCCCTTGAGGAAAGAGCGAAAGCCGAAGGCTGAACGGAGGCGTGAACGAAGATGTCGCTCTCAGGGAAGAGCAGGATTGGAAGCTGGAGAAGGGATGCCCTGGGTTCCAGCTGAATTGATGGAGAAGTTTCCCTCCTTCAAGAGAGAGCAAAAAGCGGACTCAGTACTAGCTCATGCCTTTGAGCAAGCCCGAGATAAAAAGGATTCCTACCCCCGATTCTGTATGGAGGATGACCTGTTATATAGGGAGAGTAAAGATCCACGAACAGGGGAGCTGCGGAAACAGCTGGTGATACCAAGCACGTTCAAGTTATTGATTCTACGACTGGCCCATGACCACCCTGTAGGGGGTCATAAGGGAGCACAAGGTACGCTGGACCAGATTCTGGCCAGATTCTACTGGCCAGGGATATTTCGGGAAACAACTCGATTCTGCGAATCCTGCGCAACCTGCCAAAGAGTGACTGCTCGAAAACCTCCTGCCGTACCATTGGTGCCTATGCCGGTGATTACAGACCCGGTGAGAAGATTAGCCATGGATATTGTAGGACCCTTGGTTAAAACACCCAGGGGGTACCAGTACATCCTGGTAATCATCGATCAGGCCACCCGGTTCCCTTGGGCCATTCCCCTAAGAAGTATTTCGGCGAAGCCTATTGCCAGTGAACTGGTTAAATTATTTTGTGAAATTGGATTCCCGCAGGAAATACTGACAGACAGGGGCAGCAATTTTTTGTCGAAGTACCTCGCACAGGTGTGGGACGCCTTTGGCATACACCATAAAAAGACCGCTGCATACCATCCTCAGTGTAACGGTCTGGTAGAACGCCTTAACCAGAGCATTAAGCAAATGCTCCGAAGAGCGCTAGGTGGACAAATGGCAGAATGGGACACCATGTTACCATTCATTCTGTATGCTTGTAGGGAACGGAGACAAACTTCCCTAGGCACGTCCCCGTATGAACTCCTGTATGGACGGTCCCCGAGAGGTTTACTGGACGTCCTAAAGGAGCAGTGGATCGAGCCCGTGGAGGCCGAAATAGGGGTACCCCTATTCCTGCAGAGCCTCCGAACTCGCCTAGAGCGAACTTCCCAGGTTGCAGAAGAAAATTTGAAGAAAAGCCAACAGAAGCAAAAACATTACTATGACCAGCGAGTAAAGCACAGGCAGCTACAAGCGGGAGAAAAAGTTATGATCCTGGTAGCAGGTGCAACTCCGAAGTTTGAGGCCCGATGGCGAGGGCCACATACAATAGTCAAGTCGTTGGGACCGACTTCCTATGAGGTCAAAGATGACAAAGGGCACACACAAATTTATCATGCCAACACTCTTCGGCCATGGCATGACCGATCGGCGCTGCTAGCATCAACGACCAAAATACCCTACCCTGTAGAGACATTGACGGAGCTCAAATGGAAGAAGTATAACACCCAGCAGCTACACTTTAAGGCGAGCGCAAGGTCGCGTATTCCGTGCTGTGTGGAAGAGGCTTCACCAGCCCGTCATATTTTAAGAGGGGAGATATGTGGCACCGCAGACCAGCTGCAAGCAGATGGAAAAGTTTTAAACACGGAAAAAAGAGATAAAGAACAGCTGCAGCGACAAGAGGAACCACATAGAGGGAGCCAGAGAGACCTCTGGAGGTCTGAAGAACCACGCCTTAAAGCCAATGATGTAATTCCAGCCAACACCCAAGGCAGAAGGGGAAGAACTCCTTTTAAATGCTCAGTTGACTGGAGGAGAGACAGAGCAGGCGAGAGAGCAGCCGACAGAGCAGTCGGGAGAGCCGTCGAGGAGAGACAAGGAGACTGGCAAGGATATGTGCCAGAACACAGTCAAGGAGACTGGCAAAAAGACAAGCCAGAACACAGTCAAGGAGACTGGCAAGGAGACCTGTACAGCCCAAGAGGTGGGAGAAAAAGAGAAAGACAAAGAGGTTGGCAGACAGCTTCAGACAGACATGGAGACTGTCAGGAAATTGTGCAGGAAGCTTCAACTCCCGAGCTACATGGATATCTGGAGAATCCAGGGAGAGGACTCCTGACCAAGGGAACCAGCCTAACCGTGCCAGCCAAACCAGGTACAGGAATCTACTGTAAACATTTTAAAGAAGGGAGAGATAAATTCTCCAGGAGAGAAAGCTTTTATAAAGCTGCTGACCCTGAGGGAAATTGGACTATAAGAGAGAGTCCCAGGCCTAAGTTTGATAAGAGCCTGAGGCCTACCTGTGTAGCCGATAATCTAGGACCTGCCAGGCCCAAACCTCAGCCTACACCTGCCAGAGAGCAACATGGAAGCAAAGGTAAATGCTATTTTTATAATGGTAATAAGTTGAATAATGTGACACAGAAAGGGGCAGATACTAGAGCCTGTTGTCCTCACAGAGGCCTGCCTGAAACAAGGTTCAAACCTGCACTTAATAAAAAGCTTAACAAAGAAAGTACTGTATGCAAGCGAAACTGTGGCAGGTGCAGGCCTGTGACCCACGGTGTCTGACATAGGCAGGCCAGCATGGCTAGCTTGACCTGTAAATGAGGCCTGTGGAGAGGCATATAGGATTGCACATCCCCCAATATGCTGCTATTGTAAGAAAGAACTCAGTAGAAATATTGAATTAGCTTAGATAAGCAAGTCTCAAGCAAGGCAATTTCAAAATGGCTGAGCAAAGTTTTCAAGCATTACAACAACTTTTATAGACTTCTGTTCCATTCTAGGTATAGAAAAACATTTCATTGGTCCCGGTACTCTCCCGTACCTCCCGTAGCCCTTCTATTGGTCCCGGTACTGATAAGTTTCTCCAATTATGTTCCTTCTGTGGGCTTCTGTGGGCATGACACCTGTCTGCCCCCCCTCTAGTCCCAATTACAATGGTCAGTTCATCAACTTGTTACTTTCACACTTTCAAGGTTATGGGACCAATTTGTGCATGCAGAAGAGCAAGGTTCTGTAACTCATCTGTCAGCACTCCTCAATATTTCTCTGCAAATGTACTTTTTCTTATCAGTAACTTTTAAACATGTCTTTTCTGTATTTTTCCATTTCTTAATTCTGCAGTTCTGCTTATCTAAGCTAATTCAATATTTCTACTGAGTTCTTTCTTACAATAGCAGCATATTGGGGGATGTGCAATCCTATATGCCTCTCCACAGGCCTCATTTACAGGTCAAGCTAGCCATGCTGGCCTGCCTATGTCAGACACCGTGGGTCACAGGCCTGCACCTGCCACATTCCCCCCTTTGATTAATCTCACCCTATTACTTAATAAGGTGTGAGAATTAAATCACTTTCTAGAAGATTCACATCCTGATTAAAGGATTCTTACTAGTTCCACTAGGGCTAGCTTTGTATAAAGCCATTATTCTAGTTGCGGTCTTCCGCTCTACTGTATTATCAATAGCACTATGAAGGGAACGCATACAACATGGGATTAAACATGGTAAGCAGAGGACAACAGCAACAAGGATTAGTACTAAGATAACGAAAGTCTTAAATCCTCCCAGCCAAGAGAAAAGGTTAGCAAACCAATTAGGAAATTTCAAGGCGTGCCAAGTCTGTACTGGCACATAAGCATGTCTTTGCATATCTTTAGCAATTTCTTCAACTACTTGACCCTTATCATCTATTTTCAAACAGCAATTAGTTAAGTTCAGCTTACCACATACTCCTCCTTCAGCTGCTAGCAAATAATCAAGTGCTAAGCGATTCTGATATATGGCAGTGCGCATCTGAGTACTTTGTCTAGCTAAGAGCGTGAGAGCATGACTAGTTTCATTGGTTATTATTTCAACTACTGCTTGTAAGCGAATAATACGATTGATCATATAGATTGGGGTACGATAACCATACATACCATCATCATTCCAAGTGGCAGGTCCATAATACTCAATAATTCTTTCTGGTGGCCAATCATCACCTCGCCACTTCTCCCACTTGCCTATCTGTAAGGCCTCTCTTTTCTGTCTTGATGCTCCTTTGTGTTTGTGGGTTGTGTATACAGGGTATCCTAATTGTTCTCCATGTTCAGTGTTTAACAGGAAGAAAGAAGGTCTGATGGTTCCTAAGACACATGCTCCTCCCCATTGTGGTGGGAGTTGCGCATATGCTCGGTTTCCACAGATCCAATATAGGCCAGGTGGGGCTTGCCAGGCTTGGACTTTGGCAAGGTTAGTCCATAGACCTGCAAGTTCAGGAAATCTGGCTAATGGGTTAGGAGGTTCAGGATGTCTAATTCCTGACCACCATGCTGTCTTCTTGGTCGTGGCATTATAGTATTTCTGGCTAAGACAGACCAGCTGTCCTACCTTTTGGGTGAACTGGGGTCCAGTTCTGGCAAAGCAAAGACGTCCAACGATTGAGTGCGCTAACACCCATTCACTGGTAGTCTTGTGTAATTCAGTCTGGTTATAAATCATGGAATAATTCAATTCTTGGGCTTCCCAGGGCCATTGGTCTCCCATTTGGGTTCCGCCACAGAAATAACAATCTGTGATCTTAAGACTAGAGACTACTGCTCCGGCTAATTCTAGAAACAAATTCTGTGAAGGGTGAGGGATCTCAAACTTATTTACATGCATAGCTTCATAAAAGGTATTATGAATATGATATTTAGATGACTTGTGGGCTTGAGTATTCAATCTAATATACACAATGGTCCCTGGATCTGTTCCTCCTCCAGCAATACGTAAACCAAACTTATATCCTTGTTTCCATGCATGGGGATTATGTACACGCAAATGCAAAGGGTTGCAAGCATCTTTCTGACATTTATCATTTGTGGTTGGCTTGGTTAGAGTAGCCATCCGCTTATCTATCTTCTCATTAGTTATACCAGTGTTCCAGGTAGCATAGAAAACACATTCCCAATATGGGCAATAGTAATCTGCCGCTGTAGCAGTACTATACCCTGATCCTGTTTTACCTGTACACTTCCACCAATTTGTGGCACCTTCTGGACACATATACTTATGGTCATTTCGATACGCTTTCTCCCATGTACCACAGGTGGACTGACTATCTCTATTAATAGCATTACATGCATCAAAATTCAAAACAGCAGGTTTAGTAATGTCCTTAAGTGGTGGTGTAGCAGCTAATATAGGTCCATCTGCATCCTTCCATCTTATTTCCAACGTGTAATAGGATGGATTCTGATGCGGATTATAGCATGCTTTGATTTTGCCATGAGTGCAAACATTTAGTTCAGTGGTGTTATAGATACACCGAGTTATTGTTCCCTTGCAGGTATAGTAAGAATGGTAAAGCAAAGTCTGAGTTACTTTCAGTCCAGTTCTAGTAGAAGTAATGCAAGCGGTGCATGGAGGTAGAGCATAAGTCTGTTCAAAACCTCCAAAGAAGGCAACCAAGGCAAAGCAGAAGCAAAGGTACATGTTGATGTTGATTGGAGTTCTTCTGAATCCTCAGCTTGCTGATCTTGATCACGACGGTCTATTATTCTTCGTCCCGTTTGCTAATGAAGCAATTTAACGGGTGCTGAGTGTTGATTGAAGATCCTCAAGATGTCCAGCACACATTAACCAACTTAGCCATTCAGTTGGCTTGTGAAGTCTGGCGTAGTCAATGTAGTCCCAAAGTAGTGTGTCAAATCACACACAAATTGGGTTCGTTGAAACAAAGCTGTTGCTGCATGGAAAACAGCAATCCTCTTCGAAAGACTTGGCTACTGCAAAGCACTTGTGATGAAGTGTCTATGCTGCTGGTTGCCGTCTCAGAGTAACTCGCAAGGGTACATCAGGGTGCTGCTCTGCTGTCCACCGCTCTGGTTCAGGATTGGCGGCGGGCTTGACTCTGCTGTGGTGGATCCAAGCGTCGATCTCGGCTACCTTTACTGCAGTTGGGGTAGACAGGATGACGGTGTACGGTCCCTTCCAATGGGGTTCCAACGGTATCTTCTTCCAATCTTTGATCCACACCGAAGTTCCAGGCTGATAGGGATGCAAGGGTTCCGTCAAGTTGATAGGCAACTGGTCTTGGATCCACGCATGGAGAGTCTGCAGAACAAAACTAAGAGCTAGGAGTTCTTGTCTGGTTACTTCTGAACCAATCTGGGCTAAACTTCCTTTGATTCCCTGCACTATTGGTGGGGGTTTACCATACAAAACTTCAAAAGGGGAAAATCCTGTTGACTTTACAGGGGCTGAGCGTATTCTGAGTAAAGCTATGGGGAGCACTTGGGGCCATTTCAAGTGTGTCTCCTGACAAAGCTTAGACATTTGGGCTTTCAAGGTACGATTCATTCGCTCAACTTTCCCTGAACTCTGGGGTCTGTATGCAGTGTGGAGTTTCCACTGTATCTGCAAAGCTTTTGCTAACTGCTGAGTTACTTGGGAGACAAATGAGGGTCCATTGTCTGACCCTATTACTGCTGGGATTCCAAATCTGGGGACAATCTCTCTCATTAAGGCTTTGGTAACTTCTCGGGCTTTCTCAGTTCTGGTTGGGAATGCTTCTACCCACCCAGAGAAAGTACAAACTAATACTAGTAGGTAATGGTATCCATTGGCTTTTGGCATTTCGGTGAAATCAACTTGGAGGTTGTGCATGGGTGTCACACCTCTTGACTGAACTCGGGGTGCTGTAATAAGGCCTTGCTTGGCATTATTCTTGGCACAGGTTTGGCATTGTCGTGCTACTGAGGCTGATATGGTTGTCATCAGAGGGATGTAAAAATGTGGTCTGAGTGCTTTCTCCATAGCACTCTTCCCATAGTGGGTAGCTTCGTGGAAAGCTTTGACAAAGGATGGTCCTAATAGTTCAGGAATTACTATTCTTCCTGGAGGTTGACTGCCCTCTTCTGGTGGCAGCTCAATCCATCCATCTTTCACTACTCCATTTTCTTTGTCACAATAGTAGTCTAATTCTTTGGTGGTATATCGTGGGGTCCATAGATTCAAAGGTACTGGAAACAATGCTGCTTGCATTGGCATAGCTTGTGGGGCAATCTGTCCGGTCATAGCTGCTTGTCGTGCTGAGGCATCTGCAAATCTATTCCCTCGGGCAACTTCTCCTTTTCCTGCTTGATGTCCTCTACAATGCATGACAGCTACACGTGTTGGGGCCCAGACTGCATCAAGTAACATCAAGATCTCGGGACCATATTTGACTGATTTTCCTCCGGATGTGATGAGTCCTCTTTCTTTATAGAGAGCTCCATGGGCATGCAAGGTAGTGAAGGCATATTTGGAATCTGTATATACATTTAGCACAAGTTTTTCTCCTAACAACAATGCTCTGGTGAGTGCTATCAATTCGGCTTTCTGGGCTGATGTGCCTGAGGCTAAAGCTGATGATTCAACTACTTCATGTTGAGTGACGACTGCATATCCAGCACAGCGTCGTCCATCAAGGATGAGACTGCTCCCATCAACATAATAGATCTGGTCGGGATTGTCTATGGGCACATCTGTTAAGTCGGGTCGACTGGAGAACACAGTCTCCATGACTTCGATACAGTCATGTTCTGGGAGTTCTTCACTGATGGGTATCAAGGTAGCTGGATTCAAGGCATGGCTCACTTCAAGTTGTATCTGTGGGTTTTCACATAACATGCTCTGGTACTTCAACATTCGGGAATTGGTGAGCCAATAATTTGCTTTTTGTTCCATAAGGGCAAGGACTGCATGTGGCACAGTGACTCGTATGTTCTGTCCTAGTGTGAGTTTGTCTGCCTCACTCACTAGTAGTGCTGTAGCTGCAACTGCTCTCAAGCAAGGTGGCCATCCCTTGGCCACAGGGTCCAATTGTTTCGATAGGTAGGCTACAGGTCGTTCCCAATTTCCTAATTTCTGAGTCAACATGCCTAGGGCATTTCCCTGTGTTTCATGTACAAACAAGTGGAAAGGTTTGTGGACATCTGGTAGTCCAAGTGCTGGTGATGACATCAATTCTTCTTTTAACTTCTGGAAGGCTGTATCCTGCTCAAGTCCCCACTCCAGTGGTGACTTTTCTTCTCCTTTTGTGGCTTCATACAGTGGTTTGGCAATTTGTGCAAAGTTGGGTATCCAGATTCGGCAATATCCTGCTGCTCCCAGAAAGGCTCTGACTTGCTTTCTGGTTGTTGGAGTTGGAATTCTGCATACTGCTTCTTTTCTTTCTCTGCCTAATCTTCTGCTTCCTTGGGTAATACGAAAACCCAAGTATTTCACTTCTGTTTGACATAGTTGTGCTTTGGCTCTGGAAACTTTATATCCAGCTTCATTTAGTAACTGCAAGAGATCTTTGGTGGCTAATATACATTCTCTTTCTGATACGGCAGCTATCAACAGATCATCCACGTACTGGAGAAGTACTCTCTTCCCCGGGGCTACTGGATAGCTTGAAAGATCTTGATTTAGTGCAGCACTAAAGATGGTAGGTGAATTCTTGAATCCTTGGGGTAATCTTGTCCAGGTGAGTTGGCCCCCTCTTCCAGAGATGGGGTCCTGCCATTCAAATGCAAACAATATTTGGCTTACAGGGGCTAATCTTATGCAAAAGAATGCATCTTTTAAATCCAGTACAGTGAAATGGGTAGCTTCAGCGGGTATCAATCCTAGTAGAGTGTAAGGATTGGGTACAACTGGGTGTATAGTTTCAACTGCATCATTTACTCTTCTCAAATCTTGCACTGGGCGATAATCATCCGTCCCAGGTTTCTTTACTGGCAAAAGCGGGGTGTTCCATGGGGATTGACATACTTTTAGTAGGCCATATTCGAGCAATCTCTGTAGGTGGCGATGAATGCCTTCAATTGCGGCTCTTGGGAGAGGGTACTGTTTGACGTGCACTGGGGTAGCACTAGGCTTGAGGGTTACAATCACTGGTGCTATATGCTTAGCTAGGCCTGGGGGACTGCCTTCCGCCCATACTTCAAGTGGTGCATGGATGTTCTTTAAAGTTTGTTCAAAAATAGGTATCTTGAATCGAATCATCAATGTAGTATCTCCATTCTTCTTCTCGGGGAACTGTCAGCAGCATTACTCCTGCTGGCTTGGCTTGGGAATTTACTGTCATTTGCATTTCTCCTTGTTCAGAGAAAGATATTTGTGCTTGAAGCTTGGCTAGCATATCTCGTCCCAGTAGTGGTACTGGACATTCGGGCATGTAAAGGAATTGATGAGTTACTTGCTGTCCTCCTAGACTGCATATCCGGTTTTGAAGAAAAGACTTTGTGGCTTTGGCACCCGTTGCTCCTACAATGGTGACTGCTCTTTTAGTGAATGGGGCTATCTTTTTGTCTATTACTGAATGTTCTGCTCCAGTATCAACCATAAAGTTCATAATTTGGTCTCCTATTTGTATTCCGACCATAGGCTCCTGGAGACCTAAAGCAAACTTGGAGCCCGGTCTGTCCTAATCCACGTCATCCTCATCATGGGCTTGTGTGGCCAATGCTTGGATGGCTCCTCCTCCCCTCTCTCTCTGGAATTGTTCTCGATTGGCTCCTCCTCGGCCTCGGGGACGGCCTCGTCTTTCTTCTCGCCACTGATGATCGTTGTCGTCATCTTGCTGGGCGTCTTCGAGTTGCGGGCACGTATCTCTCCAATGTCCTTCCTCTTTGCAATAGGCGCATTGGTTCACGCCTAGTCTCTGGGTCCGGCCTCCGCCTTGACCCCGCCCTCTTCCTCTGCTCCTTCGACTAGGGACACCTCCCCTTTTCTTTTCAACTATGGCCGCAGCCAAAAAATCAGCTTTCTTCTTCATCTTTCTATCACATTCTCTCTGTCTTTCAGTATCACGATTCACATACACTTTATGAGCGACTTCCAATAACTGTGTTGCATTCATGCCCGCAAACCCTTCTAATTTCTGTAATTTACGTCTAATGTCTGGTTGAGACTGGTTTACAAAAGCAGAATTCACCATGCATAAACTTCCTGGTGCCTCGGGATCATAGGGAGTATACATTCTGTATGCTTCAGTTAATCTTTCATAATAATCTGCTGGGCTCTCATCTATTCCTTGGATAACTCCTGCGACTTTGGAAAGGTTCATAGCTTTTTGGCCCCCCCTTTTCAGGCCTTGTAAAAAGCCTTGGCGAAAACGGGCTAGGGCTGTGGATCCTTCATCTGTATTTGGATCCCATTGGGGGTCTTCATTCGGGAATTCTCTCTGAGCTGCTTCTCTACGATCTATTATATTTGCCCCTGCGCCGGAGCTGCAGGGTTTTCTGCCATCCATTCAATAGCTGCTTTTCTAATTCTCGCTCGTTCTTCTGTAGTGAATAGGGTGGTCAGGAGCTGACGGCAATCTGGCCAAGTGGGTTGGTGAGTTTCCATAATACTAGTTACTAATTCTGTCAGCTCCTGGGGCTTGCTAGTATAGGAGGCATAATGCGACCTCCAATTTAATAAATCAGTTGTAGAGAAAGGAATATACACATAAGTTAGGGGTCCCGCTACCACTTCATCATTATCATTCTTTACGGGCACTCCCGGGACTTGCCTTAAGGGAAACAGTTTGGCTGTCCCAGGCATCATTTGGGATCTAAGGGTTATTGTCGTTGCCTTTGCAGGAGTCGCTTTCTTTTTCTCAACTGGTTTTGCTTTGGGTTTCTCTTTCACTGGCGTGCTAGTGCTAGCGCTAGCTTTCTCAATTATTTGTACACTGTCCTCTTCCTCTTCTGGGGAATTTCCCTCTTCTCCTCCTTCTATCTCCGCTTCTGACTCACTTTTTACGTCCTCCACTTCTCTTTCCACTGATTCTTCCTCTTTCTCTTCTCTAGGAGGGGGACCGGGGGTTGGGTCCCGCCTCGGCTCTGGCCGTCTCTGGGGTTCTGGGGCAGGACGACGCCGGCCTATTCTTACTGGACCTGGGGTTCTGGGCTGCCTGAGGACTACTTCTGGGGAATCAGGATCTGCCAGGATGGGTTTCTTCTTCGTGGCTTTCTTATCCTGCTCTTTCATTCTAGGCTGTTCCGTTTTCTGTTTAGAATCTGTTTTAGCTAACATTATTCTGCACTGTTCCTCATAACAGCGCTGCGCCCAGGAGGGCGGATCTTCACAAATACTTAACCAGGAATCTATATAGGGGTACTGATCGGGGTGCGCTACCCGCACTCTACGATGTATTGACTGAATAATCTCTACAGTGAACGTTCCCTCTCGGGGCCAGATGGGGTCTAGATCGGGCCACTCCCTAGTACACAAAATCTGCAAACGGGCTGCTGCCATTTTAATACCATAATCTCCTGAATATCCCTCTTTAAAATGTGCGATCATACATTCTAATGGAGTGTTTCTAGTAGACCCCGCCCCTCCCATTTCGATGTGTGCGCAACAACAGACAGAAGGGAAAAGGAGGGCGGACCGTGGGTAAGGGGTCCTCACGGCCCTGGAAACGTATAGGGAATACAAATAACAAGACAAGACGACAATCGCTTCCCCCTTTTCGCGACCTGAACGCGGTCGCCCGGTCAGGAAATGCGCTAATCAGGGGTCCGCCTTCACTTGGTCCGTGCTGCCAGACCTCTCATTCACACTTCGTTCACACAATCATGCTAGCAACGTATCCCAGAATGCATTCGTTTCTATCTGTTCTGACTAGTCTTTTCTCAATTACAAAAAGGATGAGGGTTTCACCTAGCGAATTCCCATGCCAGGCTACTCGGCTCTTCCTTGAGAGTTGATCATGCTCTCTTACCAATTCCCAATATCTCGAGATTACAAATTCCAAATTCCAATGGCAGTACTGCTCTTTCTATTTCTGTCTAGACCCAAAATCAAAACTATACTCACCGGATCCGGTCCTCAAAACTTCCCAAGCAGGCGCATGAGTTGGACCTCGGACTCCCCTCACTCGGGTTCGAGGCGTTGGCTCCAACCGGGCCCGGCACCCGCCGAGGTCCGACCAGCTCCCTCCGATACAAGGGACCGGTGGCGCCAGGGAGCAGCCCTCGTCGGAAGGGCGCGATCCCGGCAGGACCAAGCCTATAGAGGCGGAAAGTCGTGGTATATTGCCCTATATACACTTTGATTCCACAACTTCCCGGCCAACGCACCAAGGAATATGTAGCAGCAAAGGGTTTGTCTGCGCTTTGCTGCTACAAAACTATCCTCAGCAGAGAAGTTTACAAATACAGGACTTACCTTGCAATGCTGACTACTGGCGTTTAATCCAAGCACTAAGCAGAGAGCCTGAAGGAAACCTCCCAAACGCTCTAAGCAGTGAACCGATGCAGGTGGAATACCAAGAGGATCCTTTAGACATTCCAATGGAAGTGAATTACTGCCTGTCAGAAAGAATTGAGCCCTAAGAGAGGCATAGCTGGGGTGAGCTAAGAATTGAATGTTATATTTCTTGTGCCTGTACTGTGAAGAGAACAGCGTTTTCGATGCTTATGTTTTCCTTTACCTGAAGCAAGGACATTTTCTTTTTATGTGTTGTTTTTGTACTCTGGGCTAAAGAACCTGTTTTGCAAAAGAGGGAAATAAAAGCTTTACCATTTCCCTAACTCGGACTATATTTTCTTTGGAGAGTTAGTAGTACAGAAGGCTACCAGGCCTACAGAAGCCTGGGCCCTGCATAAGAACCAACCTCCTCCCTAAACAAACTTTTCCCCTCTCTGTCCACGCCCTTCTGTCGTGCCACGCCATCACCACTAGGGGGGCAGTGTGACAATATAGATGTAAAAGACAGACCTTTCTCATCAGAACTTATAATTTAAAAAAAGATGAACATCACAAACTGGGGACTAGAGGGGCATCGGGATCCAAAAACAGGGTGGAAGAGGTGGGGTTTTAGCCTGGATTTGAATAGGGATAAAGAAAAACCTGGCATACTGACTGAGGTAGTTTATTCCAGGCATATGGAGCAGCAAGGTGGAATGAAGAGTATGGAGTTAGCAGTGGCAGAAAAGGGCACAAATGAAAAAAATCTGACAGAGGAGCGGAGTTCCCAAGCGGGGAGGGGAGAGGAGGGGGAGGGGAGAGTGTAGGGTGAGATAAGAAAGGAGTGAGGAACCGCAGAATGAATGCACTTATAGATCAGTAGAAGGTTTGAACTGGATGTGGAAATGGATAGGGATCCACTGAAGTGACATGAGAAGAGGGGTTATGTGAGCATAGGAACATTGGTAGAAGATAAGCCATGCAGCTGAGTTTTGAACAGATTGAAGGGGAAAGCGATGGTTCAAAGGGAGGCGAATGAGGAGCAAGTTGCAGTAGTCAAAAGGGGAGGTGATGGATAAGGGTCTTAGTAGTATGGTCAGAAAGGAAGGGATGAATTTTACTGATGTTATAGAAAAAAGAGCGACAGGTTTTAGTTATCTGTTGGATGTCAGCAGAGAACAAGAGAGTTAAAAATGAGCCCAAGTTGCGAGCTGAGGAAGCAGAGAGTAGAGAAGGAAGGAAAGGGGGAGGTGGGTTTAGAGGGAAAGATAAAGAGCTCAGTTTTATGCCACAGCAGTGAGACATCCAGGCAGCAATGTAGGATAAGCAGATGAGAGATACGAGTCCGGATTCGTGGAGATATTTCAGGTGCAGAGAGATAAATCTGAGAGTCATCCGATAAGTACACCAAGGGCAGCAGCAACATCGGAGCAGCTCCGAGGGAACAAAGCACACTCTGCCGGTCCAGCCTGCAACATCTTGGAGAGAGATGAGCTGTGACCTATTGTAACCTTTCCTGCTCCTTCATCTGCTATAGACTCTTTCTGCAGCACATGCTTTACCAGCTCCGCCTAGCAGCATCATCACTGGGCACCAGAGAGCACCTTTAAATTGAAATGTGCTGCAGGCACGCAAATGCCTGGCAGGCCTGCACCTGAGGGCCTTGCCAGGGGGCCCTTTGGTGAGGCCCTTAGGCAAGAAATGTGAGGCGAGGACAAGAAAAGAGCACTAATCGAGCAATCTCTGACCAAATAGGATAAAACCATCGAAATCCAATCGAGTAAGTTACCAATCAGAACTCTCAACAATTGAAATTGACCATAATCACGGAAAAGTGCAAGCCTAGCCATGCTGAACACCTGATCAGGCTCTAACACAAATAAGCTCTATAAGTTCATATACCTAGGCTCTGCAAGTATGTGTGACCTAGACAAACTAATCCACTTTTACATTTGTGTTCATAACGATATATACAGCAATAGCATATCTTACTCTGCCATATTGCAAACCTGATCTTTATATCCTACTACCTACAGCGGGTAATTGTCAAAGTTCTCTTAAACAAGATACAGTACTGTGTCTTTTATCAAGTTCTGTTTATTGCACAACTACTATCGTAACGGATCTTCCCAGTCAACCGCGATTGCAAAGTGATTTCTGGAAGTGACTGTTGTTGCTATACTATGTTTTACTTAAATTTACCTGATACAGTCAAACCTCGGTTTTCATGATTAATCCGTTCAAAAAAGTCTGACTAAAACCGAAACGGACTAAAACCGAAGCAAGATTTCCCATAAGAAATAATGTAAATTCAATTAATCCGTTCCAGACACCCAAAAATATTGACAAAAAATACATTTTATAGAGAATAACTATCTTTTTACATACAGAAAACAATGAGAAATACATATAAATGACTAATGAAATGGATAAATGAGCATGTAACATCACTTTTACCTTTATTGAAGACTTTTGTTGGCATATGGGACGCACTCCAGCCAGCTCCAGCTGCTCTCCCCTCTGGGGATCGAGCAATCACCACCAGCAGCGGAGGTGGGAACAGCCATCTTGGCCGTCTGCACAATCGGGGCTCCAGCCTGCCTTTTAACTTAGCAGCCATCACACCCAGTTACCAAGCTCACAGTGTCAGGAGAGGTAGTGCCAATGTCAGCAAAAGTAAGGGCACCAGAAAGAGGACAGTGCCCGAAGTCACACCAGCCTGTAGGGCAGCCACTCCTACACAGTGTCGGGAGAGGTGGAGAGGCAGTGTCAGCCAAGCAGCAGGCAGTTGAGAAACAGTGGGACAGAGAGTCTTAGGCTGCCTCCGGCCCCCCTAAGGTAGTAGCCTGACACAGGTGAGAGTCAGAGAACAGCGTGGGGCTGTGCCAGCAGGAGCCTGCAGCTGCAGACTGCAAGGTTTCAAGGAGAGGCCGCGTGTGCAGGCCTGCAGGACACCCAGAATCCAATCGGGAGGGCAGGGGCCCCGGCGGGAGACTGGGCCGCCAAGGAGAAGCAGATTCGGAGCAGGCAATAGTGAGGGCTCAGCCCGCAGGCCCCGCAGGAGCCTATCAGGCAGCTTTCTTCTGTGCCGGATACCGCGGCTGGCAGCAGCGTCAATCGGGGGAGAGTCCGGGGCAGGAAGCAGTTTCGGGCAGGCCACGCTGGAGCGTTGAACTCCTCGGCTCCCCAGAGATCCCGCAGAATCACTGGCTCAAGCTCCGTGGGAGATCGCTGGCTCACGCTAATCCATGGCAGGTACGGGGGGGGGGGGGTAAAATGCTGTACGAAAACCGAGACAACGTACGAAAACCGAAACAAAATCTTGATGAAAAAAGTCAACGAAAACCGAATCGTACGAAAACCAGGGCATACGAAAACCGAGGTTTGACTGTAATTGTATTACATACTCTGACTGAATTTAGAGAATACAGGTCTGTTCTTGCAACTTAAATTACAGAAGCTGCAGGATTCATCTAATCATCCCTACTGAATCTGCAGGCATAACAGTATTCTCCGAGGACCAAGCAGGAAGTCAGTCCTCACATATGGGTGACGTCGGTGCTGACGGAGTCCTCGTGCGGAGCATTTCCCCAGCTTTCAAAGAAAGCTTTTGGGAATGCAACACGCATGTGCAGTCCCCTTCCCGCCCAAGTGTGCCATCTTGCTCAGTCTTTCTTTTTCCGCGGAGCCCAACGGACGTGAGTTTGTGTCACCCGGGAAAAGTAGATTTTTTTTCTGCGATTTTCGCTTTTTCTTATCCGGTTCGACGCCGGTTCCCCTTCCCGCCTGGGCTCGGTACACCGGTATTGAGTCCGGAATTTCTGTTTTCGGTTTTTGTCCTTTGTGACTAGCGTTCGCGCCTTTTTTGTTATTTTCACTGGCAGCCCAGTCTTTTGACCTTGCAGGGGCCCTTTTTCCCCTGATGGATGCCAGCGGGTTCAAAAAATGTGATCGGTGCAAGAAACGTATGTCTCTAACCGACACTCATGACTGCTGCCTCTGATGCCTCGGGCCCGACCATGACGCGCTGGTCTGTGGCCCGTGCGGCAAAATGTCGTTGAAGGCACTTCGGAGCCATCAGCATCAACGTGAAAGAATTTTTTCAGAGTCCGCGTCCAGCCAGGCCTGCACTTCGTCAGAGGCCTCGACATCTCGGGAGTCTGACCACGAGCGCCGCGGTGGTTCCTCTGAGAGAGGGTCTCCCACCCGGGAGCACAAAAGGAAGAAGAAGCTCATGAGGGTGGCATCGGTGCAGGCCACTGGGTCCTCGAGGGCCAGGTCGCGTAGCCCTGACTGCCGCCCCGGGCTCTCGGAGTCGGAGAGGCCGTCCAAACTACCTCACATGGAGCCGGAGTCCCCAAGTCACATAAGTTCTGTTGTCCTCGTGGACTCTCCTCTGGGAGAACTGATGTCGGGCCCGACGCCGTCGGGGCCCGAGTTGGGGGCTGCTGAGTCTCCTGAGCTTGGACTCAGGCTGACGGCCTTGGAGAGCAGCTTGGCTGCCTTCATGGAATAGCAGTGGGTGCTGATCACCGGTTTGACCGGTGCATCTGCCCCAACCACCGGGACCTCGACGTCTAAGTCGACCCCGGAGGCCGAGCCGATCCTCGAGTCCATCAAGTCTCGAGTCGATCCTCGTTCAAAGTCCCCCTCGACCTCCCATGCGGGGCCGAGGTCATCGACGCCAGTGCCCTCAGCGTCGGGGCGGGTGGCACCGAGGCCCACACAGCCGGAGCCGCTCGACTCCTCCTCGGAGGAGTCGTTGTGGGAGACGGCAGACGAGGAGTCTCCGGACACCTTCCGGACCAGGTGCGTCCCTTCAGATTCCCTGGAGTCCAAGCCTCGGAGAAGGTCCCCCCCCCCGGAGGATACCTGGTTCTTAGACTTCGTGAGGAACATGGCCAAGGCTTTGGCATGCCCTGCGGACGCTGAGGAGGAGCCTCGAGCCGAGGAGCTTGATGCCCTCCAGTATGATTTTCCTCAGAAGGAAGCCTTTACTGTACCGGTTCCTCCGATGCTGGAATGGCTGCTCTTCCATATGTGGAAGGCACCGGCCTTGGTGCCGGTTCTTAGCAAATGGATCAATTCCATTTATCGAGTCTGTAAGAGCCCTGGCTTCCAAAAGGTGCAGCTATTGCACAATTCCATGGTTGTGGAATCAGCAATGCACCGCCTGAAGAGTCAGAAGATGCACTCCTCGGTGCCCCCCGGCCAGGAGGCCCGGAACCTGGATGCCCTCGGTATCGGCTCTATGCTATCTTGCCGTGTCCAGACTTACCAACTGTACATGGGCATGTACCTAAGAGACCTGGCAAAGGAGATTGCCGGGTTCTCAGCTGGCCTCTCCAAGGAACTCTTGCAGAGGTTCAAGGCCTTGTCGACAGGGATCCGAGAGTGCTCGAAGTTTATCTCTCGAGCAGCCTATGATGGCTTCGAGGCTTCGGACCAGGTAGCCACGGCCGGCATCGGTGCATGCCGTCAGGCCTGGCTACAGTCATCAGACCTGGAGTCATGGGTGCAGGACAAGTTGATCGATGTTCCGTGCCAAGGTGACAACCTATTTGGTATGCCCATGACTGAAAAGGCTGCAGAAATTGAGACTGAGACTCTCACCAGGACAAGGCTGTCCAGAAAGACTTCTGCCCCTTCTCAAAAAAAGAAGGGCTTGGGAAAGAAGCCCTTTTTGCCGAGGAAGGGTGCTGCCTACAAATCCTACCCTCAATATCAGGCCTCTCCAGCTCCCCAACAGGGCCAGCAGGCCAAGGAGCAGGGGCATGGGCCCTGTAGGCAGAAGACCCCCAAGCCGCCAGCTTCGGCTCCTGCACAGCAGGGAGCGGGGTTTTGACTCCCACAGCATAGCCTCCGCTGGTGGCTCCACTCAGCACAGGAGGTTGGCCATCACAGGGGATACCTGGGTACTGGAGCATAGTCCAAAAGGGCTACATGCTCCACCTCCACCAGCTACCCCCCTCCTACTTTCCAGGGGAGCTTCCAAGACTCCCTCTACACAGGAACCTCCTCCTTCAGGAGTTGGCAAGTCTTCTAAAGGAACAGGCGGTAGAACCGGTGCCTCACCACCTGGAAGGGCAAGGCTTCTACTCCAGGTACTTCCTGGTACCAAAAAGGACAGGAGGCCTCCGGCCTATCCTAGACTTGCAAAACCTAAACAAGTTTCTGGAGATTGATCATATCTAACCTCTCATTTAGTGCTATATATTCTAACTCTCCCATCTTATTTTTTAGACTTCTAGCATTTGCATACAAGCATTTTAGAGACTGTATTTTATTCATATTAATATGGCTATTGGTAGGCATGGGTAATTTGTGATCTTTCAGCTCTGTCTGCTCCATACTCGAAGGCATTTGGGCTACTTTACTCTTTTTTGGAACCTCTCTGCTTTTGGTAGTATCCTTCAAGGATACATTTTTCCGAACCATGTGCTCTTGTGTGACTGTCGGCTTTCTCCTATTATCTAGCTTAAAAGCTGCTTTATCTCCTTTTTAAAGATTAATGCCAGCAGCCTGGTTCCATCCCGGTTAAGGTGAAGCCCATCCCTTCGGAAGAGCCCCTCCTTTCCCCAGAATGTTCCCCAGTTCCTAACAAATCCAAAACCCTCATCCTTGTACTATCGTCTCATCCACGCATTGAGACTCCAGAGCTCTGCCTGCCTTTTGGGTCCTGCGCCTGGATCGGGAAGCATTTCGGAGAACGCTATCCTGAAAGTTTTGGATTTCAACTTCCTACCTAAAAGCCTAAATTTAGCCTCCAGAACCTCCCTACCACATTTTCCTATGTCATTGGTACCGACATGTACCAAGACAGCAGTGTCCTCCCCGTCACTATCTAAGACCTTATGTAGGTGGCGCGTGAGGTCCGCTACCTTCGAACCAGGCAGGCATGTTACCAGGCTATCCTCATGTCCACAAGCTATCTACATGCCTAATGATCGAATCACCAACTATAACGGCTGTCGTAACCCTTCCCTCATGGGCACATGGCCCTGAAGAAACTTTGTTGGTGCGAGAGGGTTTTACATCACCTGGAGGACAGGTCCTAGTTACAGGATCACTTCCAGCCACACCAGGGTGGTGCTCTCCTGTCACATGACCTCCATGGCAACAGGGATGCTGCCAGACTGGAGGTGGGACTTCAGGACTATATCCCTGTAGGTCTTATCTATGTACCTCTCATGTCTTCCAAGTCTGCTGCTCTAGCCTCTAGAGAACGGACTCGTTCCCTGAGAGCAAAGAGCTCATTGTACCTAGTGCACATGTAAGACCTCTCACCCACTGGGAGAAAATCATACATGTGACACTCAATGCAAAAGACTGGAAAGCCCCCATCTTGCTGCTGGACTGCTGTCTGCATCTTAGTTTTAAGCTTGTGTTTAGATCTTTAAGGTCTTTACTTACTAAGGGTTGCTATGGATACTTATACTAATAAAATTGTACCTAATACGTTTAATATACCTTGTTCACCTGAAGCTTAATTAATCTCAGGTCCTTAGTGTATGACTGATTTGGATAATGAGCTGCACCTGAGAGCACATCCTTTCCTTTAAGATGTGTAATTACCTATAAAGCCACGATTATCCCACGGGTGGGTGGGTGTTGGGGAGGGAGGGAGGGAAAAGACACATTAAAAGAGGGCTGCTACACAATACCCTGCCCTGTGCTTCTGAGGTAAGCTGTGACCAACTTCCTGGGTGATTAACAGTCCTTGCTTGGATAGAAGGAGTCTTTCAAAATGGCCTTTTGACCTGCCACCTGGCGTTAACACCTATTGAAAAGGTTTCACAGGTCTCTTGCCCCCTAGGTAGAAGGCCTCTTTGTAAAGGTCTCTAGAAGACTTTATTTAGTGCTCAAAGAATACTGACCCTGTTTTGCCTTTTATGCTAAGTTATATTATGATTTGATTTAAATGAAAGCTCTTTGCTGCTGCTAGGCTCTGACTTATTATGAATTTAAACTAGAAGCTCTCTGCTGTGGGCCAGAAGGACTGGGGTTTCTAGTCCCACAGGTGTTCCTTGTGACTTTGGGCAAACCTCTTAACCCTCCATTGCCTCAAGTACAAGAACATAGATTGTGAGCTCTTTGGGGACAAGGGAAATATATATATAAATATATACAGTACCTGAATATATGCTACTTTGACTTGTAGAAAAGCAGCATATAAACCTATTGAAATAAATAAATACTTGTATGAACAGAATGGAAATATAGCATTCTCCAAACTGAGAGAACAACCAATATCTCCAAGTGGCAGGAATGAGGTACAATGTCCTCTGAACCATAGGCCTCAGGGTCTTTGTCTTTAACCCCTAGCCTGTAAATACCATGCTATCCTTGCAAGGGCAGAAAAATTCAAACATGCGTGTATAGTTCTTGGATCCGGAAATAAATCCACTACTACTACTACTGAGCATTTATACAGTACCAGACGCACGCAGCGCTGTACAGAAAAAGACAAAAATAGACAGTCCCTGCCCAATAGAGCTTACAATCTAAAAAGACAAAACAAAGAAGGTGAAGGACGAGGAAAGAACAAAAGGCAAAGAAAGGATAACAGGAGAAACAAGCCAAGGGAAAAAGGTAAGAGGTAGAGAACAGGTAAGTCATGAACCAAAGGCATAAGCAAAGAGGTGAGCTTTCAACCTGGATTTGAAGAGGGTCAGAGAAGATGCCTGACGTATAGACAGAGGAAGTCTATTCCAGGCGTAGGGTGCTGCAAGGTGAAAAGAGCGAAGCCTGGAGTTGGCAACAGAGGAGAAAGGCAAAGCAAGAAGCAGTTGGCTAGAAGAGCAGAGTTCACGAGGGGGGATATAAGGAGAAATGAGAGAAGAGAGGTACAGAGGAGCTGCAGAATAAATGCATTTATAGGTCAGTAGGAGAAGCCTGAACTTGATGCGGATAGGGAGCCAGTGAAGAGACCTGAGGAGAGGAGTGACATGGTCAAAACTAGGTTGGCTGAAGATCAAACGAGCAGCAGAATGCTGAATAGACTGAAGGGGTGAAAGATGACTCAGTGGAAGACCAGTAAGGAGCAGGTTACAGTAATCAAGGTGAGAGGTGATAAGTGAATGGATGAGCGTTTTAGTAGTATGTTCTGAAAGAAAAGGATGGATTTTGCCAATATTAAAGAGAAAGAAGCGGCAGGTTAAAGACGTACATCAGGCTTGGCTGTTGTTGAAAAATACTATCTTGGAAGCCCAGACCAGCTGTATTCCATGCTTTAAGAAAAGTGGAAGGAAGTCCAAAACACTGCCAGCATGGTTTAAAGGTGAGGTCAGAGAGGCTGTTGTTGCCAAAAAAGCATCTTTCAGGAAATGGAAAAAAGAGCCAAACGACGAAACCTGGAAACAGCACAAGCACTGGCAAGTCAAATGCAAGGCATTGATAAGGCAGGCAAAGGGAGAATTTGAGAAGAAGCTTGCTGCGGAAGCAAAAACGTGAAGTAAAGACCTTTTCAAGTACATTCGTAGCAAAAAACCTGTGAGAGAGTCAGTTGGTCCATTAGATGATAAAGGGGTTAAAGGAGCACTAAGAGGCGACAAGGCGATAGCAGAGAGACTGAATGAATTCTTTGCTTCAGTCTTTACTGAGGAAGATGTAGGGATGTTACCCATGACTGAAGTGATATTTAAAGGTGCAGAAGAATTGAAGGAAATATCGATACATCGGGAAGATGTATTACAACTATTAGATAAACTGAAGAGTAGCAAATCACCTGGGCCGGATGGTATACATCCAAGGGTGTTGAAAGAACTGAAATCATTAAAATCATCTCTAATACCTGAAGATTGGAGGATCGCCAATGTAACACCAATTTTTAAAAAGGGTTCCAGGGGTGATCCGGGAAACTACAGACCGGTGAGCCTGACATCAGTACAGGGAAAAATGGTAGAAACCATCATAAAGAATAAAATTACTCAGCATGTAGATAGTCATGACCTAATGGGAGACAGCCAACATGGCTCTAGACAAGGAAGATCTTGTCTTACTAATCTGTTATGTTTTTTTGAAGGAGTGAATAATCAGGTGGACAAAGGTGAGTCGGTTGATATTGTGTATCTGGACTTTCAGAAAGCCTTTGACAAGGTCCCTCATGAGAGACTTTTGGCAAAACTAAAGAGTCATGGGATAGGAGGCAGTGTACTATTGTGGATCAGGAACTGGTTAAAAGATAGAAAGCAGAGGGTAGGGCTAAATGGCCAATTTTCCCAATGGAGAAAGGTGAATAGTGGTATACCCCAGGGATCTGTGCTGGGTCCGCTGCTTTTAGACATATTCATAAATGACCTGGAAAGTGGAATAACGAGTGAGGTTATCAAATTTGCAGATGACACAAAACTATTTAAAGTTGTTAAAACCCAAGGGGATTGTGGAAAACTGCAAGAGGATCTTGATAAATTGGAAGACTGGGCATCAAAATGGCAGATGAAAATTTAATGTGGACAAGTGCAAGGTTATGCACCTAGGGAAGAACAACCCAAACTATGGTTACACGATGCAAGGTTCCACATTAGGAACCACCACCCAGGAAAAAGATTTAGGCGTCATTGTGGATACCGTGTTAAAACCCTCGGCCCAGTGTGCACAGGCGGCCAAGAGAGCAAATAGAATGCTAGGTATGATAAGGAAAGGAATGGAAAATAAAACAAAAGATATTATAATGCCTCTGTATCGTTCCATGGTGAGACCGCACCTTGAATATTGTGTGCAATTCTGGTCGCTGTATCTTAAAAAGGATATAGCGATTTTAGAAAAGGTTCAGAGAAGAGCCACCAAAATGGTAAAGGGGATGGAAGGATACTCCTATGAAGAAAGGCTTAAAAGGTTAGGGCTCTTTAACCTGGAAAAGAGACGGCTGAGGGGAGATATGAGAGAAGTCTATAAATTAATGAATGGAGTGGAACGGGTAAACGTAGATCGATTGTTTACCTTATCAGAATATAGAAAGACTAGGGGACATGCAATGAAACTACAGGGTAAACTATTTAAGACTAATAAAAGAAAATATTTTTTCACTCAACGTGTAATCAAACTCTGGAATTTGTTACCGGAGGATGTAGTAAAGGCTGTTAGTGTAGCTGGGTTTAAAAAAGGTTTGGACAAGTTCCTGGAGGAAAGGTCCATAAACCATTATTAAGAAGGAACCCAGGATATCAGTGCTTGAACCAATACAAGCATTGTGGAACCTGTGTCCCTTGGGGAAACAGCTAGGTACGTATGACCTAGATTGGCCACTGTTGGAAACAGAATACTGGGCTTGAAGGACCTTGGTCTGACCCAGTATGGCATATCTTATGTTCTTATGTTCTTAGGTAGGTCTTGTCAACAAGGTGAATATGTGTGGAGAATGAGAGTGAAGAGTCAAAAATAACCCCCAAATTGCGAGCTGAGGGAACAGGATAGAGAAGAGAGCCATTCATAGAGACTGAAAAAAAGAGGAAGAGGAAGGGAAATTTTAGGGAAAAAATGAGAAGTTCGGTCTTCGCCATGTTCAATTTCAAGCGGCGATGGCACATCCAATCAGCAATAGCAGAAAGGCAATTAGAGATCTGGGTCTGGATTGAAGAAGAGAGATCAGGAGTAGAGAGGTAGATCTGGGAATCATCATCATCTCTTTGCAAATCTACAGCTTAGAGACCAGACCATGCCTTAAAAAAATATCCCTTTGACTCTTTGGGTCAGAGTGTCACTCCTTCTTGGTAAATCATCTATGGAGGTGAAAAACCCCTTAAGATTATTTACAATTTCGAAGATAGCTTTCCCAAATATTCCTGAACTAAGATCTAAACAATAAGACATAATGTAATCAGGACTGTACCAAGCTAGAAATGCACTCTATGTGGCTAACAAATCTGGTGCCCCCTCCACCCACCCACTCACGCTTTTTGACCTTCCTGGAGCCCAGTAATGATATCGGCACCATCTTCTGTACCTGTGTCCTGTGTGGTCACACTGCTCGCACAGTCCTTGTTACAGCCCAGATGGCACCTCCTTAGATAGGATCTATCATCCTGAAAAACAAAATTAGCTATAAGGGATATCAGAGCCTGTACAAAGATTGCTGCTGTAGTCTATTATACCCCTGTAAGATCTCCTACTACTAACACTATTATTTATCATTTCTATAATGCCACTAGATGTACACAGCACTGTATACAAATGCATGAGATAGTCCCTGTTCTCCATAAAAAACTTCAGCCACTAAGCCTATTGCTTCTCTGTCCATGGATTCTGTTTGTGTGTTTTCTCAGCCTGTTTCCCTTTTTGCCTTCTCAGTCTGTGATTTCCCTGTTCTGCAGATGCTGCTAATATATCCTGCAGTGTACCATTGGAAGTACGTGGAATGCCACTGTCAATCATGCAGCAAGGAATTAAACTTATGTGCACCAGGAGCCTCTACCAAAAGGATTACGTCTTCCTGTCCCTCGTGGGCTTTGGCATTTTCTTCTGTGGGACAGTGGCAGCCTGGATTGCTGGTGTCTGCATTGTGATGTACAACAAGTTTTGCAAAACTGAGGAGGATGATAAGGAAGAAGAAGAAAATGAGGAATTGCCTATAAAAAGCATAAAGCAAGAACGAGAGCTCGGCATGCACTTCAGCACCAATGTGTAGCTGCTATTACTGAGCATAGTAATGCCATAAGTGCCTCTCTTCACATTAATCCCATGGCACTTTGTTCACTCCAGTTTCTATGCATTTTTTGAAACAAATAAAAGAGTAATTAATTTATTTTGCCAATATCTGTATTCTTTACTCTTTTTTCTTAGCTTGGAAGTAGGGAAAATACAGAATCATGAATCTACAGCTTCTCATTCCATCGCCCTCCTGTAGCACTCACTGAATGAACTTGTGAAAATCATTTCAGCTCCATGTTTAAGCTCATCTGTATCCCTGCATAACATTATCATAAACCAAAGATCAGTCAGTATAGAAGAGAAGATAAGCAGCCGGACGCATGAACCAAGCATGCAGCTAGGAAATGTTAACTTAAATAGTTCTTCTCAACATTATTTGCACCCTTGCATTTTAGGTATGCTGTGTACAATATCTTGAGAAATAATTGGAAATATTCTAACTGTATGTCATCATAATATTTTAATAGTATGTACAAAGGTATACAACAAAAACAAGATGTCTGTGCAACTTAGACGTAGTAATTTCTGAGAAAAAAACAAAATATGACCTGAACAGGATTAACAGCACCCTTCACTAATGTTTGGTTGCATAACCCTTGACAGTGATGACAGCCTCCAAACGTTTTTTGTAGCTATCTATAAGTTTCTTAAATCTGTCTGCTAGTAATTTCTCCCACGCTTCAACTGTGATTTCTTCCATCTCATGAATGTTTCCAGGATTCTTTTTACCAATGGCAGATTCCAGCTTTTTTCAAAGGTTCTCGATTGGCTTCAGATCAGAACTCATTCCTGGCCAGTTTAAAACAGCCCATCTGTTCCTGTTTAGCCATTCTTTTGTACTTTTGGATATATGTTTTGGGTCATTGTCCTGCTGGAGGACCCATGGACTTTGACCCAGACCTAGCTTTCTGACACTGTTGTTGTTAAGTGCCATCGAGCCTGTGTCGACTCATGGCGACCCTCTGGATAGTTGTCCTAAAATGTGTTCAGTCATCACTCAGGCCAAGCATGATGTATTTCTCTAATGATTTCTCTCTTCGCATGATGTCTCCAAAGTATGAAATTCGAAGTCTTGTCATCTGAGCTTCTAAGAAAGCTTAGGTTTGATCTCCTCTAGTACTGATTGGTTTGTTCTTCAGGTAGTCCATAGTATATACAGTATACGCCGCCAGCATTATAATTCAAACACATCAATTTTCTTCCTGTCTATCTTTTTCACTGTCCAGCTTTTGCATCTATATGATGTTATTGAAAATACCATGGCTTGAATGAGTCGAACCTTTATATGGAGAGAGACATCTCTGCTCTTGAAAATCGTGTCTTGTCTTTCATAGCCATTCTGCCAAAAGCAATGCGTCGTCGGATTTCTTGACTGCTTGTTGCTTTTTTATTGATAGTTGATCCAAGTAGGTTAAAGTTGTTCACGATTTCAATTTCTTCTCCTTCAACGATGAACCTGTTGATTATGTCAGTTGTCATGATCTTTGTCTTCTTTACATTAAGGTGCAGGCCCATTTTGAGACTATGTTCTTTGATTGTGAGAAGCAAATGTTTCAGATCATCTTCACTTTCAGCCAGTAATGTGGTATCATCAGCATAGCGAAGGTTGTTGACGAGTCTTCCACCAATCTTCACACCTCTGTCGTCTTCATATAATCCTGCTTTTCTAATGATTTGTTCTGCATATAAATTAAACAGGTAGAGGGAAAGTATGCAGCCTTATCGTACACCTTTGCTTATTTTAAACCATTCTGTTTCTCCTTGTTCCATTCAAACTGTTGCTTCTTGATCAATGTACAGATTATGCAAGAGAACGATCGGGTGTTCTGGTATACCCATGCTTCTTAATGTGGCCCAGAGTTTCTCATGGTTTACACGGTCAAAAGCCTTGCTGTAGTCGATAAAACACAAATAGATATCCTTTGGTATTCTTTAGTCTTTTTAAGGATCCATCTCACATCTGTGATGATGTCTCTCGTTCTTCGCCCTTTCCTGAACCCTGCTTGCACTTCAGGTAATTTTTGTTTCATGTATGGTTGTAGTCTTTGTTAAATAATCTTCAGTAGAATCTTGCTCGCATGTGGGATCAGAGTGATTGTGCAATAATTTCCAAAGTCAGTTGGATCACCTTTCTTTAGTATTAGTATAAACACAGATCTTTTCCAGTCAGTTGGCCATGATATTGTCTTACAAATTTATTGACAGAGCCTTGTAAGTATGGTAACAGCTGCATCAGATTGCTGTAATACTTCTATGGGAATGTCATCAATGCCTGGTGCTTTGTTTTGATAAGGCTTTCAATGCTGCTTTAACTTCTTCTTTCATCACCAATGGTTTCGGATCGGCTGTTGGTCCACTTTATCTTTATCATATAAAAACTTTGTATATTCTTTCCACCTTTTCTTGATCTTCTCAGCATCATTCAACATATAACCTTGAGCATCTTGTAACATTCCAATTCGAGGCTGGAATTTTTTCTTTAACTCTCGCAGCTTTAGGAAAGCCGATCTTGTTCTTCCTCTAATAGTTTCTGATTCTATTTCCTTGCATGTGTCATTGTAGTATTTTCCTTGTCCTGTCTTGCTGCACGTTGGAAATCTCTGTTGAGTTCTGCGATTGTCTTTCCTTCTCCTCTGGTTTTAGCTTCTCTGCGTTTCTGGGCAATTTTCAGAGTTTCTTCCGTCATCCATTTTGGCCATTTTTGCTTTTTCATCTTTTGTAGAGATTTCTCGCTTTGTTCCAACACAACCTTCTTAATGTCATTCCATAACTCTTCTGGAGCTCTGTCATTTGTATCTAAAGCAGTAATTGATTTTGCAGGCAGTCTTTAAATTCCAATGATATATTCTCAAGGTCATATTTTACTACATTCATGAGTGGCTTGCTCTTTTTCAACTTTAGCTTGAGTTTGCATACTAGTAGTTGGTGATCTGTACCACAGTCATCTCCAAGTTTTGTCTTTGTTGATGTTATAGAGCTTTTCCATCGTTGACTTCCACAGATGTAGTCAATTTGATTTTTGTACAATCCATTGGGTGAAGTCCATGTGTACAGTTGCCGCTTGAGTTGCTGGAAGAAGGTGTTTGAGATGAATAGATCGTTGGTCTTGCAGAATTTTATCAGTCTTTCTCCAGCTTCATTTCTGTTGCAAAGTCCATATTTTCCAACCACTTTGCCTTCTTCTTTGTTGCCATCTTTTGCGTTCCAGTCACCCTTGACTATCAGGATATCCTGTTTGCATGTTCTGTCAATTTCAGCTTGTACTTGTTCATAGAACGCATCAATTTCATCCTCTTCTGCAGCTGTTGTTGGGGCATATACTTGAATTATAGTTGTGTTGATAGGGATTCCTCGTAGATGAATAGATTAAGCGTTCACTGACTGCATTTTATTTCATTACAGTTCTTGCAAGTTTTTTTGTTTATTATAAATGAAACACCATTTGTTCTTTGTCTTTAATTTCTATGTGATCACCTGATGCAAAATGCCCGATGCTAGTCCATTTCAGTTCGCTGACACCCAACAGATCAAGTTGTACACGTTCCATTTCATTCTTGACCACCTCCAAGTTCTCTTGGTTCATGCTTTGTATGTTCCATGTCCCAATATGTAAGACATCTTTACAGCTTCTGACTCTCATTTCATGCGCAGCTACATCAGACGTCCCAAGGCCTTTGATCCAACCACATCATAAATGCTGGTTTACTTTGAAAAATCTTCAGCTCCTCCCCAGTAGCTACTTGAGTGCCTTCCGACCTGGGGGTCTCATCTTCCAGCATTATAGTGCAATTTGTTTTGTTGTGACTATCCATTGGGTTTTCATGGCAAGATACAGAAGTAGATTTCCAGGCCTTTCCTCTGCACAGTTTAAGTTTAGTGCTGTTGCTGTTGTCACAGAAATGTGATCCTCTGCCCCCACCACCGTCCCATTCTTCTGCTGCCCAGAGGGGCTTTCATGGCAAAATATAGAGCACACTAACCTTCAAAGAATTCTTGGATTAATTTTCTGCTTCCCACCACATCCTGGGAGGTTCTTGACCGATTCATTCTTTTGCTGATAGCTTATGAACATTGCTAACTATAGACACAGAAATCCCAAGGTCTTTGGAGATGGCCTTGTATAACTTTGAAGTTTGATGTTTGGTGATAATGGCTTTTCTGATAGTCAGGCAGGTCTCTTGTCTTCACCATTGTGAAAATGAAACAGGGAGTGAATGTTGCCATTTTGAACATTAGAGCTACCATTCACTGGTCTATTAAGTCATGTGAGTACTGACAATTGATCACAGGTGCATCTAATTTTACTGCAGTGGAAATGTGGTTCTTCTGTTCAAACTGATTTGAATTGTTTATAAGGGTGCCAATAATCATATCTTGAGCAGGATTACTTTCGCAACAACCTATCATTCCGTTTAGGGGGCATTCAGTTATAATCTCCCAGGTAGTAGCTTTGCCCCACTGGCTCCTCAGCCAAGCACATACACCAAATGTCTGAACCTGCGGTTCCTCTCATACTGAGCAATGTCCCAGGTTTTTTACTATTTCTTTTTTAATTGGTCTTGTTTTATTTGATTCTTGTATGTGTCAAATATGTGTGCATATATAGTCCAAAGCCATTTCACTGGCCACTTTTTTCAGGAGAAATTGGACATTAAAGGAATGAACTGCAAGGGTGCCAATAATGTTGACCACAACTGTATTGATGCTTTCTAGTGGCTCACTGTTATATCTCACTGTTTTCCTAAGCTGTCTGACTAATGGGAGGCCAACTGGCTAAGGGGACAGACTGTGATATTCAGCAGTATTATGCAGCTAATGCCACTGAATATCTCCACAGACCACCCTGGCACTGTCCTGTTAGTGCAGGAGCGGAGTAGAGGCAGTGCCAGCACTTACCCGGTCAGTGCAATTTTCAACAGCCCCTATCCAGACAACTTTAACCACATGAAAAGCTGGCTTAAGTTACAATCCGGACAAGGGCTGGCTAAAAATCATGCTATCCAGATAAGTGTCGGCATTTATCCAGTTACTCCCGCTAAGCCCAGATATTCAGTGACGGCTCCTTTCTGGATATTGCCACTGAATATCCCACCACCGTGGTGTTTAAATATCAGCCCCCTACTTCCTTGTTGTTGTTACCCTTGACCTTCTGATATAATGCAAAATGGTTCCTGTGCTCTGAATCACAGAAGATTCCTAACCTGCACTGTTTTCTTGGCTATGATATGGAGAGTGTTTCAGTATGGTAGGCTGCACAACTGTGAGTATACAGCAAGGTTTAAAGTGATATTGATCATCCCAAAACTACATGTTCTTACCCTTCACACAGAAGCACAAATGTAGTACAGCATTAAGGCAACTGCTGACAGCATTCTACCCCCGGAGGGCATGAAGGTTAGTGGTGACTTAACAACTGGGTTAATTTCTAAGCAGAGTTTGCAGACTACTGTCTGGCAATAGATTTACATGAGAAGCCAACTGAAGTACAGGCGGCTACACTGATAAGGACCATGGGTGCTGAATGTTGCAATGTTTAATGTTTAATGCACAATGAATAATTGAACTCTGGAATTTGTTACCGGAGGATGTAGTAAAAGCTATTAGTGTAGCTGGGTTTAAAAAAGGTTTGGACAAGTTCCTTGAGGAAAAGTCCATAAACCTTTATTAAAGAGGACTGGGGAAATCTACTACAACATGGAATTGCATATACCTTTGGGAACCCAAAAGGTACATGAGACCTGGAATGGCCACTGTTGGAAACAGGATACTGGGCTTGATGGACCCTTGGTCTGACCCAGTATGGCATATCTTATGTTCTTATGACTGTAATTGTGCCTAGCATCCAGTAAGCGTCCCGCTTAAGGGGGGAGGGGTCAATTTCAGAAGTCAGCTGTTGGGGAGAGGGCAAAAGAGGGAGAAGCCCCAGAGAACAGGCAAAACCCATCCACCTACTCTCACCACATCACGTGATCTCTCAGATGGTCCTAAACTTAAATGGATAATTTATTCATTCAAGTTAAAACTGTTTGGGGCAATATTCAGCCAACAGCAGTCAATGCTTTTTAAACATGAGCCACCATGGGAAAAAGTGATACCAGATGCTCAGCTGAAGTGCCCAGTTTCAGTCATGGCTACTGCCGGCATAAGGTTAGGCTTGCTTTTTTTTTGGCCTTCTTTTATGATGTCACTTATCCAGTTAGAGGCCTAAAAATCGCTGCTAACTAGATAAATGCCCTCATTGCTCCAGGATAGTGCCATAGCAGTTAGAAGGATATGCTGCATATTGGGCTCAGCATGGTTTTTGCAGTCAGTTGTTCCTGCCAACCAAATCCTTCTGAATATCTGGCCTGTTATTTATGTGGCCGTTCTTAACTGGATAAATATTACCATCTCAATTTCCTGCCAAACGTGTTCATTAGCCCCAAATTAAAAAAAAAGATTTATGTGATTAACTCCAAAACCCCAAAGTTAATCGCACAAATCATTTTGATTATTATCTCTAAGTAAGGTTGCTAGATATCCCCAATTTTTGGAGATTGTCCCCAATTTTGAGGTAGTGTCCCTGATTCCATGGACTATAATCATCTCCTGTCCCTGATTTCAGTGGAAACAGAAGCAGAGGACATTGCTTCTCCAGCATACCTCTCTAATGAGAGAAGATGTAAAGTAACTACTTTTCTGCAAACAAAGAGGAGGAATTTTAGAAATATATAGACTATTTATCTAAATGTATAAAATAAAGTGCAAGCATATATGTATCTACATGTGCTTAGAACTCGAGAAGGGTTGTACTGCCTGAGGAGAGAGGAGCACTACACTGCTCCTTCCAACCTAGTTCAGTCCTTCCCATGTGTCCCAGATGTGCTCTCCAAAAATCTGGTAACCCTACCTCTAAGTTAACAAATGTCCTTTGCTGGGTGAGGTATCCCTCAGAGATCAAGGAATACATCCCTCATCTCTTTTTTACTTCATCCCTAGTTTTCTCTTCCTCTCCTAATCTTTAGCTGGTGTCATGAGAAAAATAATACAAGAGACATGTTTGTTTACTTATTTATTGCATTTGATATAGTGAAAGTTCCTTTTTCACTAAATTGCCTCCATCCTCATGTGAGTGTATGATCAATGCATTGCGTCAGAAGAAAACTAAGTCTGAACTGATGAAGATGCCAAAATTCTACCTTCTGGATTCTACCCTGTGGCATTGGCCTGACTGAAAACAGCTTTTACACTGGTGTGTGGCCTACTAGCTCCAAGAAAATCTGTTTTGCACTCCTTTATCCCACTTGCCTGTGGTTCATCTATGAAGGCCAACCATATTTTGTGCCACTCCAGGTGAAGTGCAGAACTTTTTATAACAACTTGCAAGACATAGCCCAAGGTAGGAACTGAGCTGAGAGGCTGCTTTATGTGCACTTTCTGTGTAGCAGACGGGAACAGCTTGCTGAAGTAGATTTCTTTGTATATCTACGGAACACCAATTTAATGAACAATGGTGGTCAACTCTTCTATTAGCAGGGCACTTGGTGATTTATGGACTAAATACCAGCATCCCTTTTATGAACTGGCACTATCATAGGCAGACTTTAGTCCTAGATTTACTCCATCCCGCTGATTGAGTGCTATGTTTCCAAGTCTCTCTTTAGCCCTTTGTAGATGATTGGATGCTAGTAAAAGATCAGCCTGCACATAAGTTGGCAATTAGAGACATACTTGGTAAACACTAAGGCTGTACTTTACAAACTTTTATCCCAAATGACCCCATTTTAACAACTGAAAATTAAAGTCACCACAGATGATAGTAAAGTCAAAATAGCAGGTCTCCAGCTTGTCCCCCCTCCCTTTACTCATCTAAAGCAGAAAGGTAGTAGCAGCAATACCCAGCATAGGGTCCCTTGTGTCAGTGTCCATGTTGTGCTTGCAGATCCTAATAGCATAGGTTTTTAGGCCAACAGGAAACCTCCCGAGGGAAGGGGGGAGGGCCTATAAATGTTCACTGACTCACAGACCACATGCTGACTGGTGACTGCCACTACTTAGCATAATCCACAGTGAAAGTCCAGAGAGAAGAGGAAATGGTCATGTTTCTGTGATCCCCATCCACTAGCACAGGGCTAACATGTGGTTAGTGCATGATTATAGCAGCTGTGGCAAATGCAGTGGGTAGAACCAGGGCAGTGCCCAGCCAGAAATGCACCCTGTGTGACTCGTGAACCTGGTGTCCCACATCCACCCAATCACATGCAGGAACTTGGTCTTTTTGGTCTTTCTGGAAACCCAGGTATGACATTAGTGCCCCTTCTGTACTTGCACCTTGTGTGACCACACTGCTTGCACAGCTCTTGGTACGGCCCTGGATGGAACATGTTAGTAGCACAGTCATTGCGAATATGCGACCATGAAAGACTCCCTCTATCCAAGCAAGGGTTGTGTTAATCACCCAGGAAATTGGTCACAGCTTACCTCAAAAGCACAGGCATAAATAGTTCAACCTATGTCATTAATAGTTTTTATGGAGGGAGGAGTGGTTATGGAGGGAGGAGTGGCCTAGTGGTTGGGGCAAGTTAACTCAGGCCAGAAAGTCAGGGGTTCAAATCCCACTAGAGGACCACAACCTTGGGCCAGAAGGACTGGGGTTTCTAGTCCCACAGGTGCTCCTTGTGGTCTTGAGCAAGCCACTTAACCCTCCATTGCTCATGTTTCCTGTAAAATAGCTATCTCCAAGTTATAATGCCCTGTTCAATGTAATTTCAGTTTGTTCAATGTAAACCATGAAAGGCAGTATATAAGAAATGTTAAATAAATAAAATAAACCAGAGTTCTGTGATTCTCAGTTCTGAAGGACTACAAAAGGGGGACTGCTACTTCTGGAGAGAGATCTGCAATTGTAAGTATTTACTTCTGGGAATTTTTCTAAATCTTGGGTAAAAGGGAATTCTTTAGATTAAAGCTGATTAATCTGTGAACCCAGTGTATTTGTTAAATTGGTCAGGGCCTAGTAGAATCAAAGATCTTTCAGTTTAAATTTAAAACACAGCAGAGAGCTTTCTGGTTAAATTAGAACCCAAGACTCCCTCTATCCAAGCAAGGGCTGTGGGACTCCCCCTGGAAATAGGTCACAGATTACCTTAGAAGCACAGGACAGGGTACTGTGTAGCAGTCAGCTTTTTCCCTCTCTCCCCAACACCCCACCCACTCCTGGGATAATTGTAGCTTTATAGGTGCATAAACTTCTCAAAGGAAAGGAGGTTCCATATTCACTCTCAGGTGCAGCTGTTTGTCCTCATCAGGGATAAATTAAGGACCTGAAATTAATTAAGCTTCAGGTGAACAAAGTACATTAAACGTATTAGGTGTAGTTTTATTAGTATAAGTATCCCTACAAACCCTTAGTAGGTAAAGAACTTAAATACTGTCGCGCCCCCTGGCGGCCAGGCTGTCGCCTAGGGGCTGGAGACGCAAATTTTAATATGTTTTCCCTGGATGATTGCCTATAACTGTGTAGTTGTGTGGTTGAAATGATTCAGCCGAGAAGGATTATAGGCTCGCAGGATTTATTTTTTTTTCTTCAGCCAAATGAACTTCTTATTTATAGTTCAAAATATCAAAACATAAGTTGCGGGTGTTTTTCCCAGAGTAACCAATAAAGTGCTTCTATATTCAGCTTGCCAATCAAATCAACAGAAAGTATTTCTTCATACAAGAACAGCAGTGAAACTCTTGTGCAGAAAAAAACCCAGCTTCCAGCGTGGCTTTTAAAACAGGTACAGTTTGCAACTCTCCAGTAATGCACAAACTTCTATTGCAGACTGTTTCCTTCTTCTCACAATCATTTGGTTTCTCTATCTGCTGTATTGCAAACTCTATACTTATTAGCCAACAGTCCTTTTAAACACACAGTCAGAGCTTAGAATCTCAGCAACCTCATTTGCATATTCTGCTCAGCCGTGCTCTTCTTGAAAGCAGCTGCCAGGTTTTCAGAGACTCTAGAAACCTTCTAGCTTTCACTTATTTTGTATAACCTAGAGAGCAATCCATTTCTATGTCTGAGCTCCCATCCTTTATCATAGGGGCTTCTAATTCCATGTTTTCCACATCTGACCCTATTAGAGAAGCATTGGATTCAATCTCAGAACTATTCTGCTGTAACCTCTCTAGGATTTGTAACACTCTGCTTAATGCAGACTCTTCTCTCTTCTGAGGAGTGCTATTACATTTAGGAAGTTTCTTAACTTTCAGGAGATTCGTAGAGGATTTTAAACCGTTCACCTTACTTTGTGGAAGTAAGCTTCTGGCAGGCTTTACTGCTGAAGGCTCAGTTTCCATATAAATTTCAGGAGAATGGTTTCTGCTACTCACATGGCTTGCAATTTCCCCTGGGTAGGCTTTCCCTCTAAACGGAGTTCTCCTGTCTCTCTTACAGGTCACTGGGCTAACTTCAATACCTCTGGCTGGCCTCGCCTTTCTCCAAGAGGTTTCTGGTGAAGTTCCCCTGACTCTCCGTGGTCCTTCCTTGGTTAGTTCTCTGAAGCTCCTAGGGCCTCCTCCCCTTCTGGAACCTTCAGACACATTCCAACCGGCACCAGAATCAGAACTAGGACTCCTCCTTGTCCTTCCTCTCTCAATAGAAGTTTCACCTTCTCTGGAAGTCAGTCTTCCAAGGCACCTCCTCTCCGTGTACTTCAATGCACTTCCTCCCCAGGCTCTCCTTTCCTAGACCCTCCTTTCCTAAGCCCTCCCTTTCCAGGCTCTCCTTTCCTACAAGTTCCTGCCGTTTATATCCGTGAATTCCCTTTCTGCCTCCTAGCCCCTCCCCCAGCTGTCCCTCGTGAGCAGGGCTGGTAACTATGGAGCTAGGGCGTGTCTCTTTACTACAAACTTTCTGCAGGGAGTTTTTTCTGAACCAGGAGTTTTAACCCCTAAACTCCTGGATTTGGTTCCTTTCTCTGGGGAAAATGACTGATTTTTCCCTCTTTTTATATGCTCTCTCTCGGCTGCGCCACCACAATACCTAAACACAACCTTAAAAGTAAGATGCAGACAGCAGTCCAGCAGCGAGATGGGGTTTTTTTCAATCTTTTGCATTGGGAGTCACATGTATGATTTTCTGCCAGTTGGTGAAAGGTCTTACGTGTGCACTAGGTTTAAGGAGCTCTTTGCTCTCAGGGAACAAATCTGGTCTCCGAAGGCTAGAGTAGCAGACTTGGAGGACATAAGGAAGACAGAGAGGTACATAGACAAGACCTACAGGGATATAGTCCAGACGTCCAATCTCCAGTCTGGCAGCATCTCTGTTGCCATGGAGGAGAGAGGTCACTGACAGGACAGCATCACCCTGGTATGGCAGGAAGTGATCCTGTAGCTAGGACCTGTCCTCCAGGTGATGTAAAACCCTCTCATACCAAGGACGATTCACCAGGGCCATGTGCCCATGAAGGAAGGGTTAGGACAACCATAATAGTTGGTGATTCGATCATTAGACATGTAGATAGCTGGGTCGCTTGTGGATGTGAGGATCGCCTGGTAACATGCCTGCCTGGTGCGAAGGTAGCGGACCTCACGCACCACCTAGATAAGTTCTTAGATAGTGCTGGGGAGGAGTCTGCTGTCTTGGTACAGTTCGGCACCAATGACATAGGAAAATGTGGTAAGGAGATTCTGGAGTCTAAATTTAGGCTTTTAGGTAGGAAGTTGAAATCCAGAACTTCCAGGGTAGCTTTCTCCCAAATGCTTCCCGTTCCAAGCGCAGGACCGAAAAGGCAGGCAAAGCTCCTAAGTCTCAATGTGTGGATGAGATGATGGTGCAAGGATGAGAGTTTTGGATTTGTTAGGAACTGGGGAACATTCTGGGGAAAGGAGGGGCTCTTCCGAAGGGATTGGCTTCACCTTAACCGGGATGGAACCCGCTGGCATTAACCTTTAAAAAGGAGATAGAGCAGCTTTTAAACTGGATAACAGGGGAAAGCCAACAGTCGCCCAACAGCTCATGGTTTGGAACAATCTATCCTTGAAGGATACTATAAAAAGCAGAGAGGTTGCAAAAAAGAGTAAAGTAGCCCAAATGCCCTTGAGTATGGAGCAGAGAGAGCTTAAAGATTCCATATTACCAATGCTTACCAATAGCCAGATTCATATGAATAAAATACAGTCTCTAAAATGCTTGAATGCAAATGCTAGAAGTCTAAAAAATAAGATGGGAGAGTTAGAATATATAGCACTAAATGAGAGGTTAGATATGACTGGAATCTCAGAGACATGATGGAAGGAGGACAACTAGTGGGACACTGTGATACCTAGGTACAAACTATATCGTAATGATAGAGCTGATCAAATTGGTGGAGGGGTTGCGCTCTATGTTAGAGAGGGCATTGAGTCACAAAGGATTAAAGTTTTTCAGGAAACAAAATTTGCTGTAGAATCTCTATGGATTGAAATCCAATGTAAAAAGGGGAAGGCGATGGCAGTGGGGGTGTACTATCGAGCGCCTTGCCAGAATGACCAAATGGATGATGAAATGCTCAAAGAAATCAAGGAAGCTAACAAACGTTACAGTGCAGTAATAATAATGGGTGATTTCAACTACCCCGGTATCGACTGGGTCAGTGTCACGTCAGGACATGCTAGGGAGATAAAGTTCCTAGATGAAATAAATGACTGCTTCTTGGAGCAGCTGGTTCATGAACCGACCAGAGGGGAAGCCATATTAGACCTAGTCCTTAGTGGAACACCAGATCTAGTGCAAGAGATAAGGTTGTTGGGGCCACTTGGCAATAGTGATCATAGCATGATCGCCTTTGATTTAATTAGTGGAGGAGGGATAGTAAGGAAATCCACAGTACTACCTTTTAACTTTTGAAAGGGAAACTATGATAAAATGAGGAAAACAGTTAAGAAAAAACTAAAAGGAGCAGTTGCAAAGGTTAAAGACGTACATCAGGCTTGGCTGTTGTCGAAAAATACTATCTTGGAAGCCCAGACCAGCTGTATTCCACGCTTTAAGAAAAGTGGAAGGAAGTCCAAAAAACTGCCAGCATGGTTTAAAGGTGAGGTCAGAGAGGCTGTTGTTGCCAAAAACATGGAAAAAAGAGCCAAACGACGAAACCTGGAAACAGCACAAGCACTGGCAAGTCAAATGCAAGGCATTGATAATGCAGGCAAAGGGAGAATTTAAGAAGAAGCTTGCTGCGGAAGCAAAAACGCGAAGTAAAGACCTTTTCAAGTACATTCGTAGCAAAAAACCTGTGAGAGAGTCAGTTGGTCCATTAGATGATAAAAGGGTTAAAGGAGCACTAAGAGGCGAAAAGGCGATAGCGGAGAGATTGAATGAATTCTTTGCTTCAGTCTTTACTGAGGAAGATGTAGGGATGTTACCCATGACTGAAGTGGTATTTAAAGGTGCGGAAGAATTGAAGGAAATATCGATACATCGGGAAGATGTATTACAACTATTAGATAAACTGAAGAGTAGCAAATCACCTGGGCCGGATGGCATACATCCAAGGGTGTTGTTAAAACCCAAGAGGATTGTGGAAAATTGCAAGAGGATCTTGATAAATTGGAAGACTGGGCATCAAAATGGCAGATGAAATTTAATGTGGACAAGTGCAAGGTTATGCACCTAGGGAAGAACAACCCAAACTATGGTTACACGATGCAAGGTTCCACATTAGGAACCACCACCCAGGAAAAAGATTTAGGCGTCATTGTGGATACCATGTTAAAACCCTCGGCCCAGTGTGCAGCAGCGGCCAAGAGAGCAAATAGAATGCTAGGTATGATAAGGAAAGGAAAGGAAAGGAAAATAAAACAAAAGATATTATAATGCCTCTATATCGTTCCATGGTGAAACCGCACCTTGAATATTGTGTGCAATTCTGGTCGCCGTATCTTAAAAAGGATATAGCTATTTTAGAAAAGGTTCAGAGAAGAGCCACCAAAATGGTAAAGGGGATGGAAGGATACTCCTATGAAGAAAGGCTAAAAAGGTTAGGGCTCTTTAACCTGGAAAAGAGACGGCTGAGGGGAGATATGATAGAAGTCTATAAATTAATGAACGGAGTGGAACGGATAAACGTAGATCGATTGTTTACCTTATCAGAACATAGAAAGACTAGGGGACATGCAATGAAGCTACAGGGTAAACTATTTAAGACTAATAAAAGAAAATATTTTTTCACTCAACGTGTAATCAAACTCTGGAATTTGTTACCGGAGGATGTAGTAAAGGCTGTTAGTGTAGCTGGGTCTTAAAAAAGGTTTGGACAAGTTCCTGGAGGAAAGGTCCATAAACCATTATTAAGAAGGGACCCAGGATATCAATGCTTGAACCAATACAAGCATTGTGGAACCTGTGTCCCTTGGGGAAACTGCTAGGTACGTAGGACCTAGATTGGCCACTGTTGGAAACAGAATACTGGGCTTAATGGACCTTGGTCTGACCCAGTATGGCATATCTTATGTTCTTATAACTACAACCACACCTGGAACAAGAAATACCTGAAGTGCAAGCAGGGTTCAGGAAAGGGCGAGGAACGAGAGACATCATTGCGGATGTGAGATGGATCCTTGTAAAGACTAAAGAATACCAAAAGGATATCTATTTGTGCTTTATCGACTATAGCAAGGCTTTTGACTGTGTAAACCATGAGAAACTCTGGGCCACATTAAGAAGCATGGGTATACCAGAACACCTGATCGTTCTCTTGCGCAATCTGTACATTGATCAAGAAGCAACAGTTCAAAAGGAACAAGGAGAAATAGAATGGTTTAAAATAAGCAAAGGTGTAAGACAAGGCTGCATACTTTCCCCCTACCTGTTTAATTTATATGCAGAACAAATCATCAGAGAAGCAGGATTGTATGAAGACAACAGAGGTGTGAAGATTGGTGAAAGACTCATCAACAACCTTCGCTATGCTGATGATACTACATTACTGGCTGAAAGTGAAGATGATCTGAAACATTTGCTTCTCACAATCAAAGAACATAGTCTCAAAATGGGCCTGCACCTTAATGTAAAGAAGACAAAGTTCATGACAACTGGCATAGTCAACAGGTTCATCGTTGAAGGAGAAGAAATTGAAATTGTGAACAACTTTAACCTTCTTGGATCAACTATCAATAAAGAAGCAACAAGCAGTGAAGAAATCAGACGACGCATTGCTCTTGGCAGAATGGCTATGAAAGACCTAGATAAGATTCTCAAGAGCAGAGATGTCTCTCTCCATACAAAGATTCGACTTGTTCAAGCCATGGTATTTTCAATAACATCATATGGATGTGAAAGCTGGACAGTGAAAAAGACAGACAGGAAGAAAACTGATGTCTTTGAATTATGGTGCTGGCGGCGAATACTGTGTATACCATGGACTGCCCGAAGAACAAACCAATCGGTACTAGAGGAGATCAAAACTGAGCTTTCTTTAGAAGCTCAGATGACAAGACTTCGACTTTCATACTTTGGACACATCATGCGAAGAGAGAGATCATTAGAGAAAGACATCATGCTTGGCAAGATAGAAGGTCAACGCAAAAGAGGAAGCCCAGCAATGAGATGGATCGATACAATAACAGCAGCTACGGGTACCAGTCTGTCAACAATGAGTCGCCTGACTGAAGACCGAACACAATTTAGGATAGCTATCCAGAGGGTCGCCATGAGTCGACTCCGACTCGATGGCACTTAACAACAACAATGGGAGACAGTCAACATGGCTTTATACAAGGAAGGACTTGAAGGACTACAAAAGGGGACTGTTACTTCTGGAGAGAGATCTGCAATTGTGAGTATATACTTCTGGGAATTTTTTGAAAGGAATTCTTTCTATTAAAGCTAATTAATCTGTGAACCCACTATTTTTTGTTAAATCAGTCAGGGCCTAGAAGCAGCTGTTTAAGTTTAAATTTAAAACACAGAAGAGAACTTTCTGGTTACATTTCATACCCAGTAGAGAGCTTGTAGTTTTAATTTGATAGTCACTCAGGGCCTAGTATCAGCAAAGTACTTTTAGTTTAAATTTAAAACACAGAAGAGAGCTTTCTGGTTAAATTTAGAACCCAGCAGAGAGCTTGTAGTTAAATTTCATAATAAGTTAGAGCCTAGCAGCAGCAAAGAGCTATAATTTAAATCAAATAAGAATATAGCTTACCTCAGCAGCACAGGACAGGGTACTGTGTAGCAGCCCTCTTTTAATAAGTGTTATTTCCCTCCCTCCTTCCCCTGGGATAATCGTAGCTTTATAGGTACTTACACATCTTAAAAGACAGGGGGTGCTCTCAGGTGAAGCTCGTTACCCAAATCAATCATACATTAGGGACCTGAGATTAATTAAACTTCAAGTGAACAAGGTATATTAAACGTATTAGGTACAGTTTTATTGGTATAAATATCCATAGCAACCCTTAGTAAGTAAAGAACTTAAAGATCTAAACACAACCTTAAAACTAAGATGCAGACAGCAGTCCAGCAGCGAGATGGGGGCTTTCCAGTCTTTTGCATTGAGTGTCACATGTATGATCTTCTCCCAGTTGGTGAGAGGTCTTACGTGTGCACTAGGTGCAAGGAGCTCTTTGCTCTCAGGGAACGTCCATTCTCAAGAGGCTAGAGTAGCAGACTTGGAAAACATAAGAAAGACAGAGAGGTACATAGATAAGACCTACAGGGATATAGTCCTGAAGTCCCACCTCCAGTCTGGCAGCATCCCTGTTGCCATGGAGGAGAGAGGTCACGTGACAGGAGAGCATCACCCTGGTGTGGTAGGAAGTGATCCTGTAACTAGTACCTATCCTCCAGGTGATGTAAAACCCTCTCGCACTGAGGAAGTTTCTCCAGGGCCATGTGCCCATGAGGGAAGGGTTAGGACAACCGTTATAGTTGGTGATTCGATCATTAGGCATGTAGATAGCAGGGTGGCTGGTGGACGTGAGGATCGCCTGGTAACATGCCTGCCTGGTGCGAAGGTAGCGGACCTCACGCGCCACCTAGATAAGGTCTTAGATAGTGCTGGGGAGGAGTCTGCTGTCTTGGTACATGTTGGTACCAATGATATAGGAAAATGTGGTAGGGAGGTTTTGGAGGCTAAATTTAGGCTTTTAGGTAGAACGTTGAAATCCAGAATGTCCAGGGTAGTGTTCTCCAAAATGCTTCCCGTTCCACGTGCAGGTCCCAAAAGGCAGGCAGAGCTCCGGAGTCTCAAAGCGTGGGTGAGACAATGGTGCAGAGATGAGGGTTTTGGATTTGTTAGGAAATGGGGAACATTCTGGGGAAAGGAGGGGCTCTTACGAAGGGATGGGCTTCACCTTAACCTGGATGGAACCAGGCTGCTGGCATTAACCTTTAAAAAGGAGATAGAGCAGCTTTTAAACTAGATAATAGGGGAAAGCCAACAGTCGCCCAAGAGCGGAGGGTTCGGAAGAATGTATCCTTGAAGGATACTACCAAAAGCAGAGAGGTTCCAAAAAAGAGTAAAGTAGTCCAAATGCCCTCGCGTATGGAGCAGACAGAGCTTAAAGATCCCAAATTACCCATGTCTACCAATAGCCAAATTAATATGAATAAAATAGAGTCACTAAAATGCTTGTATGCAAATGCTAGAAGTCTAAAAAATAAAATGGGAGAGTTAAAATATATAGCACTAAAAGAAAGGTTTGATATGACTGGAATATCAGAGACATGGTGGAAGGAGGACAACCAGTGGGACACTGTGATACCTGGGTACAAACTATATCGTAATGATAGAGCTGATCAAATTGGTGGAGGGGTTGCGCTCTATGTTAGAGAGGGCATTGAGTCAGAAAGGATTAAAGTTTTGCAGGAAACAAAATTTGCTGTAGAATCTCTATGGATTGAAATTCCATGTAAAAAGGGGAAGGCGATGGCAGTGGGGGTGTACTATCGACCGCCTGGCCAGAATGAACAAATGGATGATGAAATGCTCAAAGAAATCAAGGAAGCTAGCAAAAGTTACAGTGCAGTAATAATAATGGGTGATTTCAATTCCCCCAGTATCGACTGGGTAAGTGTCTTGGCAGGACATGCTAGGGAGATAAAGTTCCTAAATGACATAAATGACTGCTTCTTGGAGCAGTTGGTTCATGAACCGCCAAGAGGGGAAGCCATATTAGACCTAGTCCTTAGTGGAACACCAGATCTAGTTCAAGAAATAAGGGTGTTGGGGCCACTTGGCAATAGTGATCATAGCATGATTGCCTTTCATTTAATTAGTGGAGGAGGGATAGTAAGGAAATCCACAGTACTACCTTTTAACTTTCGATAAAATGAGGAAAATAGTTTAAAAAAACTAAAAGGAGCAGTTGCAAAGGTTAAAGACTTACATCAAGCTTGGGTGTTATTGAAAAATACTATCTTGAAAGCCCAGACCAGCTGTATTCCACGCTTTAAGAAAAGTGGAAGGAAGTCCAAAAAACTGCCAGCATGGTTTAAAGGTGAGGTCAGAGAGGCTGTTGTTGCCAAAAAAGCATCTTTCAGGAAATGGAAAAAAGAGCCAAACGACGAAACCTGGAAACAGCACAAGCACTGGCAGGTCAAATGCAAGGCATTGATAAAGCAGGCAAAGGGAGAATTTGAGAAGAAGCTTGCTGCGGAAGCAAAAACGCGAAATAAAGATTTTTTCAAGTACATTCGTAGCAAAAAACCTGTGAGAGAGTCAGTTGGTCCATTAGATGATAGAGGAGTTAAAGGGGCACTAAGAGGCGACAAGGCGATAGAGGAGAGACTGAATGAATTCTTTGCTTCGGTCTTTACTGAGGAAGATGTAGGGATGTTACCCATGACTGAAGTGGTATTTAAAGGTGCGGAAGAATTGAAGGAAATATCGATACATCAGGAAGATGTATTACAACTATTAGATAAACTGAAGAGTAGCAAATCACCTGGGCCGGATGGCATACATCCAAGGGTGTTGAAAGAACTGAAATATGAGATTGCAGACCTGCTATTAGTAATCTGTGAACTATCATTAAAATCATCTCTAATACCTGAAGATTGGAGGATCGCCAATGTAACACCAATTTTTAAAAAGGGTTCCAGGGGTGATCCGGGAAACTACAGACTGGTGAGCCTCACATCAGTACCGGGAAAAATGGTAGAAACCATCATAAGGAATAAAATTACTCAGCATGTAGATAGTCATGGCCTAATGGGAGACAGCCATCATGGCTTTAGACAAGGAAGATCTTGTCTTACTAATCTGTTATGTTTTTTTGAAGGAGTGAATAATCAGGTGGACAAAGGTGAGTCAGTTTATATAGCATATCAGGACTTTCAGAAAGCCTTTGACAAGGTCCCTCATCAGAGACTTTTGGCAAAACTAAAGACTCATGGGATAGGAGGCAGTGTACTACTGTGGATCAAAAACTGGTTAAAAGAAAGAAAGCAGAGGGTTGGGCTAAATGGCCAATTTTCCCAATGGAAAAAGGAGAATAGTGGTGTACCCCAGGGATCTGTGCTGGGTCCGCTGCTTTTTGACATATTCATATATGACCTGGAAATAGGAATAACGAGTGAGGTTATCAAATTTGCAGATGACACAAAACTATTTAAAGTTGTTAAAACCCAAGAGGATTGTGGAAAATTGCAAGAGGATCTTGATAAATTGGAAGACTGGGCATCAAAATGGCAGATGAAATTTAATGTGGACAAGTGCAAAGTTATGCACCTAGGGAAGAACAACCCAAACTATGGTTACACGATGCAAGGTTCCACATTAGGAACCACCACCCAGGAAAAAAATATAGGCGTCATTGTGGATAGCATCTTAAAACCCTCGGCCCAGTGTGCAGCAGCGGCCAAGAGAGCAAATAGAATGCTAGGTATCATAAGGAAAGGAATGGAAAATAAAACAAAAGATATTATAATGCCTCTATATCGTTCCATGGTGAGACCGCACCTTGAATATTGTGTGCAATTCTGTTCACCGTATCTTAAAAAGGATGTAGCGTTATTAGAAAAGGTTCAGAGAAGAGCCACCAAAATGGTAAAGGGGATGGAAGGATACTCCTATGAAGAAAGGCTAAAAAGGTTAGGGCTCTTTAACCTGGAAAAGAGACGGCTGAGGGGAGATATGATAGAAGTCTATAAATTAATGAACGGAGTGGAACGGGTAAACATAGATCGATTGTTTACGTTATCAGAATATAAAAAGACTAGGGGACATGCAATGAAGCTACAGGTTAAACTATTTAAGACTAATAAAAGAAAAATCGAAATTACACTTACCTGGTAATTGTAGTTCCTTGAGTAACGACAGTTTAGTCCTCCACAATTGGGTAGTGCACCTCCTCCTGCAGCTTGGAGACTGGACCAATCAGAATCTTTACCTCCCTGGATGTAGCATGCTGGGACTCCCATCAGCCCCCCAGTGACCTATTGACAAAGCAGACTCAAGAAAACACGAAATAAGTAGCCAATTTCCTCTTTCATCGCAATCAGTATCATTATCACTCTTAGTTATTAACCAAAATTTGGTGGTTCTTTTTTTTTTTGTTGTTGTTGTGTCAAAGTAGCACCCTGATCCAGACAGGAACATGCCCCTATGGCGAACACCAAAAGCCACTGCAGAAAGATGCCCTCCTGCCATTGAACTCTACCATGCGGATACAGGCAGAAAAGAGAAGTGCAAAGGAAGAAACCAAAACTGCCCGAGGAAACACTCACCTGTGACTGCACCTCGCAGTACCAAATCTGTGCCGAGCTGACTGTAGAAATTTAGGGCGGGAAGGAGGACTAAACTGTTGTTACTCAAGGAACTACAATTACCAGGTAAGTGTAATTTCGATTTCCTTATCGTTCCGACAGTTTAGTCCTCCACAATTGGGATGTACCAGAGCAGTCCTATCGGGAGGGACCCCGCCAGCCGGCACACCATAAAGGCTTCCCAATACCGGCATCGCATGCCTCCAACACATCCAAACCATAGTGTCTACTGAAAGTATGCAGCGACGTCCAAGTTGCCCCTTAATACCGTATACTGGGGAAAAACCGTAGCAGCGACCGGAACGCTGAGTGCAGCCGTAGAGGAAACTCCCAACATCTACCAAGGATCGGACGCCCCTGTCTCTTGTGAGCTGCGACAACCGCCTCCTTAACCGACCTGGCCATGGACAGCGGCGCCAATAAACCTTCCAACAAGGAGAGTAGATGATTGGATTCGAGAAAGGACTCGAACATTGTCCAAGCGCCACATAACATCCGTAGTATGGCCAAACGATTCCATCGCCCATCCAAAGCCTATCCAGCCACCACATGCAAAACTGAAAACAACTCCGAAGATGCGAAAGAAAGGAAACCGCCGCCCAACAACTAGGCCAGCGGTCGAGGTCCCCCTTTACTAGGGACAACAGGAAAGAAACGGGTCTCCAGAGGAAGATCCTGCCACTCAGAAACGCTCATTTTGGAGAAAAAAGGCAATCAAAAAACGCCTCCTGAAATAGCAAAACCCCTGACGGAACCGTGCCTGAAAAGTGCACACAGCACTTGATCGAAGCCCCGACAGACGAAGAGGAAAGCCGACGAGGAAACGAAACTCGACACGCAAGACACAGAGCAGAAACCAGAAGCTAGGTTCAGTAAGTCCGTCAGGCGATGTCATGTATGGAGCCGTTTGCACCCTTTCTGGATAAAGCGTGATGTTTGCGAGCAGTCCTGTCGTCCTTCCAAAAGGTTATGCTAGTTGTTGTTTTTTTCCGAGCCCAAATGCTCAACCTATCATCCTGGCTTCGAATGCTGGCCACGCTCAGGGTATCACACGCAGTTCCCGCCGGGTAATTGACCACTAGGTCCCCTGAGTCCTCCAAGAACCTCGCACGAAACGCTCTCCGAACATAGCGGCGTAACACAAAGTGTCCGCGCAAGGTCCCGGGCTTTTTAATTTATCATTCTCCACCTTTACGAATCCAAGATCCAATCCATGGAACCCTTAGGCAGGAACAGACACAAATCCACCGCGTGCTCCGATTCAAGCCCTGAATATCCGAAGCGCCTGTTTGGAAAACAGCCAGGGCCCCAAGAACCTAACTGGCCACCCCAGGATTGAACATACGGGGCCTAAAAGAGTGTGAATGACCCCATATGGCCTTACCCACATTCTTATGAATGGAGCCTCCACAAGGCCTCTGCCTGGGCACTAGCAGGCCGCGGCTGGGCCGTAGACCCTGGGACTAGCCAGCACGGAGCAGAGCGGCCTAGTGGATAAGGTACGCTACCAGAGGAGCAGGGAATTAAATTCCAATCGAGATTATTTATTTATTTATTTATTTAGCAAGCATTTGTAGCCCGCTCCTTCCAGCGATCAGAAGCGGGTAGGATTACTATTGTGAAACTGCCGAATCAAGGCAGGTACAAATTTTGTTTACATACAGATTGTCAGAAAAGCACATCATACAGAGTTAACACTTCTTAGCTATGGGGGAGTTCATTTACATATATACATAAATACATATATACAGGATAATCTTCTTGGACTGTCGAATCAAGGCAGGTACAAATTTTGCTTACATACAGATTGTCAGAAAAGCACATCATACAGAGTTAACACTTCTTAGCTATGGGGGAGTTCATTTACAGATATACATAAATACATATATACAGGATAATCTTCTTGGACACAGTGGTCAGGGGCTGCTCCCTCTGTGGGTTTAGTTCAGGTTGAAATGTGATTGGAAAATGTGCGTTTTGAGTTTCTTTCTGAAGTCTAGAAGGTCATTGCTAGCTCGTAGTTCTGGTGGGAGTTGGTTCCACAGTGTTGGCGCCACATATGAGAAAGCCCTGTGGCTGGTGTTAGTTTTGGCAGATCTTATATCTGTTGGAGTGTGAAGGATGTTGGAATTGTGGGTTCTTCTGTTTCGGGTAGGAGGTTGCAATCTTACTAGGTTGTTGAGGAAGGAAGGTGCTAAGTTGTGGATGAGTTTGAAGGTGGTTGTTAGTATTTTGTATTTTGTGCGAGCTGTTATGGGTAGCCAGTGTAATTGAATTAGCACTGGTGTGATGTGGTCACTTAGATTTTTCTTCATTATGACCCTGGCAGCTACATTTTGTGCCATTTGTAATATGTTTAGGGTTTTTTTAGGTAAACCTTGTAGGATGGCGTTGCAGTAGTCAAAATGTGGCATGATGAGTGCTTGGGCCACTGTTCTGAAGTCTTGGGGATCAATAATATTCCGAATGGGTTGGAGCACTCTAAGCTTGTGGAAAACTGCTCTGTTGGTCTTTCGGAGGTGTTTTTCCATCTTTAGGTCACAGTCAAATGTGACTCCTAGATACTTTATTTCTTTTTTTGTTTGGTAAGTGTTGTTACATAGTGTTATTGAAGTGGGAGGGTCAAAATTCGGTTCTTTGGAGATATACATTACTTAGGTTTTTTTGTGATTAATTGACATGCTACTTTGTTGTAACCAGTCTTGCATCTCTCCGATACATGTCTCCAGTGGGTTGTAGTCTGGGTTTTTAGTGTCTAGTTGTGTGTATAGCATGATATCATCGGCATAGATGTGGTAATTAATTTCGTGCCGTGAGAAAATTTTGCATAGTGGCTGCATATATATGTTAAACAGAAGTGCTGAGAGAGCAGAGCCTTGGGGGATTCCCTGTGTTTGTGAGAAAGATTCTGCTTTTTCTCCGTTGAATTGAACCTGTTGTGTTCGATTTGAGATGTAGGATGTAGGATGAGAACCATTTTAGTGGGGTTCCTGTTATTCCTATTGATTTTATCCTATTTATGAGGGTCCCATGATTAACTGTATCAAAGGCAGCTGAGATGTCAATGAATACAAGAATGTACATTTTCTTTTTGTTTTCAAGGCCCTTTAGGAGGTTGTTAAGTAGAACTAGTAACAGGGTTTCAACTCCATGATGTTGCCTGAAGCCATATTGCTGGTCATCAAGAGGAGCACTGTCAGTCAGATGGTCTTGGAGTTGTAGAAGGACCGTTTTTTCTATGATCTTTGCCAGGAATGAGATACTTGATATGGGACGGTAGGAGGCTGGGTCTTCTCCGTTGAGTGTAGTGTTTTTTAGGATTGGTCTAATGACTGATTTCTTTAGTTCTGAGGGCATGATTCCTTGTTGTAGGGATAGGTTAACTATGTGTGCTATGTGAGGTGCTATGTCTTGTTTCACTGCCTTGATCCAGGATGCAGGACAGGGATCTAGTGGGGAGGTGGTGCTTTTCAGGCTTGTGACAATGGCTGTAATTTGCTGGGTTCCTATTTTGTGGAAGTGCTCCCATAACTGGTTTTGCGTTGTGTTGTTCTCATTTCTGATTTGTGGTGTTGGTGGGGGGGTGGAGTACCAGGGGCCGTCAGTTTGGTCGCATAGTGGTTTGCCAGTGTTTGGACCTTGATGGATTTGTTGAGGTTGGCATTTTGGTCGGTTTTGGTTAGTGATTTGACTAGTTCAAATAACTCTCGTGGGCGATTGATTGCCTTGTTTAGGATGTTGGTGTGATGTAATTTTTTTGCATTGTTCACGTCGTCTTTGTATTTTGCGAGATGGGCCATGTATTTAGTTTTGAGATCGGAGGATTTGGTTTGTCTCCATTTTCTCTCTATTTTACGGAGCTCCCTTTTTGATTTTATTAGAGTTCCTGTGTACCAGGGTTCCGAGTTGATCTTATGTGGGTTTGATGTGTGTTTCAAAGTTGGGTTAGATGTATTTTGGATGTGTGTGTTCCATCTGTTAGTTAGTTCGTCTAGGTCTGTGGAATCTAGGTTTATGTGGGATGCAATGGTGCTTATGAGGTGTTCCTCGTTGAGTTTGCTGAATTTCCTAATGGGGTTGGTCATTCTCATCTCCTTTGAGTTTTTGGGTTGGCACTGTAGTTTAAGTTTACAGTTGATTTGGTGGTGGTCTGACCATGGTACTTGAGTTATGTTTATTATAGGTGGTTCATTGCTTTGTTGTGGATTTCTGGGTATGAAAATCATATCTAGGATGTTTCCTCTATCGTGTGTGGGGTTGCTTATTATTTGTTGGAAACCCAATTGGTCGATGGCTTCATAGAAGGAGTCCGTGTGGGACGGAGGAATTGATGCTAGGTTCAAATCTCCGAGGATGATCTGGAATTTTTTGCTTTGTGTGGATGTGATGGTTTCTAGTGCTGTGGCTAGTGTTTCGTGCTGTGGTGAGGGAGGTCGATAGATTAGGCAGATGGATAATGCCATGCTCTCGACTTTAAGTAGGTCAAGATCGGGATTTGTGACCGTAGATGTGGTTGTGAGTTGAAGGCTGGTTTTGGCTGCTATAAGGACTCCGCCTCCTCTTCTGTTGATGCGTGGGCAGTTGTATAGTTGGTATCCGGGCTTCTGTATTTGATTCATTGTTGCAGAGTCTGAGTCAGTGAGCCATGTTTCTGTTATGCATAACATAACACCTGGGGAATGCGGACCCCAGAGGCGGTCCTGCGGACCCTTGTTACTCGATGTAATCCCCTGTCCCAGACACCAAACCAAAATGCAAGGCCAGCAGGGACAAGGGAAATAGAAAAACCGTAAGCTCCTGCATGCGCACCCCGACCTATAGGGAACAGTACCCCAAAGAAATAATGCACCGTAAAAAAGTAACCACAGGAAATAGAGGCAGCTAATAGAGCTGGTGCGGGTCCTAGACCCCCTTCACGCCTCTCAGCCCATCCGTCAGCCTTAAGAGGAAGTGGAGAGGAGAATGGCTAGTGGTCCGCAGAACTCGCGTCCTAGACATGAAAAAGAAAGAGATAGTAGGAGTCGGGAGCAAAACTCAAAGAGAATGGGAAACTGATGACCGAAATCGCGACATCCTCCCCATACTGGAGAAACTAATCCCATCTCAGGAGACCGCCTGAGCAAAGAAAGAAAGACGGTCGGCAACGAATGCAACCAACAGAATGCATCAGCTATGGACAGCACCTACAAAGTGCCCAAATACAAATAAGAGCGACCCAGCAGCTGCCACCCAAACACCGTGCAGGGAGCACGCCTGACCAGAGGTGGAATCCTTGACGCATACGGAGAGCCCTGACCTCCTCTAGGAAGGCGTCCAGAATCCCAGGGCACTAACTCCCAGACCGAGCTACCGAGGCGTTCTTCCCCTCACCCACAGCACGGTCCCTTGAACATGATCGTTCAGGCGGGCAGTGCCCTTGCGAAATGCGTCCCGCCCCGCTCGGACAGCTCAGCTCCAGAAATAAACGAAAATTACCTGGGAAGAGCATGCGAAGCGGAGCCATGAAACACACAGGTACGCACCTGGCCATCCAGCTGCCAGCGAAAAGGCGGCGGGACATATTGATAACCGTGCAAGAGAAGGACTGAGAGGATGCTGCTTGCAGGAACCTGATGAGGAAGAGAAAGTGGTATTCCGCCACCCCGCCTCCAGTGATGGGGACACTAAGCTCTATGGTAGCCAGAGGCAGTGTTGAGAGGCGGTGGGCCTTTAGGGTACTAGAACCCCCACCGCTAAAACGACATTAAGAGCCTTAAATCCTGGCCTGCAGAACACTACAGTTGCTGGGTGAGCCACTAACCCCTTAGTGTTTGTTTTTTGTTTTTTTTTGTAGTCCAAGCATGAAAAACTCACCTACCAAAAAACAATGATTCGATAGAACACTGGGCGACTGAAGGAGCCAAAAGATTCACCCCCAGTGCAGACCCTGAAGGAAGAGTACCACGCCTTCCCTGTCTTTCTCGCCCCCGTAGGAAAACTTATCCCCAACACAGACACTCTGTGAGGAAAGGAAGAACTAAGGCTCCTGCCGCCTGCAGCACTGCCGCGTCCCCAAACCGAAGTTTGGGGACGAGCCGCAAGCCGCTGCGAACCCAAGGTAGGAGCTGGACCGAGAAATTGAAGGTATTATCCCTGTACATAGTTACACTCCCTTAGAGACTGCGCTAGCCTGCCGCAATGTGGTTGCCACTGCACAAACCGAAAGGATCCTGAACCGGGCCCCAGAACTTGGAGAGAACCATTGTCCTTGGAACCGGGACCAGGGAGGGTGAAGCGGCTCGGCCCAGACCACCAGGAAGCGCCAAGCCTAAAAGGCAATGATGCACCGCTCGGAATGGACAAGGCACAGAAGGCAAACCTGAACAGTACAGCCCATGTGAAAAAGAACTTGCCAAGTTACCACAACGGCACGACAAAAAAACGCCACCACAGGGACCGGGTATCGCTTACTTAAAATGTAGAAGTGAGCGTGCTTTTCGGCACGGTGGTTGTCAACCACCCAGCTAAGGGAGCATGGAGTGACCAGATATGGCAACTGGCAATGTTGAAGGCAGACGTGAGCTGCCCCACAACTATAAGCGTATTTCACTATCCACGAAGCCGAGGCAGCGAACAGCCATATAACCCACAGAGATGGGGAGGGGTCACGATCAACTAAGCGGGAACTAGGAAGATCCTTGCCTGTGAAGCCACATGCCTCCCGACGACAGTCCGTTGCCGCAGAGCAGGGAGGCGGATACATAAACAGCTTATGCCGGTGCGAAGCCGACCGCAATACGTCCAGAAATATTCATACTGCTTGACCGCCAGGGGTTAGCAGATGATGCAGCCTGGGCCACTCCAAGCACCTATGGACCCCAGGCACATGTGAGGCCGAGCCGCCCCAACTGACTTGGCACCTGTGCACACAATAAATAAGAACAGTGTACCCAAGGGTTTGTCCATAAACACGCATGGAACGCTTCCCCTGAAGACTGTAATTAAACGGGCTTAGCCACACAAGGAGTATTAGCTAACCCCCCGCCTGTACAGAAGTCCCAGGAGTCATATCCATCAATGGAGTGTGCACAGGGGAATGACCCTTGGACATCACATAGGAGGGAATTCAATTTACCCATGTAGTAATGTAGAGGCAAAGCATTTATTTCAAAGCGAGGCACAGAGTTATACCTGCTCAGAGGTATAGTGCAACCAGGGGAAACACATCTGACCACCCCCATGCGCTGATGCGTGTGGTGTATAAAGAGGATTCAAAAACACACCTGGCAATGCTCATTAACGACAGGAGAGATTACAAAAGTACCTCATAATGCAGATGTTAGGATTCTCCAATGCTGGATATACTATAGAGGTTACTGTTTAGTGCACCAAAACAAAAAACCGATCTAAGCCTGCTCTGAAATAAACGGGGACTAGAAACAGGACCCAAAACAAAAAGGGGCAAAGGTAGCAAAAAACAAAAACAAAAGAAAGAAAACGCAAGCAATTAGCTAAAATCCCCCAGCAGAGGCAGCCTATCGGGGAAAACGCTGAAATTGAGCTTGGAGAACTCCCTGCTCCAGTGATCAGCGCTGCCGCCGTTAAGGAAGAAATCGCTGGAGAAACCGCGTGCACAAAATGGCCGCGGTTTCCTCACAGCGTTTTGGCGGGCCATGCCATAAGGCTTCTCTGAGTCCCCCGTGCTGCACCGGGCTGCCCGGGAAGAAATCAAGCGACCTTTGCCGAGCCGCAGCTCAGCCTCCAGGAACCAACAAGCCTGCCAGGGGCTCCTGCACTGACGACAAGGAGAACCCCCGGTTCCGGCCGCTACAGCTTAGCCTGCCCGTGAAGTACTATAGGAGCTCAACCCCGTGCTGTCCAGGGGAAAGGAGATCCCATATAAAGAAATGCTGGTTCAGTTGAACATGGCGCGGTAGAGACAGAATCTCCCTGTAAGGACAGAAGGCTCCTCATCTATGTGAGCCTCTCCGTGTCTTTCTCAGTTTTTGTTTGTTTTCCTTGTTTTTTTTTGTTTTTTTTGTTTTTTTGAAGGACACAGCCAAGAAATTCCCCCGGTCCAAATGCAGTAACTAAATCTAACCCAAACAAATAGAAAATAGAGTATCCCAAAACCAACAGAAATAAAGCTATACTAAGGAACCATACTAACTAGCCTGCTTATTATCAGATCCTCCAGTGAGCCCAGCACCTAGGCTCACTACGTCCTCCTGCTGCATGGAGACTGGACACACTGGGGGGCTGATGGGAGTTCCAGTATGCTACATCCAGGGAGGTGAAGATTCTGATTGGTCCAGTCTCCAAGCTGCAGGAGGAGGTGCACTACCCAATTGTGGAGGACTAAACTGTCGGAACGATAAGGAATATTTTTTCACTCAATGTGTAATCAAACTCTGGAATTTGTTACCGGAGGATGTAGTAAATGCTGTTAGTGTAGCTGGGTTTAAAAAAGGTTTGGACAAGTTCCTGGAGGAAAGGTCCATAAACCATTATTAAGAAGGGACCCAGGATATCAATGCTTGACCCAGTACAAGCATTGCGGAACCTGTGTCTTTTGGGGAAACTGTTGGTACGTATGACCTAGATTGGCCACTGTTGGAAAAAGGATACTGGGCTTGATGGACCTTGGTCTGACCCAGTATGGCATATCTTATGTTCTTATGAAGATCTTGTCTTACTAATCTGTTTTTGTTTTTTTTTGAAGGTGTGAATGAACAGGTAGAAAAAGGTGAGTCATTTGATATAGTGTATTTGGACTTTCAGAAAGCATTTGACAAGGTCCCTCATCAGAGACTTTTGGCAAAACTAAAGATTCATGGCATAGGAGGCAGTGTACTCTTGTGGATCAGGAACTTGTTAAAAGATAGAAAGCAAAGGGTAGGGCTGAATGGCCAATTTTCCCAATGGAGAAAGGTGAATAGTGGTGTACCCCAGGGATCTGTGCTGGGTCCACTGCTGTTTGACAGATTCATAAAAGACTTGGAAAAGGGAATAACGAGAGAGGTTACCAAATTTGCAGATAACACAAAACTATTTAAAGTTGTTAAAACCCCTGAGGATTGCGGAAAATTGCAAGAGGATCTTGATAAATTGGAAGACTAGACATTAAAATGGCAGATGAAATTTAATGTGGACAAGTGCAAAGTTATGCACCTAGGGGAGAACAACCCAAACTATGGTTACACGATGCAAGGTTCCACATTAGGAACCACCACCCAGGAAAAAGATTTAGGCGTCATTGTGGATAACATGTTCAAACCCTCCGCCCAGTGTGCAGTGGCGGCCAAGAGAGCAAATAGAATGCTAGGTATCATAAGGAAAGGAATGGAAAATAAAACAAAGGATATTATAATGTGGTAGGCGACGGCCTATGATCCATGCTAATTGAACTAAGCAGACAGGCCTGAGCAGCTTGACCTGTAACTGAAGCCTGTAGTTAGGCCCAGAGGAATGAAAACCCCCCTGAATGATGACACCATAGAATTGAAACTTAACTCAGTTTAACTGAACATAGCTAAGCAGAAACGAAACTTATAAAAGACAGAAAACAGCTCTAATTGGTACTGATAAGAGAGCACAGCTTCTATGGAATTAATTAACTCTGCAAAAAGCAAGGTTACAGTGCCCTGCTTCCCATATGTTTTAACAAGCTCAGCGACCTTGGAGGAGAGAAGTAACAAGTTGGAGACACTGACCATTGTAATTGGGACTAGAAGGGGGGCAACCAGGTGCTGGGCCCAGACCAGAGTCCCGATTAGGTAGCCATATCAGTACCGGGACCAATAGATGGGTGAGAGGGGTACTGGGACCAATGAAAAGTTTGCCTATGCTTAGAATGGACAAGAAAGCTATAAAAGTTGTTGTTTTACTAGAAGCCATTGCTCAGCCATTTTGAAATTGCTTATTGCTTGAGCCATGTGCACATTAAACTGGCTTGGATCCTTGAAAAGACTCCTGGATTTATTTATTGCATGCTTATCTGCTGCTACAATAATGCCTCTGTATCGTTCCATGGTGAGACCGCACCTTGAATATTGTGTGCAATTCTGGTCGCCGTATCTTAAAAAGGATATAGCGTTATTAGAAAAGGTTCAGAGAAGAGCCACCAAAATGGTAAAGGGGATGGAAGGATACTCCTATGAAGAAAGGCTAAAAAGGTTAGGGCTCTTTAACCTGGAAAAGAGACGGCTGAGGGGAGATATGATAGAGGTCTATAAATGAATGAATGGAGTGGAACAGGTAAACGTAGATCGATTGTTTACATCATCAGAATATAGGAAGACTAGGGGACATGCAATGAAGCTACAGGTTAAACTATTCAAGACAAATAAGAGAAAATATTTTTCCACTCAACGTGTAATCAAACTCTGGAATTTGTTACAGGAGGATGTAGTAAAAGCTATTAATGTAGCTGGGTTTAAAAAAGGTTTGGACAAGTTCCTGGTGGAAAAGTCCATAAACCATTATTAAAAAGGGACCCAGGATATAACTGTTTGATCCAATACAAGCATTGAGGAACCTGTGTCTTTTGGGGAAACTGCTAGGTACTTATGACTTAGATTGGCCACTGTTGTAAACAGGATACTGGGCTTGATGGACCTTAGTCTGACCCAGTATGGCATATCTTATGTTCTTATGAATTGCTAGAGGACCTAAGAGAGGGAAGGTGGCTAAGAGACTGCTGGTGAAGAAGCCAAGATGGAGGGAACAGCGTATCACCAGTGTAAATAAGGTATTTCTGAAATGAATGGTGTGGGAAATGTTCTGAAAATCTCCTTTCCTCGGCAGCTCTGTATCCATCCAGAACTGGTTCAGCCGGTTAAGGTGAACTTGGGTGTGTTGCAACTTTACAGATCTGAATCGAGAACAAAGTACTTTGCCCTCCACTCTTCTTCCTGTCCCTCCTCCTCTTCGGTATCGGATATCCACCCTCTTTCGTTTTTCAGCGCTCCTCCCCTCCTGCTACTCTCAGACAGTGCTGCTGACTTTTTGTAGGAAGAAGGTGACGTTTTAGGTAAGTTGTCGCTTCGTGCGCCGGGAAGGAGAGAGCCCGCTGGTGCAGGAGACGATCGAGGGGGCGCGTAGCCGCCCTTCCCTGGCTCCTTATGACCTTGAAGGTGAAAAGCAAACTGAAGGGAATGTACAGTGGGCGTTTCCGTCTAGATTCAGTTCAGCCTGTGTTTGAGGGTGGCATGCAAAAACACAGTCGTCTTGATTATTTTATTGCTAAAGTGAATTAAAAGCGTAAGACGGAAACTGTGCAGCTGCAGGGGCTACACAGGAAAGCAAAACGTTGGCTGAGTCAAAGAAATCGAAGGACACAATAGACTTTTCCAGAGGTGCAGGTGCCAGTAATGTCGTTCATAAGCTTTGGGCCAGGATCCAATGTTTTTAGACTTCATATTGCTGTGCTAGGCGGCTGCCAGAGGCTTCGCCAGGCCTTGCTGACCATGACATGAATCTTTGCACTGTAACTCCCTCTGCTCAGTGCTCTCTTGTTGGGTTAAGGCAGTTCAGAGATTGCTTAAGTTCAGAAGGAAGGGCGATGCTTCAGATAACTTTATTGGCATGTGTTGCCAGACACACAGAGTAAGCATGCGATTCTGATGGTGAAGAGTCTGTGGCTTAGAAATGATAAAAACTTCTTAAACTAGAAACGGACATAATGTTATCAGTACTCAGTGGCCAGGGTTTGGTAGAAATCTTAAAAATTTAGGCGATGCTACAGAACCTGTTACTGGGAGATTTATATATATATATATATTGAGTGCAGGTAGATTGAGGTTGAGCTCCAGGTCAGGAGGATCAGTTGAGCTTCCCTCTCTGTAGGGGAGAAAACCTGCATCCACTCATGAGGAGCTGTGCAGCCTGTCCTCGGAGGAACCTGCAGTTTTTTTCCTGACAGCTTTACCTCTCCTCTGCTGTGACTTGTCTGCCTTGGCTTCTCTGCACTTTGTCTGTTTCAGGCACAGTCTTCAGCCTGGGGAAGAGCCAGAAGTCACACAGTGCGAGATCTGAGGAATAAGGAGGGTGGTCGAGAGCTGTGATCTGTTTGTTGGCCAAGAAGTGTCTCACGGTTTGTGCGGGTGCATTGTCGTGGTGGAGCAGCCACGACTTGTCTCTACATAGAGCCCGCCTGCTGTGCCGAACTTGGTCATGGAGGCGATTGAGGACCTGCTGATTGACTGTCTGACTCTCAGGCACAAACTCATGATGGACCACTCCCTTCTGGTCGAAGAATGCGATCAGCATGACCTTGATCTGGACATGCGCGCCTTCTTGGGTCTGGGTGACAGTCGAATGGAGCAGTGTGCTACAAAAAAACCTGAATTAGAAAAACAGAGCGAGAGAGATGAAAAATATTATAGCAGGATAATGGCGAGATGTTGCACAACACAATGGCTTAAGCATTTAGCCAATTGGCAGTGAGTCATGGGCGTGGCTGCCACAGTCTCGTTTCTTTTTTGTCATACCTCATATATATAATATATATAATGCGTGCGAGCATTCGTTCTGCCCTATCCACCCTTTCATAATATCTAACTCTATCTGGAAGCCAATTGACTGTAACTGTAATTTAACTCCACGTGCAGTTGAGTCACGTGCTTTAAACTCTGCGCTATTCCCCTCTCTCTATATTATTTCATTGCAATTTTAATATCTTTGTGCAGCTGTTCTTATTTTTCCATCCTATTCTTCTTCAACCGGGTAGCCTACATTATCAGGCGCCTTCCGATCACTGCTTTCATCCCCTCCCAGACAGCCACCTACCTAACTTCCTCAGTGTCATTCAGCTGCCAGTATCTGTGTATGCAGACTTGTACATCTTTCACTACATCTTCCCACTTAAGGAGACTCATTCAGCCTCCAAAATCTTACCCCTCCCTTCGCTTCTCGTATGGTTACTCAAGTTGGGTTATGATCCGTCCAAGTTATAGTGCCAATTTCCACTTCTTGCACCCTTAATTCTCATAGCCTGTCAATCAGGATTTAGTCAATCCTTCTGTAGCTGGTGTGCGAATTTGAATAAAATGTATACTTTCGACAGCCTTTATTCAGCCTTTATATCGATTAAATGGTTAGTGGTCTTCATTATAAAACATATGAGGACAGACTTAAGGATCTTAATATGTATACTTTAGAGGAAAGGCGGAATAGAGGTGATATGATTGAGATGTTTAAATACCTCCGTGGCATAAATGCACAGGGGGAGAGCCTCTTTCGATTGAAAGCAAGTTCTGCTACTAGGGGACATGGGATGAGGGTGAAAGGGGATAGATTCAGGAGTGATATGCAGAAATATTTCTTTACGAGAAGATTGACATAAGAAAAGTGGAAAAGAGAAACTGGAATTAACTCACGGGAAATACAAAGGGCTCAATATTCAAAGGGGCCTTTTTAACCAGATAAAACCCAATGAGCCCAGTATTCAGCGGCAGTATCCAGATAGTGCTGCTGAATATTTCCTCTGACCGCCGTTTCATTATCTGAATAGGGTTGGACCAGTCCGGGAAGCAGCCAGCACTTATCAGATAGCGTCGATTAGTGCCACTGTCAAAAACGTTTTTGTAATTCCTGATCGTCCCTCCAGTCTGGTCCCGGAATGTCTGGGTTGTCAACCTCCTCTAGCAGCTTTGGAGACTGAGAAACTTTATTCTTGTGATGTCATCGGTATATAAGCCCTGGCTCCTCCTCTTCACACCAGTTTTAACAGTCTCCAAAGCAGCTAGGAGGGTGGTGAGCCCAGGGGTTCCGGGGCTCACTGGAGAAACGATTAAGTAGGGGGTTAGGATTGAAAGCAAATTAAACAAGCAAAAAGGGTTTAAATTGGAGAAGGGTCACTTTAAGGGGCAGCTTGTGAGACGTCTCTGTCTGCAGAGCTGGAGAAATAGGCCGTTTCCTGTGCCCTGAGGTCCTCTGCTCTCCTCTGTCTCCCCTTTTGGGGGGGGGGGGGCAGGCAGAAACCGGGGTTTGTTATTTTGAACTGCTAGGGGAGAGAGGACTGACGCCCGTGATCCGTCCTGCAGAGGAGGGAGCGGATCCGGAGAGCGGCGGAGCTCAGTGCCGTGCAGAGGCTTTGCCTGCCGGCGCTTAGAGCTCCTGGGGGCAGCCCGGAATGATTTCTTCATTTTTAAAATTGGGATCGTGGACGGGCTGCTCAGAACAAGAAAGAAGCCATTGTTCAGCCGCGGCGGGACCCAGAGGTAAGCAGTCCCGTTTTAGGCGGGAATTGGCGGCGTGAGAGGGGCAGGCCAGACCGCGTGTAGCAGAGGCGGGAAAATTCGCCGGTTTGCACGGTCGGTCTTTGGCACCCCGTAACTCTGGCTGGGAGCCTCGCTTGCTATTGCTTTCTTCAGGATTCGCCTGGGGGGGCGATTCTGAGGAGTTTACAGTAAAAAAAAAAAAAAAAAAGATGTTTGGTTTTTTGACGTTGCGAGGCTAGCTGGTGGAGTGGTTCACTCAGTATCATGCCTTCCAAACAGCAATGTCTCTTGTGTGGAGCAAAGAGGAGTTCAGTCTCACACAAAGGGGTCTGTAGGAGCTGTGCTCCGGAGTTGGAGGCCAAGGAGTTGGTCCCTGCATCTGAAATAGGAGAGCAGGAGTGTTTGGAGGAAGTGCCGGTGGCGGAGCCGGAGCCGGAGCTGGGCGCCGCTTTAGGGCCCGACCTTCAGCTTTCGCAGCAGTCGGTGGGGGGCAGTTTGGCGTCCATTTTCTCGTTGGATTTCATGACCCTGCTCCAAAAGACTTTAGCTAGCTCTAGTGGGGCAGGGACCGCTGGGACTGCACTGGGACACAAGAGGCCGAGTTCCGCCTTATCAGCAGGAGCGTCGGGCGTCGGTGCTAAGTCAGCTAGGTTGGATAGAGATCTCCTCGATCAGTCAGTGGTGTCGGAAGACTTGCGTTCAGAAGATGACCTAGGGGATCTAGAGGAAGGTGAAATTAGAGAGCAGGAAGATCAGGCGCGTGTGGTTCATGTTTTCCATAGGGAGGAACTACCGGCGCCTATAGCAGAGGTGCTCAAGGCTCTTAATATGCCAGATGCTGGTCCGGCTGAGGATGCTACCCTAGAGGATCCGCTGCTACAGGCGGTTCAGAAGACTCAGAGGGCTTTTCCGGTACACAGGGTGTTTAATGAGATGATTCAGGAGGAATGGGATATGCCGGAGGCCGCCCTTAGAGGCTCTAGGGTTATGGCAAGGCTATACCCGCTCCTGGATCAAGATAGAGATTTATTTAAAGCCCCGAGGGTGGATGCGGCCGTTTCAGCAGTCACCAAGAAGACTACTATTCCGGTGGAAGGGTCAGCGGCGCTAAAGGATGCGCAGGACAGGAAGTTGGAGTCTTTGGTAAAGCAGGTCTTTGACGCTAATTCCTTATCCTTGCAGGCGTCCATTTGTGGAGCCTGGGTGGCAAGAGCCTGCTTACGCTGGGTGCAACGGATCCAGGGGGACAATTCGGTGGTGGCGTCCGAGGAGGCGTCCAGATTGGAGTCCGGGGCAGCGTATCTGGCGGACATCCACTATGATCTGATCCAGGGGTTAGCAAAGAGCATGGCTTCGGCGGTCGTGGGGCGCAGATGCCTTTGGCTTCGCAATTGGGCAGCGGATAGTTCGTCCAAGGCTAGGTTGAGTAGGCTTCCCTTTCACAGTAAGCTGCTCTTTGGCGAAGATTTGGACAAGTTGATGAAGGATTTAGGAGAGACTAAGGGGGTAGGCTACCGGAGGACAAGCAGAAGCAGAGCCGTTCAGTCCCCGGGCCTCGGCAACAACAGCGAGACTTTCGGCGGTTCAATCCGCCTAGGGGTAGTCAAGGGCTACGAGGCCGTTTCCCTGGTCGTTCTCAGGGGTTTCGGGGGTTTCAAGGCGCGAATAGAGGTTTTGCAGCGGCGTCCTTGTCCTCCACTTTTAAGAAATCGCAATGAAGTCAGGGGGGTCCAGGCGGGTTTGGTTCCCGTAGGAGGTCGGCTGCGGGACTTTTATCCGGCCTGGACCCAACTCACGTCCGATCAGAAAGTAATCCCGGCGTGGGATTTGCCTTTAGTCCTGGACGCCTTGGGGAAGGCGCCTTTTGAGCCCTTAGCGGATGTGTCCTTGAAAGATCTTACGCTGAAAGTAGTGTTTTTGGTGGCAGTGGCTTCGGCGCGGCGCATTTCGGAGTTGCAAGCTCTGTCTTGCAGGGAGCCTTTTTTGACGTTTGGCGATTCTAAAGTGGTTTTGCGTCCCGGTCCGTCGTTCTGCCGAAAGTGGTGTCTGTTTTTCATGTGAATCAAGTAGTTTCCTTGCCAGTTTTTCGGGAGAAAGGTAAAGGTCAGGAGGCGCGGCGGCTGCATCGTTTGGATATTCGTCGAGCTTTGAAGAAGTATGTTGCGCGCACAGCATCTTTCCGTAAGTCAGACAGGCTGTTTGTGTTGTTTGCAGGGGCAAGGAAAGGAGAAGCGGCTTCCAAGGGTTCCATTGCTAGATGGGTGAAGGAGGCTATCGCTTCGGCTTACATTTTGCGCGGCCGTCCGGTGCCAGAAGTTCTGCGGGCTCATTCCGCGAGGGCGCAAGCGGCGTCTTGGGCAGAATATAGTTTGGTGCCGGTGGTAGAAATTTGTAGAGCGGCGACGTGGTCGTCACTCCATACCTTTTGTGAGGCATTACCGTCTGGATGTTCAGGCGGGTAGGTACACCTGTTTTGGCTCGGCAGTGCTTCAGGCTGGGCTTGCAGGACCCTCCCGTTGATTGTAGTTACTGCTCTGTTACATCCCAGACATTCCGGGACCAGACTGGAGGGACGATCAGGAAGATTAAATTAGGCTTACCTGTTAATTGTAGTTCCTGGAGGAACTCCAGTCTGGTCCCGGATCCCGCCCGAGTTTGTTGGCGCGCTGTGGCCTGAAACAAGAGCTGTTTTTACTGGTAAGCAATACCTTCCTTTGTTTCGGGGGGCGGGAAACAGGATAGCGGGGGTCCTTTCCTGTTTTCAAAGAGGTTTCTGAGTGTATTTTTCAAGGGAGTGGACAGGAGACCTCAGGACATATGGAGAGTGGTTTAAAAAAAAAAAAAATTTTAACCTTGAACTTTTTTGTAAATAGTTTGTTCCACGAGCTTTGGCAGTTCACGGGGGCGGTTCAGTTGAGGTTGCATTTCGCTACTTACTTGTTCCTCTGGTGAGTCTGCTTTGTCATTAGGTAAACTGGTGTGAAGAGGAGGAGCCAGGGCTTATATACCGATGACATCACAAGAATAAAGTTTCTCAGTCTCCAAAGCTGCTAGAGGAGGTTGACAACCCAGACATTCCGGGACCAGACTGGAGTTTCTCCAGGAACTACAATTAACAGGTAAGTCTAATTTAATCTTATCACAATTCAGTTAGCCTCCACCGCTGATCACTAAAGCCTTTGACACCGTTACACACAGGCGATTTATAAATACAATGAGCACCCTAGGAATGGACCCTAAAGTGACTGACTGGGTTAGAAGTTGATTGAGTGGGAGGTGACAAAGGGTACAGGTAAATGGAGTTCGCTCTGAGGAGAAGGAGGTTACCAGTGGTGTGCCACAGGGATCTGTCTTTGGTCCAATTCTTTTTAACAGTTTTGTTAGTGACATTGTGGAAGGGCTCTTGGGCAATGTTCCCTCTAATTTTCTGTAGGCTGTGCGCGCATAAAATATCAGCTGTGCAGCTTTTGAAGGAAGGTTAAATTTTTGTGCGCCACATAACGACACTCGGAGTTATATACTTTAAAATTTGACTACACGTCAGAATACAGTATGTACACCACATTGATTGCACTAGAAAATATTGTAGAACTTGTGAAAACCGTAAATACACAACAACTTTTACATTTTAAGACGTCTGTGTTGTTTTCTATCAGAATCAGAACCGTAATTTTTGTGCGCTCTGTTGTAAAGTATGTGCGCTCACTCGGCGAGGTGTGTGCGCGCGCACGTACACGCGCACAGCTTAGAGGGAACAGTGCTCTTGGGTAAGCTTTGCCATCTTGCGGATGATATCAAAATTTGCAATACAGTAGACACCCAGGAAGGATTAGATAACATATAAGGAGGGATTTAGCTAAGCTTGAAGAATGGTTTCGAATTTGGCAGCTCTGCTTTAACGCTTTGTCATAAGGCAAATGGAGACAGAAGTCTCCAGTGACATGTTCCTGGCAAAATCCAAGGACCTCTATACTGTCCTCATCCTTCTTGACCTCTCTGCTGATTTTGACACTGTTGACCACAACCTTCTCCTTGTTACCCTGTCCTCGCTTGGTTTTAGCGGCTCTGTACTATCCTGGTTCTCCTCCTACTTCTCCCATCGCTCTTTCAGTGTGTGTTCTGGTGGCTCCTCCTCCTCTGCTACCCCACTCCCTGTTGGTGTCCCCCAGGGATCTGTCCTGGGTCCGCTCCTTTTCTCTCTCTATACCCAGTCCCTTGGTGCACTTATGGCTTTCAGTACCATCTCTATGCCGATGACTCCCAAATCTACCTCTCTATGCCTGAAATCTCTCCGGCAATCCAGACCAGGATCTCTGCCTGCGTTTCCGACATTGCTGCCTGGATGTCTCACCACCACCTGAAACTGAACATTGCCAAGACTGAACTCCTTATCTTTCCCCCCAAAACATCCCCTCCTCTTCCTCCCTTCTCAGTCTCTGGAAAACTCTGCAATCCTTCCTTTTTCTTCGGTCCGCACCTTGGGGGTTTTCTTTGACTCCTCTCTCTTTTTCCACACATATCCAGCTCGTTGCTAAGACCTGCCGTTTCTTTCTCTACAACATCAGCAAAATCCACCCCTTCTTTTCTGAGCATACTACTAAAACCCTTATCCACTCCTTAGTCACCTCTCGTCTTGACTACTGCACCCTCCTCCTTGCTGGTCTCCCTCTGAGTCATCTCTTTCCCCTTCAATCCATTCAACATTCTGCTGCGCGACTAATATTCCACCAACCTCGCTATACCCACATTACTCCTCTTCTGAAGTCACTTCACTAGCTCCCTGTCTGCTTTCGCATCCAGTTCAAACTTCTCCTCCTGACCTTTAAGTGCATTCACTCTGCGGCTCCTCAGTACCTTTCATCTCTTATCTCTCCTTACAACCTCTCTCGGGAACTCCGCTCTTCTAACAAACTACTTCTGCCTATGCCCTCCACTCCTACTGCTAATTCCAGACTTTGCTCCTTTCACCTTATGCCTGGAACAAGCTACCGGTATCTGTACGCCAGGCACCCTCTCTAGCCCTCTTTAAATCCAGGTCGAAATCTCACCTCTTCACTGTTGCTTTCAGATCTTGACCTCTGTGTTTGTCATGACTAGATTGTAAGTGCCGTGTTTTTTGTCTTGTCTAGATTGTCAGCTCTGTTTGTCTTAACTAGATTGTAAGCTCTGACGAGCAGGGACTGTCCCTTACATGTCTGTACAGCGCTGCGTACGACTGGTAGTGCTATATAAATGCTCAATAGTAGTAGTAGTATAATGCCACTGAATATCACTCTCAGTGGCACTTATCCAGTTAGTAGTTGCTGCTAACTGGATAAGTGTATTTGGATACTGATGCCTGTGTTTTTAATATTTATGGTTTAGGCATTTGATATACCACCCTTTACTTACACATCAGAGCGGTTTACATTTATATACTAACGGGTACTTTTTATTCCCTTGTCCCAGAAGGGCTCACAATCTAAGTGTACCTGAGGCAATGGAGGGTTAAGTTGCTTGCCCAGGGCCACAAGGAGCGCTATGGGACTAGAGACCCCAGTCCCTCCAGCCTGAGATTACTTGTCCCCATGTGGGAATTGAACCTCTGGCCTGAGGTAACCTGTCCCAACCACTGAGCCACTCCTCCCTCCTTTCATTTGGTGTCATACAGCCCAGGGAGGGAGGAGTGGCCTAGTGGTTGGGGCAGGTTACTTCAGGCCAGAAGGTCAGGGGTTCAGATCCCACTAGAGGACAGCAACCTTGGGCCGGAAGGATTGAGGTTTCTAATCCCACAGGTTCTCCTTGTGGTCTTGGGCAAGCCATTTAACCCTCCATAGCCCATGTTCCCTGTAAAATAGTTATCTCCAAGTTATAATGCCCTGTTCAATGTAATTTCAGTTTGTTCAATGTAAACCACCTTGATATCATGAATGGCAGTATATAAGAAATGTTAAATAAAGAAAATACAAAGTGAGCATTTTTTCTGTCAACTGATGTTTTGTTAGTGAAGGCAAGAACATGACTTGTGCAGAAACATAGAAAGGTTTTTCAGGTTTGGATGCGACTCACTGCGTATGAAGGGAGTTATGTTGTTTGGATATCTGGAAACAGGCATAGAGACATCCAGAGAGCTGAGATGTTTCCAGAGCTGTTTTAGAAGCTGGATCTGTGAGCATTGCGAGCATGAGGATTCCCAAGGGTGGCATGGGTGGACGTCCCTGCCTGATTATTTATTTATTTATTTATTTACATTCTCTTATATACCGCGCTATTCTGCATCAGTGCGGTTTACATTGAACAAACTGAAATTACATTGAACAGGGCATTATAACTTGGAGATAACTATTTTACAGGGGACATGGGCTATGGAGGGTTAAGTGGCTTGCCCAAGACCACAAGGAGCACCTGTGGGACTAGAAACCCCAGTCCTTCTGGCCCAAGGTTGCTGTCCTCTAGTGGGATTTGAACCCCCCGACCTTCCGGCCTGAAGTACCTTGCCCCAACCACTAGGCCACTCCTCCACTCCACTGATCTCAGAAACATCCTGGACCTCTGGTGTTGCATCTAAGGTTTTACATGCTCCAGGCATGAACAATTTATTTAACTGTATTTATATCCCGCTTTTCACCGGATCAAAGCGGTGTAACAAAAAAGGGGGGGGGAGGTAATCAGTAATAGGGGTAGGGCCATCACCAGGAGGGCAACATTGATGACTTCATGCAGGGGCGGCCCAAGGGGGATGCGGGGCCATGTGCGGAGACTCGGTGCGGGGCCTCATTTGCATAAGGTGCCTCATTTGCATACATATTTGCATAATGTTACCATACACTACTAACTTTTAGTAAACATGCCTCTTAATGAGTATATGGATAAAGAAAGACTAAAAGGTTTCTACATTACTATAATCCAGTACCAACCGCCAGGCACATTAGGAACTACTACAAACACTGCCCATTTAGAACCCATAGCAAACCTGCCGTATCCTAACAGCACTACCAGGACTCACAAAGCACCATACCCTAACTATCAAAAGGCAACACTGCAAATATTAAACCAATACATTTCAGAGAACAATAATACATGACCTACTGGGGAAAGAACAAGTGGCAATGTCAAATAGGAATTACATAAACAGAATACCTCAGCTCAGTTACACATGCAGAACATAAACCATCACCAAACAAGGAATCACAATTTAGAAACAGGAAGACAATAATTAAACTGGGAACCCCAAAAGCCAAACTTGGAATATACAACAACACTGTAGAAATAAAACTATAAATTAATTTCCTCTTGTACTAAACAAAGCGCAAAAATTAATGATGCACATTTCCCAGAGCTGACATATTCCAGTTAATAAATTCAAAATAAAGAGATATTTTTCTACCTTTTGTGCATTTTTTTTCAGTTGCAATTGTTCCAGCCACTTTCTTCTGGTTTCTTCGTGTCTTCTGCTAACTCTCCATCTGCTGTCCATTTGTCCTTTCTTCTGTCTTCTTGGGTTTTTTTTCCATTCTCTCTCTCTACATCTGCTTTAACATACTAATCATTCTCCTTTTGCTCTTTCCTCATTCCTATTTCATCCACTCAAATTTTATCCCTCCATCCTCAATCCCCACTTACTCTCCCAATATCCGGCCAATTGTAGATTTGTCTTCCCTCCCACGCAAAATATTTTTCCCTCTCCATTTCCCTCTCCCAGCTCCATCCCATTCTAATCCTCCCCCAACATCGGCTCCTTTCTAGTTCCAGCCCCACCCAGCATCTGCTCCCTTCTTGTCCCTGCATCAGCCCATTTCCAGTCCTAGTCCCCCATCAGCCCATTTCCAATCCTAACGCCCCCACAGCCCATTACCAGTCCTAACGCCCCCACAGCCCATTACCAGTCCTAAACCCCTATCAGCCTACTTGTAGTCTTAGCCCCCCCATAGCCCATTACCTGTTGTAACCCCCCATCAGCCCATTACCTGTCCTAACCCCCCCATAGCCCATTACCTGTCCTAATCCCCCCATCAGCCCACTTGTAGTCGTACCTCCCCATAGCCCATTACCTGTTGTAACCCCCCATCAGCCCATTACCTGTCCTAACCCCCCATAGCCCATTCCCAGTCTTAACCCCCCATCAGCCCACTTCCAGTCCGAATCCCCTATAGCCCATTACCATTCCTATCCCCCCATCAGCCCACTTGTAGTCGTAGCTCCCCATAGCCCATTACCTGTTGTAACCCCCCCATAGCCCAGTACCAGTTCTAACCCCCCCAGCCCATTACCAGTCCTAACGCCACCCCAGCCCATTACCAGTCCTAACGCCCTAACAGCCTACTTGTAGTCCTAGCCCCCCCATAGCCCATTACCTGTTGTAACCCCCCATCAGCCCATTACCTGTCCTAATCCCCCCATCAGCCCACTTGTAGTCGTACCTCCCCATAGCCCATTCCTGTTGTAACCCCCCATAGCTCATTACCAGTCCTAATGCCCCCCACAGCCCATTACCAGTCCTAACGCCCCCCACAGCCCATTTCCAGTCTTAGCCCACCGCCCCATATCCAGTTTCCAGTCCTAATCCCCCCATCAGCCCACTTGTAGTCGTAGCCCCCCATAGCCCATTACCTGTCATAACTTCCCCCATCAGCCCATTTACAGTCTTAGACCCTCCATAGTCTATTACCTGTCCTAACCCCCCATAGCCCATCCCCAGTCTTAACCCCCCCATCAGCCCAATTCCAGTCCGAATCCCCTATAGCCCATTACCAGTCCTACCCCCCCCATCAGCCCATTTACAGTCCTTACCCCCCCCTCCCTCCCTCCCCATCAGCCCATTTACAGTCCTTACCCCCCCCATCAGCCCATTTACAGTCCTTACCCCCCCTCCCTCCCTCCCCATCAGCCCATTTACAGTCCTTACCCCCTCCCTATCAGCCCATTTACAGTCCTTACCCCCCCATCAGCCCATTTACAGTCCTTACCCCCCCTCCCTCCCCATCAGCCCATTTACAGTCCTTACCCCCCTCCCTATCAGCCCATTTACAGTCCTTACCCCCCCATCAGCCCATTTACAGTCCTTACCCCCCCTCCCTCCCTCCCCATCAGCCCATTTACAGTCCTTACCCCCCCTCCCTCCCTCCCCATCAGCCCATTTACAGTCCTTAACCCCCCCTCCCTATCAGCCCATTTCTTACCCCCCATCAGCCCATTTACATTACAGTCCTTACCCCCCCTCCCTCCCTCCCCCCATCAGCCCATTTACAGTCCTTACCCCCCCTCCCTCCCTCCCCCCATCAGCCCATTTACAGTCCTTACCCACCCTCCCTCCCTCCCCATCAGCCCATTTACAGTCCTTACCCCCCCATCAGCCCATTTACAGTCCTTACCCCCTCCCTCCCTATCAGCCCATTTACAGTCCTTACCCCCCATCAGCCCATTTACAGTCCTTACCCCCCCTCCCTCCCCATCAGCCCATTTACAGTCCTTACCCCCCCCCCTCCCTCCCTCCCCATCAGCCCATTTACAGTCCTTACCCCCTCCCTCCCTATCAGCCCATTTATAGTCCTTACCCCCCCATCAGCCCATTTACAGTCCTTACCCCCCTCCCTCCCCATCAGCCCATTTACAATCCCCCCCCTCCCTCCGCATCAGCCCATTTACAATCCTTACTCCCCCTCCCTCCCCATCAGCCCATTTACAGTCCTTCTAAGCGGCCTCAGCGCGGGCTTTTCAGAGCCGCGCGAAGGGAGTGTTTCCCTTTCTCGCGGCTCTGTTAATCCCGCCGCGGGGCTGATGGGGAGGGAGGGAGGGGGGTAAGGACTGTAAATGGGCTGATGGGGCGGCGTGATTAACAGAGCTGCGAGAGGAGAAGCTCTCTCTCTTCGCGCAGCTCTGACAGCCGACGGAGGCCGCATAGAAGACTTCAGGACAGGGGGGCCCCGCGGGATTCTCCATTCTGCCGCTGCCACGGCGGCAGCAGCAGCCGGTTTCTGGTTTTTTTTTTTTTAACTTAGCTGGGCTGATGGGGGGGGGGTGGTAAGGACTGTAAATGGGCCCCTCTCCATTCTGCCGCTGCCACGGCGGCAGCAGCAGCCGGTTTCTGGTTTGTTTGTTTTTTTAAACTTAGCTGGGAATCTGGGATGCAAGATGTTTTTTGCGCGGGGCCCCCTGAAACGCGGGGCCCTGTGCAAAAAACATTCTTGCTCAATGGACGGGCCGGCCCTGACTTCATGAAAGGATGGACATAGACATGGACGAGGTAACATAATTTTGATCATAAGTTCTTGATGAGTGGGTTAGGGGATTGGACAGTTATTTGTGGGAGTTTGTTTCTGTTTTGAGATATTCTTGGAATAAGATGGTTTTTAGCTGTTTTTGGAATGACAAGAGATTGCTGTTGTTCTTGATGCAGGTTGGTAAAGTTCAAAGGCTCTGTTGCAGGTCCGTTGTGTGCATTTGGTTCTTTTGTGAGGGAGGGTGAGGGAGTTGCTGGAGGTCTGTCTGGTTGTCTTGCTGTGGGCTGGACGAGACAGGAGGGTGCACAGCTGGGTGCCTTGTGTTTGGTGGATGGCTTTGTGGGTGAGTAAAATAGCTTTGTATTTAATTCTTGCTTCGAGGGGAAGTATGTGTAAGTCCCTCAGAATTGGGGTGATGTGGTCTCGCTTCTTTGCATTTTGAATGATTCTTGCTGTGGTGTTCAAGGCAGTTCGGAGGGGGTTGGTCTGTGTGGCGGGTAGTCCGTGGTAGATTATGTTGCAGTAGTCCAGATGTGGGAGCGTCATAGCTTGCATTACTGTCCTAAAGTCCTGAGGTTCAAGGAGAGGTCGGAGACGTTGTACTGTTTTAGCTTTGTGGAATATAGTTCCGGTGGTTTTAGTGACTTGTTGCTTGAGGGTTAGAGCTTGGTCAATGATAATGCCCAGATATCTTATTTGTGGCTGTATCCGAATTTGTGTGGTTCCCATGTTGAGGTGTGTAGGTGGCTTGAAGTCCGGGTCTTTTGTTACTATGAGAGCTTCGGTTTTCTTTATGTTAATAGACAGGTTGTTCTCTTGTAGCCAGTTGGATACATCAGTGAAGCATGCTGATAAATGTTCATTTGTTGGATTTGTGGTTGTAATTGGGGCATAGAGCATTATGTCGTCAGCATATATGTGGAAGTTGATGTTGTGGGTGCGTATGACTGAGCAGAGCGGTTGGAGGTAGATGTTGAAGAGCATGGCTGATAGTGTGGATCCTTGAGACACTCCTTAATGTTGCTGGAAGGGGGGCGAGGTTGAGGTGCTGGTGCGGATTAATTGTTGTCTGTTAGTTAGGTAGGATTGGAACCATTGGAGTACGGTATCTTTAATCCCAATTGTTTGGAGTTTGTTTATTAAAACTTTATATACCGCCCAATACGATTAGCATCTGGGCGGTTCACAATACATAAAATCGAATTAAAAGAAAGAGCTGCGAAAAGAGAAGCAGAAAAGGAACGCCATAAAATCTTAAGAAAAGGAGATACGTAGAAGCAGATTACAGTTGGGGGATACAGAAGGCTGACATGAAGGGAGAGAGGGAACACATTGACAATACAGGAAGGCGCAGGAGAGAGGAAATAAGGAACTAGGGAGGGGAAGAGGACGGAGCTGGGAGGGGGAGGTTGAAGGCAGAACAGAAGATATGGGTTTTCAGTTTAGCTTTAAAAGATAGGTAAGAGGATTCTAGACGTAGGGAGTAGGGAAGTGAGTTCCAAAGCCTTGGACCGAGAAAAAAGAAAGCTGAAGATCGAGTCGATTCTAAATGTGCTTGGGAGGGGGGGGGGAAGAAACATACGGTTAGCGTGGATGGAACGTAGGGGACGGTGAGGGGTATGGAGGTGAACTTGATTTGCAAGATACAAGGGGATACCAGAATGGATCACCCTGTGAACAAAAATAAGGACTTTAAACTGAACACGAAAGGAAACAGGAAGCCAGTGAAAGTGTATTAACAAGGGGGTGACGTGATCGAAGCGTGAGAGAGAACACGAACGGCAGTGTTTTGGACCCGTTGAAGACGACAAATTTGGGATTGGGGAAGCCCGGCAAGACAAACATTACAATAGTCGAGACGAGACATGACAAGAGAGATGAGGAGGATGGCCATAGAAGAAGGGGTAAGGAAAGGACGTACAGCACGAGTCTGCGTAAGAGTATGATGTGGGAGATGGTGTCGAAGGCTGCTGATATATCTAGGAAGATCATGGCATATCCGGAGTGTTTTGCCTGGGTTCCTATGATGAGGGTGTTCAGCAGTGTGGTCATGAGGGTCTCGACTCCATGTAGCGGACGGAAGCCGTGTTGTTGCGGGTCCAGTATGTTGTTGATGTCTAAATGTTCTTGAAGCTGGCGCTGGACTACTTTCTCGATTATCTTGGCGGTGAACGGGAGGCTTGCTATCGGCCTGTAGGAGGTAGGGTCTAGGGCAGTGATGGCTAACCTTTTTGAGCCCGAGTGCCCAAACTGCCGCACAAAACCAAAGAATTTCCTCAAAGTGCCAGCACGTCAATTAAACCTCAGCTCAGTTACACATGCAGAACATAGACCATCACCAAACAAGGAATCACAATTTAGAAACAGGAAGGCAATAATTAAACTGGGAACCCCAAAAGCCAAACTTGGAATGTACAACACTGTAGAAATAAAACTATAAATTAATTTCCTCTTGTACCAAACAAAGCACAGACGTTAATGATGCACATTTCCCAGAGGTTTCATATTCCAGTTAATAAATTCAAAATAAAGAGATATCTTTCTACCTTTTGTGCATTTTTTTTCAGTTGCAATTGCTCCAGCCACTTTCTTCTGGTTTCTTCATGTTTTCTGCTAACTCTCCATCGTCTGCTGTCCATTTGTTCTTTCTTCTCTCTTCTAGTCTTTTTTTCCATTCTCTCTCTCTACATCTGCTTTAACATACTAATCTTTCTCCTTTTGCTCTTTCCTCATTCCTATTTCATCCACACAAATTTTACCGCTCCATCCTCAATCCCCACTTACTCTCCCAATACCCGGCCAATTGTAGATTTTTCATTCCTCCCACACAAAATATTTTTCCCCTCTCCATTTTACTCTCCCAGCCCCATCCCATTCTAATCCTCCCCCAACATCAGCTCCCTTCTAGTTCCAGTCTCACCCAGCATCCATTCCTTTCTAGTCCCTGCATCAGCCCATTTCCAGTCCTAGCCCCCCATCAACCCATTTCCAGTCCTAGCTCCCCCATCCATTTTCAGTCTGAGTCCCTTCATCAGCTCATTTCCAATCCTAGCCCCCCATCAGCCCATTTCTAGTCATTTCCTAGCCCCATCATCAGCCCATGTCAAATCATAGCTCCCCTCCACTCAGTCCAATTCCAGTCCAAGCCCCCCCCCCCATGAGCCTACTTCCAGTTCTAGCCCCTCCATGAGTCCATTTCAATTCAAGCCCCCACCACAGCCCATTTCCAATCTTAGCTCCCCCCAACAGCCCATTTCCAGTCCTATCCTAGCTGCTCCATCAGCCCATTTTCAGTCCTAGCTCCCTTCCCTCACAGCCCATTTCCATTCCAAGCTCCCTCCCCATCAGCTATTTGCAGTTCAAGCCTCCCCTTCCACTCAGCCAATTTCCAGTCATAGCAACCCCCCAACCCATTACCAGTCCTAGCCCCCCATCAACCCACTTCCAGTCCTAAACCCCCATCACCCCATTTTCAGTTTAAGCCCCCCCTATAACCCATTACCAGTCCTAACCCCCCATCACCCCATTTCCAGACATCCCCCATCAGCCCAAAGACCATTACCAGTCTTAACCCCCCCACAGCCCATTAACAGTCCTACCCCCCCCATAGCCCATTACCAGTCCTAACCCCCCATCAGCCCACTTCCAGTCTTAACCCCATCAGCCCATTTCCAGTCAGCCCCCCATAGCCCATTGCCAGTCCTAAACCCCCCCCCTTCAGCCCACAGCCCATTACCTTTCATATCCACATCAGCCCACCTCAAGTCCTACCCCCTCCCCATCAGTCCATTTCCTGTCCTTTCCCCCCCCTTAGCCCATTATCAGTCCTAACCCCCCCCCATAGCCCATTAGCAGTTCTAACCCCCATCACCTCATTTCCAGACAGCCCCCATCAGCCCACAGCCCATTACCAGTCTTAACCCCCCCATAGCCCATTACTAGTCCTAACCCCCCAACCGCCCACTGCCAATCCAGTCCTAACCCCTCCCCATCAGCCCATTTCCTGTCCTAGCCCCCCCCCATAGCCCATTATCAGTCCTAACCCCCCATCACCCCATTTCCAGACAGCCCCCATCAGCCCACAGCCCATTAGCAGTCCTACCCCCCCTAGCCCATTAGCAGTCCTACCCCCCCCCAGCCCATTAACCGTCCTAACCCCCCCCCCCATGGCATATTAAAAAAAAAAAAAAAAAAAAAGCTGGCTTTGGCTGCTGCCGCTGCCGCGGCAGAATGCAATGTCCCGCGGGGCCCCCTCCGCCCGCTAAGCCCCTCTGCAAGGGCTTTCAGATTCGCGAGGGAGAGCTTCTCCCTCGCGTCTCTGTTAAGCCCGCAGGGGCTAATGGGAAATTTCCCATCAGTCCCTCGCGTCTAAAGGGGCTGATGGGAAATTTCCCATTAGCCCCTGCGGGCTTAACAGAGACGCGAGGGAGACGCTCTCCCTCGCGAATCTGAAAGCCCTTGCAGAGGGGCTTAGCGGGCGGAGGGGGCCCCGCGGGACACTGCATTCTGCCGCGTCCGCGGCAGCAGCCAGAGCCAGCTTTTTCTTTTTTGCGGACCTACCCGCGTGCCAGCTGCAAGGCCTTCGCGTGCCACAGCTGGCACGCGTGCCATAGGTTCGCCATCGCTGGTCTAGGGGATCTAGGTTGTGCTTTTTTAGGGTTGGTCGAATGATTGTGGTTTTGAGGATGTCCGGCATTCGTCCTTGGGTGAAGGATTCATTGACAATGTGGGTTAATGGTGCGGTCAGGTCTTCTTTGGATTTCTTTATCCAGCCAGTGGGGCAGGCGTCTAGCGGGGAGGTGGTGGTGTTTAGGCAGGAGATGGTAGATGATATTTCTTCTTCTGTGGTTGCATTGAACGTACTCCATTCTTTGTTCATGATGGTGCAGTGGTTTGTTTTGGTTGTCTCGGAGTTCTGTTGTGGATTTTGTGGTTGTTGAAGCTGTTTGTATTGTCTGGCTAATAGCTCTGGTGGGAAATTTGGTAGCTGGTCAGAGTTATTAGGTGTCCTTGTCAGTTTTTTGACAATCTGAAAGAGTTCCCGAGGTTTATTTATGGCTGTTTATGATTTTTGAATGGTAGTCTTTTTTCGCTTTGTCGGTTTCTGAGTGTTATGCATCGAGTTCAGACAGGTATTTTATTTTGTCCTCTTCGTTTTTGGTTTTTCTCCATTTTCTTTCTGTTCTTCTGAGTTTGGTTTTTAGTTTCCGGAGGCTGGGGGTGAACCATCGAGCTTTTGAGGAGGTGAGCCTGGTGTTAGTTTTGTTCGTTGGTGCGCTGGATGCTGAGGAAATTGTGGTGTTCCAGTTGTAAATTAGATCATCGATGTTGTTGGAGTTTGTCTGGAGTTTAGGTAGAGTTTGTGCTAGGAAGTCTTATTTGATAAATGCTTTAAATCTTCTCGTATGTTGCTTGTTCTCCTTGTTATTCATATGTTGGTAGGCATGGGATAGGTTGATGATGTAGTGGTCTGACCATGGTACAGGTGAGATCTCTGGGTTCTTGTATGAGGAGGTGGTTTGGGAGTTTAGGAATATTAGGTCTAGTGTGTTCCCTTTTTCATGTGTTGGTTCTTGAATGATCTGTATCAGGTTCATTACTGTCATGGCGTTGATGAAGGTTTCTGCTTGTTCTTCTTGGAGAGATGGGAGGTTGAAGTCTCCTAGGATTATTTGCTCTTTTGTGGAGCTGGTGCTCTCGGAGATGAGTTGTAGTATCCTTGGTAGGTCGGTGTTTGTGGTGGGTGCGCGGTAGATCAGGCATATAGAGAGGTGTTTATTGGTGAGGGTGAGTATGTCTGCATCATTGGAGGTTTCTGAAGTATGGATCCTGAGGTGGAGGTTGTCTTTTGCTATGATGGCTACGCCTCCTCCTTTGGCGTGTGTTCGGGAGCAGTGTTGGAAGTTGTATCCTTTTGGTGTTAGTTGGTTCATTATTACTGTGTCGCTATCTGTTAGCCAGGATTCTGTCACACATAGGATGTCGATTTTCTTGGTTGTAATCAGGTCTTGGAGCATGTGGTATTTGTTTCTGACTGAGCATCTGAAATCTAATCATTTTATCAGGCAAATGTCTGGATGGTGTGGATAAGGAGCTACACTAATACCCCCTTTTATTTTTCAGTACGATAATGAATCTTGACAGGGAATGAGGCTAATGTTTCTGATTTGCTGTGCCATTGGGTGTCACCTTATCCTAGTTTGCATGAGATGGATGTCCCTGCCCCACACTTTCCTATGTCCCCCATGTTACAAAAATAGGTCGGCGACATAGATGTCCCTGGTGTTTATCTGCACCTTTCCCCCCTGGATGTCTTGGATTTGACTTGGATGTACAGTACTTTCTAAAGTGCCATTTTAATGATGATTTTAGCCATAACCAGGCCAAAATGGGACATAAAAGTACTAGAAACAAAGAAATGTGTGTATTGCTTTCTGGAAGTTGTATTTGATTTTTGCCACTGGGATTGAGAAAGATCCTGAGAGCCTGGTCATCTAAGCAACTAGAGTTATTATTGGCAACAATGAGCCGGATCTCAGCAGTGGCCACTGGGAGTGAGAAAGATCCTGAGAGCCTGGTCATCTAAGCAACTAGAGTTATTATTGGCAGCAGTGAACCGGATCTCAGCAGTGGCCACTGGGCCATGGAAAGTAAGAGCAGCAACTGTCACTCAGGTGGAAAAGGGAAATAGGAGCTGTTGAGCTCGCTAATCATTTTTGCCATCCTTCTCATACCTTGATGGATTCTGCTATATTTTTTTTAGATGGGATGTTTAGAATTGCACACAGTACTCAAAGTGTGGTTATATCATGGTGAGGAAGAGGGCAAGTGAAAATAAGAGGCTGGAGGGAAGAGGAGGAAGGGGACCCTGAAGCAGGTACAAAAAAAAGCCATCAAACAAAATGAAAACAACTCATAACTGCAAAATCTACTCTCTTCCCACTCGCATAAATAGAAAAAAGAACAAGATAAGCCAAAACAAAAGATTAGAGCAAACCTAAAGGGAAAAAGCCAGAAGCAAAACTAGGAAAAACAAGGGTAGTGAAAAATAAACTTTATATTGTTGTTAAGTGCCGTTGAGTTGGTGTCTACTCCATGCGACCCTCTGAATAGTTGACTTTAACTTTGTTCGGACTTCAGCTAAGTGTCTTACTGTTGATAGAGTAGCACCTACAGCTGCTGTTATTGTATCGATCCATCTCATTGCCGGTCTTCCTCTTTTACAGTGACCTTCTACCTTGCCAAGCATTATGTCTTTCTCCAGTGATCTCTCTCTTCGCGTAATGTGTCCAAAGTATGAAAGTTGAAGTGTTGTCATCTGCGCTTCTAAGAAAAGCTTAGTTTTGATCTCCTCTAGTACTGACTAGTTTGTTCTTCAGGTAGTCCATGATATACACTTGATATTGTAAGGAAAAAAGTCGCTTTTCCTTCTGAATATTTTAGCTGGCGCCTACGTTTTCTAAATATTTTCCCCCTCTACATTAAATATATTGTAGATATGATTCTTGAGCCCCAGCATTTGAATGTTGTAATGTGTAAAGATGCCTGCAGGGGCTCTCCTAGGTTTCATATGGGTAGTAATAATCTATATATATTCTCATTATAGGATGTGTATTTAACACAAAAGGAGCAGTTTTCAAACTACATTGGGATAAAGTCTATAGGTACCTTTTACCCACAGATGTATGAGTTTTCAAAATAACATGTTTTCAATCTTGCTGTAGTTACATGGGGCCCGATACTGCATTGGGCAGGACTAAGTGCCGTAGCCGTGTAGCCTGCTCACCGACCCCTAAACCCAGATTTTCACTTCCGCAGCAATGGAAGTGAAAATCCGAGGTTCGCTGTGCAGCCAGAAAGCCGCCGAGCCTAACCCCGCAGCAGTAATTTTGGATGCTGTCAGGTTAGCCCCGGTGCCTTAAAGATAAGCAAGGGTTTTCCTCGCCTATCTTTAAGGCGCAGAGTACTAACCGGGCAGCATCCAAAATCGCTACTTACCTGGTAGCGCCATTCCCTCCTCTGCTCTGCCCCAGAACACCTCCAACACGCCCCGATGTTAACTGGATAGCATCGGGGCACGTAGGGGACTTAATTGGGGATTTTCAAAGGCCCCGATTAAGGGCTGTTAACCATGTAAATTCCTTCGAAAATCGGGCCCATGGATATTTTGGCTTTTTGTTTGAGTAGATTTGAAAATTCAATCTGTACACTTTTCCTCCTCTAACCTAAGCATACCCTCAGGAATGCCTCTTCTAAATGCAGCTGTGCATTCTAGAGAGCACATTTCAGAGAGCCAGTTGATATAGGAAAAATGCTATCTACCTGCATTAATAAGTTATTAAGAAGTGTTTTATGTTATTTTCCCTTTCCTCCTGATCATATTCTGAGGTTGTTTTCTTTTATTCTTGGCAGTGTGATGATAATGACTCTGTCCAAGGAATACGGTTATGTGGCATTGACAGGTGCTGCTAGTTTTGTTATGGTAATGCACCTTGGCTTTAACGTAGGAAAAGCTCGCAAGCAGTACAAAGTAGAGGTGAGTGCCTAAAGAAGATGTGGGCCATGCAGTGTGGCTGCGGATGCTCTATGGAGCTGGAGTTACTGCTGCCAGTTGTGAGTATTGGAGGAAGCTGTGGGCATGTGCAGCCCCAGTGCTTCAGAGAGTTGGTGTCTGCATAGGCATTGCAGAAATATAAAAACTTAAGATGCTGGGCTAGAGAAAATAGTTCATTGAGAATCAGCAGTCTGTCTAGACTGTGCCCAGTCAAAAAGGGTTTAATGGGGGAGGGGACTTCCAATCCATGTGTTCCACTCCCATAAGCAAGAGGTGACTGTTTCCTCCAAATATAACTGGCTAAGCAATTGTTAATGGATCTCTGCTCTGGAAACTTGTTTAAGCGTATTTTAAACCTAATTATGCTTACTCTTGACCACATCCTTGGGCATTAAAATTGCACAGCTTTGTGCAAGACTGAAAAATGTTTTCTTCTATTTATTTTAAATCTGCTACAGTTCATTTTATGAGTCCTATTAGAAAGATAATTCCATATCTTTTATAATTTTTGTCAATCTTCTCATACCTTTATGGATTCTGCTTTATATTTTTTTAGATGGGGTGTCTAAAACTATATGCAGTGCTCAAAATGTGGTTATACCATGGACTAATATAAAGGCATTTTCATACTCCTCTTTTCTAGTCCTTTCTGAATAATTTCTAATAATATCTACTTTTTTGGCTGCTGCAGCAAATTTGAGCTGAGCAGTGTTTTGCCCCCAAGACTCCAAGGCCCTTTTCCTGTGCGATAATGTTTTAACTGGAACCCAGTGTCCACCTCTGATAACTATGTAGGCTTGTCTCTTACTGCTAAAGCCATGAAAGCAACCCTATAGTAGTATTGTATAGAACAGTGGTTCCCAGCCTGTGGTCCATGGACTCCTGGGGGATTTTGAGACCATTATAGCGGTCCATAGGATCCCAGAAAGAGAGAGAGAGCCATAGGATCCCGGAAAGAGAAAGAGAGAGGCTGAAAGGACCTGGCTGAAGGGTGGGAGAGAAAGAAAGTGACACTGGTGGGAACTGGCTGTACGGAGGGAGGGAGAGAGAGAGAAAGGGAAGACAGATAGAGTTAGTGGGACAGACTCAATGCTGAGGGGGAGAGGGTTCAGGAAGAGCAGTGGAGATGAACTGGGTATCCCTGAATTTCTTGCCAGCAAATAAATGTTCCCAACCTCTTTGGTTGGGTGGACCCTCTGATACAGAGGACATTCCAAGTCCTAGTCATCTTTTGCTGGAGTCTGGATATTGGAGCAGTTTCCAGTGTGAGAGAGGAAAGAACTGATATGCTCTGCTTCTGTATAAGTAGAAATAATAGTGTCATTTTCAAGGCTCACCATCTCTTCTGCTTTTCTCAGTACCCTGCTATGTACAGTGATGACCCTGAGACAGGGCATATTTTCAACTGCATTCAGCGAGCTCATCAGCACACGTAAGTAAATCTGTGTATGAGCCCATTTGTGGTCTGATGGGAACTTTGGTGGGGGGAGGATGTTTGGATTGTCACTGCAATGTTGGCAAGTTATAAAGAGGAGCTCATGCTGTGTATCATTGTAGGAAATATCGGATATCTTCATTGAAAATGATAAGACACTTAAACCCATTATTATCTTTCAGCAGGGAACTCTGATATCCTGCTGGAATCCCTGAAATTTTACAAACACTTGGGCCTGTTATGACCTCCCCTGCATGATAACATATTATGTGGGGCATATTCAAAACATGGTGAGCGTGATTATTGAGCGGCACATAACTGTTTTGTGCCACTAATTATCCCTTCCTAATCCCACTTAATATCGGGATGTTCCGGCGGCAGCACTCAAGTTAACTGGCCAGTGGCTGATTAAGGCTAGAGTTAGGCACAAAAAGGTCTGGCCTAACTTTGGCTGGTTTAGCCAACTCAGCAGTAGCTGAATAGTGTCACTACCCGATAGTTCAGATGCTATCCGGGCAGACTAGACATTCAATGCCGGTGGCTGCATAGGACCCTGGCATTGAATATTCCGGTCTAAATTAAAATGCTGACAGCCAGCTGCTTTATTCAGGCTGGCTGCCGCCGTTGAATATAGGTTCCTATGTTTCTGATTATTTTCCTGAGGAGTTTTGCCTCGATTGGGACCTTAGTGCTGGTCTTGTGCAGCACGTCATGGCGCTCTCCTCAGCGCATCACTACCATGACATACCTAATCTGCAGGCCTATATGACAGGAGCGATACAGCAGAACCATGTGGCAGGCCCCAGGAAGGAGAATTTGTAAAATGGCTATAAAGATTTAGTGCGGTAAGGTTTTGAAATTACAGCACCTTAACTGCAAATGTAAAGGTGTGGCAAGGGCAAAGCCTGTTCAGTGAATGCAGGGGCATGGCCAGCATCTGCCCTGCATTTAATGCGCAGGCCCCACTTTACGTGCATTGGCAGACAGTGCAGGCATCCTCACTATCTGCCGATGCTGCCCCCAACAAAAAAAGAAATCCTGTGGGGGCTAGTGCTGATGAAATCCTAAGGCAGAAACCCTTCTTTAGGATATACGTTTGCCTACAAACTTAGCCTATTACAGGCCTACACTGCCTCCTATCCCATGACTTTTTAGTTTTGCCAAAAGTTTCTGATGAGGGACCTTGTCAAAGACCTTCTGAAAGTCCAGATACACTATATCAACTGACTTACCTTTGTCTACCTGTTTATTCACACCTTCAAAAAAACATAACAGATTAGTAAGACAAGATCTTCCTTGTCTAAAGCCATGTTGGCTGTCTCCCATTAAGCTATGACTATCTACATGTTGACTAATTTTGTTCTTTATGAGGGTTTCTACCATTTTTCCCGGTACGGACGTCAGGCTCACTGGTCTGTAGTTTCCCGGATTACCCCTGGAACCCTTAAAAATTAGCATTACATTGGCAATTCTCCATTCTCCAGGTATTACAGATGATTTTAATGATAGTACACAGATTACTAATAGCAGGTCTGCAGTCTCATATTTCAGTTCTTTCAGCACCCTTGGATGTATACCATCCGGTCCAGGGTATTTGCTACTCTTCAGTTTATCAAATAGTTGTAATACATCTTCCCGGTGTAGCGATATTTCTTTCAATTCTTCCGCAGTATCACCTTTAAATACAGTCATGGGTAACATCCCTACATCTTCCTCAGTAAAGACCGAAGCAAAGAATTCCCTTACTCCCCTTCCACCCATCCCCCTCCCTCCCCCTCCCTGTCCTCTAACCTCCTGTTACACCCTCTCCATTGGAGGCTCTACAACTGGAGTAGCGACATCTCCATCTTGACCCTCCTCCCGCCCAAATTCAACCCATACCTCCTATTCCGCACCCCTATCCTTCTCATCACCTTTCCACACATTCCACCCCCACACAAACTCCTCCTTTCATACACCTCTCTCTCACCCCTCCTTGTAGTTAAGTTGTCATTAGCAGTCCAAATTAACAAACCAAATAGAGTCCCAGGCCCTTCAGTCTGGCACCCCTGTCAAGCTGATGTGTCCTTCGCGGTGCTTTTCTTCCTCTTCCTGGAGCTGTCCTTAGCTACTGTTGACCATCTGCTGCTCTTTGGTCTGTCTGCCTTCTGCACCACTGGTCTCGCCAAGTCCTCTTCCTGCAAGCCAGTCTCTTTCAAGGCTCTCACTGCCTTGTCCATGTTACGTATCCTCCATGTATGACCCTCCCTCATGAAAGCAAGTCCAAAGGGGTGCAGCCATCTATACCTTAGCTGCTCTTGTCGTAACTTGCAAGTTATTTCTCTCAGTTCCTTCCTGCTTTGCCGCGTTCCTGCCGCTGTCAGCTTAGATGAATATCAGGCATCCTTGCCACTCGAACCTGTCAGTATTCTGCATCTTAGTGGCAATCCATTCTTTAATGCCGAAGTCATGTATGCAGATTACAATGTCCCAAGATGCATTACTCTTAGGGGATCCCAAACCCGATGCTCTATGTCCTTTGGGATGGATGGCGCCCCTCTGCAGAATCTTCCAGCAGACCGAGCAGCCTCCGCTACCTTCTTGCAATCCAGAAACTCTGACTCCTCTAAAGTACAGTCTATATTTTCTCGATCGATTTTCTAAGTCCTCCGGTTTTAACAAAACCATTTCCTTCCACTCCTTGTTCATTTGCCTGAACCTCCAGGACTGCTTCCTCCTCTGCCAGCTTATACAATCGCTTCTCAGGATCTCCGACCCAGGAGCCTAGCTCCACCAGCTCCTCCTTCACCTAACCAACCAAGCCAGCCAATTCCAGCTATATAATCCCCTGGAACCTTTTTAAAAATTGGCGGTACATTGGCGATCCTCCAATCTTCAGGTATTGCAGATGATTTTAATGATATTTATTATGTATTTATTTTATTACAATCTCTTATATACCGCACTATTTACAATCAGCGCGGTTTACATAAAACAAAGGACCATAACACAAGCTGTTTGGTTTTACATAGAACAGGAAAATCAACTTGGATAACATAGGGAAATAAGAACTTGAACAATTAACATATGTACAGTAAGTTTTGTACTAAGAATTAGGATACTATCTTAAAAGGTCGAAAGGTGTGGTTAAGTTGGGGTCTGGCTAATCTAAGCTTTGTACTAAGGATTAGGATACTATCTTAGATGATAGGCTAATATCGAAGAGGCATACTTAAGTTGGTGTCTGGATAATCTGGTAGTAATGGAGGAATAAGTGGAATTTGAGTGTTTTTCTGAATTGCGCTAGATCGGTGACAGCACGGATATCTGGTGGTAATGTGTTCCAACATTTTGGAGCATAGAGACTGAAAGCTCTGTTTGAAGTTGTTAATGTGCATTTTGTTGATGCCTTTGGAATTACTAGAGCGTTTGTAGATGTGGATCTTCTCGTTCAGTTAGGCGGGATGGACTGAATGAGGTCAGTTAGTGAAGAGGAAGTGATGCCATTGATGGCTTTGAATGTGAGAAGCAAGGTCTTGAACAAAAGTCTTCCATGAATGGGGAGCCAGTGGAGCTGCATCAGGATAGGCATTACGTGGTCACTTCTCGATGCTCCAAAAAGGACTCTGGCAGCGGCATTCATGGCAAGTTGCAGTGGATTTAATGTAGATTGTGGGAGACCTTGAAGAATGGCATTGGCAAAGTCGAAATGAGGTAAGATTAATGCTTGGTATATTGTCCTGAAGTCATATGGGTCTAATAAGGAGCGAAGATGTCTGAGTGACCGGATTTTGAAGTATATTGCTCTAACAGTATTGGATATATGTAGCTTCATGTCCAGACGTTGATCCAAGGTGACCCCTAAGTATCGAATTGTGGGTTTAGTTTGGAGCTCGGCTTCTTTCACTTTTATTTGGGGTGGCGGGGTGAAGCTCTGGTCTCTCGTGATAAAGAGTACCTCCATTTTCTTGTGTTGAATACGGAGGTTTTGAGACAGAAGCCACTCAGACACTGCATCAAAACATTCAATTATGGGGGAGAGGTCCATTTGCGCTGTGGAGAATGGCATGAAGAGAAGAATCTCATCAGCGTAAATTAGACAGTCCACCTTGAATGACCTGATGATATTGCAGATGGGCTGTATGTATATATTGAACATGAGTGATGATAAGGACGACCCTTGTGGTACACCCTGTCTTTGGTGGAAAGGTTCAGATGATGCTGCTCCGGTTTTTACATGTTGCCATCTTCCATCAAGGTATGATCTTCACCAGTCAAGGGCGATGCCATTGATGCCCTTTTCTTTTAGTCGCCCTAAGAGCAGACCGTGGTGTATCGAGTTGAAAGCTGCGGCGATGTCTATGAAGATAAGCACGAAACCTTGGTGGATGTTGTCAATACCTGTGATAATATTGTTGAAAAGGGTGGTAAGGAGGGTTTCAAGCCATGGAACTCCCTGAAGCCGTGTTGACAATAGTCTAGTGGGGAGGCGGTGTCGATGTGGTCTTGAATTTGTCTTTGTGCTTCTTTCTCGATTATCTTAGCTAGGAGGGGTATACTAGCTATGGGTCTGTAAGATTCAGCTTTACGTGGGTCGAGTTTGGGGTTCTTCAGAAGAGGTCTAATGGATGTTTGCTTGAGCGCTGAGGGGAAAGATCCAGTTGTGAAGGATAAGTTCATCATTCTTGTGATTAAAGGGCTGAGTTCGCTGCGTAGATCTTTTATCCAAAAGGCGGGGCAGGGGTCAGTTTGTGCAGTGGTGGTATTGAGGGCAGCGATGGTATCTTCAACATATTTCTTGGATGGTGTAGAGAACATAGAAAGGTACATTGGACAGGAGGTGTTATGTGCTGTGTATGTAGATATTTTTGTTGTTTGTAGAAGCTTAGACTGCAGGTGGTCAGCGAAATCTTGTGGGTGAATCACATCAGGCTGGCATGGTGATGGTTCTTTCGATAAGGATTTGACTAAGTTGAAAAGATCACGTGGTTTGTTTAGTGATCTTTTGAGTGTGTCAGAGTGGAAATGTTTCATTTTTGTCAGGACAGCCTCTCTGTGAGTTGATAAGTGTGTTTTGTAAGCTGTTAGGTCTTCTGTGGAGCGAGAACGACGCCATCGTTTTTCAAGTTTTCGTAGGTGTGAGAGGGAGGCCCGTAGTTCAGGGGAGAACCAAGGTGATGGCTTTTTTTTCTTTGAGATATTATTGTCATTTGGTTTTTGTGCAATAGAGCTGAGATTATTATTCCATGAGGCAATCAGGTTTTCAAGGTTGAGGGTTGTATCTTTGTAGAGAGGAAGAGTCTCTGCAAGTATGAGCTCTTTATTGAAAGCTCTGAAACTCCGAGAATTTATCTTTGAGAAATTGTTCATCATTCTATTGTTGTGTGATATGTTGTTGTTGCTAGGGATAATAAAGTTGATTAGCTTGTGGTCTGACCATGGTACTGGGGTAAGAGACGTCACAAGTTCTTTGCTTGCATCCGAAGCTGTCAGAGGCGCAAAAATCATGTCAAGGATGTTTCCCTTTGTGTGTGTGGGTTTATTGATGATTTACTTGTAACCCAGATCATCAAATGCTTCTAGGAGGGCCGAAGCATGGCTGGAGTGTAATGATGGGAGATTAAAGTCTCCTAGTATCCAGTTTGGTAAGCTGGGATTGCGAGTATTAGCTGCTAGGTCAAATATGTTGGGAAGATCATCAGTAGAGGGTGAGGGTGCTCTATATAGCAGGTTGAAAGAGCATTGATTATTGGTGATGGATAGGATGTCTAGGTTGTTTGTGCTTGTAGAGACAGTTGTATGGAACTGTAAGTCCGCCTTGGTAAGTATGAGAGCACCTCCTCCTCTCTTGTTCTCTCTATGTCGGGAGTGGATGGAGAAGTTTGCAGGTAAGAGTTGATTGAGGATTACGTTATCCACGTCCGATAGCCAGGTTTCAGTTATCATGAGTATGTCGAGACTAAGGGATGATATTAAATCTGCGATAACTGGCCATTTCTTACGGATTGACCGAGCATTTATGAGGGCACAATTTAATGCTTGTGATGGTTCCTTTTGTTTAGTTTTCTTGGAGTGCTGGAGGGCTATATGTATTAGGTGAGACTGACGTGTGTGGGTATCCCCTTTTAGGTGAGGATATGGGGCTTCTGCCCATCTTTTAGTGTGAAGTATTGGAATTTGGTGGGCTGTGTGGGATAGGGCAAGGGACTCCCCGAGCCACCATAAGAGGATCAGGAGACAGCTGATTAAGGTGGTGGTAGCAGGGGCCATTTGGATGTTACTGTTGGACTTGTAATGTGAGGCTTCTTAGGGGGTTGTCTATCTAGTTAATGTTATATAAAGGGATGTCAGAGATATTAGCGTTACTAGCGAATATTAGGTCTCTTACTGAACGTATAAATCAAATTTATAAAAACGGTGCGTTCAGTCTTAACTGCACAACTGGTAATTTTCTTAATTTATCATTCTTTAGACTTCACATAGAATAAGGACCGCAACTGTTGATTTCCAAGGTCTCAGACTCATTAATCGCAATCTAGCAGGCAAGCCTGACCAGAAATTGCTCATATCGCATCAATGATCTTTAGACAGGAAATCAGTAGTGCAGTTTTTTATCACCAAGGCAGGTATTGTACATAACAGAACAGCGAATGCTTCATGAGTCAAGCGTTAAAATAAAAATCTTTCAGGCACTTAGCTTCAAAAAACCAAACGCTATCTCTTCAGAGCATTCCAGCCCTAATCCCGACGCTCTTGCAGGGCACCGCTGAGGCGTTTCACCGCCATCGGTTTCCTCAGGGGAACGTTATAATAATACTGCTCAGTTGTTCTGTAAAAAATACATAATAGAAATGTGTGACAAGTCTCCTCCACTCTCTATACCAGAAATAAAATGATTAAAAACCCCGAGCCTACTTACTAAATCTTGATGCCGCCCGCGTTGTAGCTTATAAATAGAAGCTTTGCAGTTTCAGCCAAAAGCTTTTCCAAAAAACGCCACGCATGCGGACAACCTACTGAGGATGGACTAATATAGCTTTCTACTGGTCTCATTTCAGATTACGCAAACTTATCTAAAAAAAGTTGAATGAAAGAAGTTGAATGAAAACAGCTGCTCAACCCCCACTTCACTTTCATCAAAGTGTACGATGGTCACTCGTAGATCTCCCGATATTCATAATCTTATAACACTTCTCATATACAGGCTGCCCAATCAATCTCCTGGTTTAAACCTGAAGGGGACACCGTATTAAGTTGAAAAATCCATCGCTGCTCATTCCTTAATAAAGTTTCATCCACCGTTCTGCCACCCACACCTCTACACACGTGCTCAAGCACTATGCATCGCAATTGGAAGAAAGTATGCCCATGCTCTAAACAGTTTGGAACCTGTGGTGCTTCCAGTTTTGCACATTTCAGACGGCTTTTATGCTCCCGTAATCGAACCTTCAGAGGGCGCAGTGTTTTTCTGATGTACCATAGATCACATGGGCATCTTATTCCATACACCACAGACTTAGAGTCACAGTCCGTGTATGCACGAAACTGATGCTTAATATGTTTGTACTTTAAATTCAGACGATTCTAACATCAGTGGACACATCTCACAATGACCACAGGATTTCTGCCCTCCATTAGCCACCGGTGGACTCTCAGGGGGTAGGATAGCTGGACTCAATTTATCTCTCAGCGTCCGTCCTCTTCTCCAGACACATCTAATGCGCTTATTCTGAAGACCAGAGACCACACAAAGAATATTTTCATATTTTCTTATTATTTTCTGTACCGAATTGCTGAGTGGGGAGTATCCTGTTATCAAATTTACATGAGTTTGCTCTAAGGGTACTTGTTGAGCAGCAGAGGTGTCTTGCAATAACAGGGGCCGATGATTGTATAATGCTCTTTTATAGGCGCGTGAAACTACCTTAGACGGATATCCTCTGTTAAGAAAATTTCTAGTTAGATATTTCGCTTGGGATTTAAAATCCATAGTATCTGAACAATTTCTACGAAACCGTAGGAATTGAGAGAAAGGGAGTCCTTCTTTCTGTTGCCGCGGATGTTTACTAGCAAAATGTAGCAGGGCATTCCGATCTGTTTCTTTTCGGTACACAGTAGTTACCTAACCATTTACCCCACACTTTATCTGAACATCCAAGTAAGTAATACTCTGTTTGTGGTATATATAGGTAAACTTTATATGTGTGTCACATTCATTAATCCACTGTGCAAACTGAAGGAACATCTCCTCGGTGCCCTTCCATAGCAAAAATACATCGTCGATGTACCTCTTCCAGACCAGAATATAACTCTTGTATGGAGATTCCACTAACCAACAGGTTTCAAAATGGGCCATATAAAAATTGGCAATGGACGGGGCGCATGTTGCGCCCATGGCGACCCCTGCTATTTGTTTGTATAAAGTGCCCTCAAATTCAAAATAGTTATGACAGACTGCCAAACTTGCTAAAGCTAGTAAAAACTCGGTATGAGACTCGGACAGGTAGCTAAACAGGTAGAAAAGGCAACGGCAAAAGCTAGAAGGATGCTTGGGTGCATACTTATCGTTCACAACGGGATCCTTCCCCTCAGCACTCAAGCAAACATCCATCAGACCCCTTCTGAAGAACTCCAAGCTCGACCCAAATAAAGTTGAATCCTACAGACCCATAGCCAATATACCCCTCCTGGCCAAAATAATTGAAAAGGAAGCACCTAGACAAATTCAAGATCACATAGATACCGCCTCCCCACTAGACCATCGTCAACATGGCTTCAGGGAATACCATGGCGTTGAAACCCTCCTTACCACCCTTTTCAACAAAATTATCACAGGTATTGACAACATCCGCCGAGGTTTCGTGCTCATCTTCATAGACATCGCTGCAGCCTTCGACTCTGTACATCATGGTCTGCTATTACAGCGACTAAAGGAAAAGGGCATAAATAGCATCGCTCTTGATTGGTGCAGGTCATACCTGGATGGAAGATGGCAGCATGTAAAATCAGGAACAGGAACATCTGAACCCTTCCACCAACGACAAGGTGTTCCACAAGGGTTGTCCCTATCATCACTCATGTTTAACATTTACATACAACCCATTTTCAACATTATCAGATCATTCAAGGTTGACTGTCTAATATACGCCGATGACATTCTTCTCTTCATGCCATTCTCCACAGAGCAAATGGACCTCTCTCCACTGATTGAATGTTTTAACTCAGTGTCCGAATGGCTTCTGTCCCAAAACCTCAGGATCCAACACAAAAAACTGAGGTGCTCTTTATATCACCAGAGACCAGAGTTTCTCCCCGCCACCACATATAAAAGTTAAAGAAGCCGAGCTCCAAACTAAATCAACAATTTGATACTTAGGGATCACCCTTGATCAACGTTTGGACATGAAACTACACATATCCAACATAGTCAGAGCCATATACTTCAAAATCCGGTCACTCAGACACCTTCACTCCTTATTAAACCCTGACGACTTCCGGACAGTATACCAATCCCTAATCTTACCACATTTCGACTTTGCCAATGCCATTCTTCAAGGTCTCCCTCAGTCAACACTGAATCCGTTGCAACTTGCCATGAATGCCGCCGCCAGAGTCTTAGTTGGAGCATCAAGAAGCGACCACGTAATGCCTATCTTACTGCAGCTCCACTGGCTCCCCATACATGGAAGACTTATGTTCAAGTAAGTCCTTGCTACTCACATTCAAAGCCATCAATGGCATCACCTCCTCTTCACTAACTGATCTCATTCAGCTCATCCCCCCCAACAGAACGAGAAGAACCACATCTACAAACGCTCTGGTAATCCCAAAGGCATCAACAAAATGCACAATAGCAATCTCAAACAGGGCTTTCAGTATCTATGCCCCAAAATGCTGGAACTCATTACCACCAGGCATCCGTGCGATTACTGATTTAACACAATTCAGAAAGGCTCTCAAATTCCATTTATTTCTCCATTACTATCAGATTAACCTGACCCCTACCTAACTGTACCTCCTCCTCTCTATCTTACCATGTTAAGATAACATCCTAAATCTTAGCATACAACTCATTGTACATATGTAAGTAGCTCCAGTTTATATATCCCTATGTTATCCAAGTTGTTGCTCCTGTTCTCTGTAAAACCAAACAGTTTGTGTTATGGTCATTTGTTGTATGTAAACCGCACTGATGAGAAATAGTGCGGTATATAAGAAATTGTAATAAATAAATAATAAATAAATACGGAGAGAAATGGCTAGCAGAAAAAAGGAGGTGATAATGCCTCTGTATAAGTCTTTGGTGCGACCTCATTTGGAGTATAGTGTGCAATTCTGGAGACCGCACCTTCAAAAGGATGTGAACAGGATGGAGTCGGTGCAGAGGGTGGCTACTAAAATGATTAGTGGGCTTCATTATAAAGCATATGAGGACAGACTTAAGGATCTTAATATGTACACCTTAGAGGAAAGGCAGGATAGAGGTGATATGATTGAGATGTTTAAATATCTCCGTGGCATAAATGTTCAGGGAGAGAGCCTCTTTCAATTGAAAGCAAGTTCTGCTACTAGGGGACATGGGATGAGGGTGAAGGGAGATAGATTCAGGAGTGATATGCGGAAATATTTCTTTACGGAAAGAGTAGTGGATCCATGGAATAGTCTCCCAGTGGAGGTGGTAGAGATGAGGACAGTAACTGAATTCAAAAAAGCATGGGACCAACACAGAGGATCTCTAAAGGTAAAAAGTGGACTGTTGTAGTTGTTGATATGGAAGGACAGACTAGATAGGCCATGTGGTCTTTTTCTGTCATCATGTTTCTGTTTCTATATCACCTCTATCCCGCCTTTTCTCTAAGGTGTGCATATTAAGATCTTTAAGTCTAGATAGGCTATGTGATCTTTTTCTGTCGTTATGTTTCTAAAGTATACATATTAAGATCCTTAAGTCTGTTCTCATATGCTTTAGAATGAAGATCACTAACCATTTTAGTAGCCACCCTCTGCCTGTTTATATTCTTTTGAAAGTGCGGTCTCCAGAATTGAACAATACTCCAAATGAGGTCACACCAAAGACTTATACAGAGGCACTATCACCTCCTTTCTTCTGTTGGCCATTCCTCTCCCTATGCAGCCAAGCATCTGTCTAGCTTTTGCTGTCACCTTTTCTACCTGTTTAGCTACTTTAAGATCATCAAACACATTCACGCCTAGGTCCTGCTCTTCTTTAGTGGACAAAAGTACTTCACCCCCTATACTATATTGCTTCCATGTTTTGTTGCAGCCCAAATGCATGACCTTGCATTTTTTAACATTAGGGGGCATGTTTACTAAACTGCGGTAACGTTACAGACCGCACGTTATGTAACGTTAACGCGCTTTAACGTTACCTAACGATCGTTAACATTCCCGGCCACGGTAAACACCGCAGAGGGTGGGAGGAAGGAGTCAATGGACGGGGAGAGGCCCACTGAACTGAAGGGCTGAATCCTACCGCGAATGAAAACCTGCCGTTAGATGCACATTTGCAGGAGAGAGAAACCATTTAAGTGTCAGCAATGTACAGCATAGACAGGGAGCCCAAGAAACGTGATAGTAGTGCTCCATTTCCAGCAACAGCATAGTGCCCAAGTATGAAAGGCCACTATGGCAATGGTGCAAGTGGGGCATGGGGGGCTGCAGGTGGGACATGTAGCGGAGGCAGCTGGGGCACAGAGAAACCAGAAATCAGCATGACAGCAGCTGACAAAGGCCAAACACAATCCACCTACATCTACCTGGTCCACCCGAGCTAACAGATGCACCTGACATCCCCCCCAGCCAACCCTCCCACAAGCGGAAGGGACAGACTATTGGTAGGCGGTGATGGGGGGGGGGGGGATGCGAGGATGCTCATGTATGCCCCATGCCCCAGACCCCGCTCCCTAAGCAACCACTTACCCACACAGTGGATGGCCTGGGACTGCGCACTACCAGCACCGACAGCATATGGTCATGTCAGCATGGCAGGGGGGGGTGTGCCCGTGCTGGAGTGGGCAGTGGCACCTGCCTGCAGTGGACCTAGGCCATGCCCTGTACCAGTACATGGTGTGCAGTGCAACATAAAAGGTCTAGCTGAGGAAATGTACAGGTAGCCCCAGGGACCACCATGCATCTGTGGCAACAGTGTGGTGCAGTACACCCAGCCAGTGTGTTCAGAAGCAGAGGGTCACAGGTTCAAGCCCCATCTGTGGTTCCTGCAGAGCATGTCCCCATGTTTTGCCCTACAATGCAGATACAACAGCAACATGTGCAAAGCCCAAAGCAGCGGCGAACAGGGGTATAAACACCCACTCACACAGGCTCTACAATCCAAAGATGCATGGAGAGTCAGGCTGTGGGCCCCAGCATTGAGCTGCAGTTATCACCAGATCACTACTACTACCTCCTGCAGAGTTTAGAAATGTCGGCACTGTGATCAGGACCAGTGTGCGGTCAGGGTTGCCAACCACACCTATCTTTGCACAATGCTGCAATAGGAGTGTGTGTGTGTGTATGTCTATCCATTGTTTTGTGGCTGCCCACACCTCACTGGGCCCACAATGTTCCACTGTTACCAGCATTAGCCTGAATATGTGCATAATGAGCAAGGGTATGGCCCGGACAGGGCGGATTGGCCAGAATGCATCTTCACAGGGTGTGGGGCAATTGCTGGGACACTGTAGTGCCCGACCACTGCCTGCATGGACAAGGTGGCCACAGCATGGCATGCTGGGAGGGTACTCACTCTGACCGAGCAGTGACCATGGCATGTCTAGGTTCCCACATAGCACTCTACATTATCTGCCTCCAGTGATACTTTTGTGTTCCCATTGCTGAGGCCCCAATCACTGAGATGCCTGCTTGGTGCACATAGTTCCTCTGTGAGCATGCACTATGGACTGGCTAGTGGACTGTCTGCAGTTAGACTGTGCATGGTCGGAACACCTATACGGTGCAGTCTGATTGTGCTGTCTGCTGGTGACTGGCAGACAGTGGTGTGATGCAGTTGGGGTTTTCCAGAGCTAACCCCATCATTGCTGCTGGTCTGCTGCTGCCCCAGCTACAGGTATGGCTATGACCCACCAACACTGTCGTATGCCAGCAGGATGGAGGTTGCTTTACGGGGGCTGGGGCATCTGTCCCTTACCTACAAAAAGGGTGATGTGAGCCCTTTGGGGTATGTAGTGTATACCACTTTGACCTATAAAGGCACTGCTACACAAACCTCATGCAAGTCTGGAAACCCCTCTGCCCTGATAACAGGTGCCCATGTTAGCCACACCCTAACACGGGGTACACACTAATCTGGGTGGTGTCTGGTCCCAGAGGGCCACATGCAGGATACAGATGGACACCGAATTACCTTCAGCTGCACTGCAAGGAACACCTGTCACACACTGTCACACGCCATATCTCCTCAGAGACTCCTCAACATTTCCCTCCCGCATCTGATCTGCTCCCTACCGATTTCCCCCTTCTCTCCCCCTCCTCTCAGGCTTCCACCTGGTCCTCTTCCCTCTCATCCGCCCTGGATCTTATTGCACCTCTTCGCCCCTGGTCGTCTGCCTCCCGCCCCTCCCAGCCCTGGTTTCACCTGGTCTCCTGCTTCTTCGATCTCAGCTCCGCCGTGCTGAGCACCGATGGCGCAAGGTCCCTTCCTCACTTACTCTTTCCCACTTCCGCGCTGCGCACTCCTATTATAGAACCCAGGTGCACAAAACCAAACAGGTGTATTATTCCACTGCAATCTCCTCTGCACCAAACCAAACACGTCATCTCTATTCTGTCCTTCGCTCCCTCACTTCCCTCCAGTCTCATACTTCCCCTTCCCCCCCTACTCCTTCGCCTTCCTCTTCTCAATTAGCATCCTACTTTAGCATCAAAGTAACTGATCTTCGGCAATCTCTCTCCCATTGCCCTCCTCCTATTCCCAGTCCCCCTCCCTGCTCTCCTCCCCCTCTTTCCCAACTGTCTCATGCTTGGCATTCTTTCCATCCACTCACCTCCTCTGAGCTCCTTGCAGTTGTATCTTCCTCTAAGAAAACCTCTTGTGCTCTTGATCCCATTCCGTCTTCCTGGCTACTCATTTCCTCCTTGGCCCTTCTCCCTCCTCCCTCCAGCTCTCACATTGATCAACACTAGCCTTTCCTCCGGTATTTTTCCCCAGCCATGGAAGCACGCCCTGGTTCGCCCTATCTTGAAAAAGCCCTCACTTGACCCGTTAGTCACTGCACATTATCGCCCCATTTCTAATCTTCCTTTTCTGTCGAAAATCCTCGAGAAAGTTGTTTTTTCCCAGTTGTCCTCCTATCTTGACTCTACTCACTTTCTTCACCCCCGTCAATCTGGCTTCCGACCCGGTCACAGTGTTGAAACCGTTCTCTTGGGCTTTCTGAATGAAATCCACCCTGCTCACGATCGGGGTGACCTCTCGGTGGCAGTTTCTCTTGATCTATCAGCCGCTTTCGATCTTGTCGATCACTCCCTTCTCCTAGTCCGCCTCCGTGAAGCTGGTCTTTGCAGCACAGTCCTACTCTGGTTTCACTCCTTTCTTCACTCCCGGTCCTTCTCTGTCCGCTCTTCCCATGCCTCCTCCTCCTCTACTACCTTCGATCCTACTCCTCTTCTCTGTGGGGTCCCCCAAGGCTCGGTCCTAGCACCTCTTCTTTTCAACATCTTCCTCACACCTCTGGCCCTCCTAGTCCAACAACACGGGATATCCACCTTCTATTACGCCGATGATCTACTCCTTCTCTATCACACCTCCTCCCTTTCACCTGACCTCTCTCCTCTAAACACTTGTCTTGCTGCTGTCACCGACTGGCTCACTACTCACTGTTTACACCTCAACCTTACCAAAACCCTTGCCATGTGGTTCATCCGTGATGCCTCCCCGCCCACACTCTCCCCCTCTTTCTCTGGTTCACCAGTTCCCATAGTCTCTTCCCTTCGCTACCTTGGCGTCCTCTTTGATCCTGCTTTGACTTTCCGCGACCACGTTGCACATATCTCACAACTTTCTTTCTTTCATCTCCACCAAATCCGGGCCATCAGGCCTTTTCTCTCCACGTCAGCCCTCACCACTCTCCTCCTCTCACTCGTTATGTCCCATCTTGACTTTTGCAATTCAGTTCTAGCCGGTCTCCCTAATGTCCACCTCCGTCGTCTCCAACTTATACAAAATACAGCGGCCCGACTTATCTCTCATTCCTCCATCCGTGATCATGTCACACCTCTTCTTATCCATCTGCACTGGTTACCTATCAAATTCCGTATCCACTATAAAATTTTGGTACTCCTCCACCGGGTCCTTCACACTCATACACCCCAGTATTTGTCCAATCTTGTACACCTGCATGCCCCCACCCGCTCTCTCCGATCCTTCCACCTTAACCGCCTCTATCTTCCCTCACCCTCCTCTGCTCGTCTTCAGTCCTCCCACTCATCTGCGTTCTTCTTCCTGGCCCCCGATCTGTGGAATTCCTTGCCTTCCTCCATCCGACTTGAGTCCGAACACCCTACTTTTAAGAAAAACCTCAAGACTCACCTCTTTGCCCGTGCCTTCGACCTACCAGATCCTTCTGTGTGACCCTACTCCTCTCTGTTCCTCCCCTCCTCTCCCCGTCTCTGTCCTGTTGTATGACTCTGCTCTCTTGCTTTCCTGTCCCATAGTGTAACTTCCTTTCTTTTCAAAACTTTCTCTAAATGTACTATGTAAACCGCTGTGATGTATTTTCCTCAGCGGTATATCAAATCCAGTAAACATAAACACGTAAACATAAACTAGTAGTGATGGGGATGTACAGTAGGGCCTATCTCTAGCACCACATGTACTGCGGACCTAGTGCTGGGCACCCATCCTATTCCTCAGGGTGAACACAGAACGTGCACAATGGCATGGTCTGTAGCTACACTGTGCCAGTATCACGCACTGTCAGTTCGTCTTTCCAAGCAGAGGTACCGGAGAGGTGCAGACCCCATTTGCTTGATCAGCTGTAGACAGCTATTCAGCATGTGCATTGCATCATGGGTATTGGTGGTGTTACCCTATCCTGGCACTCAGAGCAGACAGTTTGTGCGGTGATCTGCAGTCCTTCTGTACCCAGCCATTGCTGTGACATACACCACGGAGGTATAGCCTACTGGTTAATACAATGCCATTCTCGGCAGTGTTTATGGGTTCAATTCCTCATTGTTCCCTCCTCTCATGCCTGTCCTACTCAAATAGTTTGCATGCCTGTAACAGTCATATTTTTGCAGATTTGTGCTGCCAGCCCATAATACCCTCACCACAATTGCCAACATTCCCTCGGCCCGTCTGTCTGCATCTGTCAGCTGTGCAGAGTCCTGTCTGCCTGTGCGGGCTGCCACCCCATGTCATGCACTGCTACCCTTTCCTGCATTGCGCCTCATCGTGCTTGCCTCACCTGTGCCTGATCTGCATGGCACCACCACTCCTCTGTCCATCCATCATTGTAACTACCCTTGCAACCTCCACCTCCACTGGGGGACACGTATTCCCATCGTCTGCCACCAACTGTCTTTCCAGTACTTTACATTACCAACACCCTGTGCTGTGGTACAGTTGCCCCCACCATGTTTGTCATCAGTACTGGCAGCCACAAGGGGTGCCCGTAGATATGGCAGGTCCAGCCGCTCCCAGCTCTCCCTCCTTCACTCACCTGTTCATTGCCTTTCCTGAATGCTCTTATCTAGTGTTAGGGCTACATCTGTCTCTGTTCCTCACAGGTCATGCATGTCATCCTGCAGCACCTTGCAGCCCTTAGGCCACACTAACCTAGGGCACCGTAACTTTGTTAGGCCACCTTAACCTATGGTTCCGTAAACCAGGGTGCCTTCTACGGTGCCTTGTCCAGGGGTGCCTAGTACGGCGCTTAGCCTAAGGAGCCCTACTGTATAAGGCACCTAATAAGACACCCTGTAAGGCACCTTATATGGCACCTTGTAAGGCACCTTAACAAGGCACCTTATAAGGCACCTTACTTATAATGCCTTATAAGGTGCCTTATGAGGCGCATTGTAGCGTGCGTTAGTTTGTAACATGCATTAGCTGATATGGCTTGCTGTAATGATGCACCGCCCATGCCTTTTATATGGTCATCTGTACCTTTACCGCGGAACCTAACGCGAATGACATTACCGCAGTTTAGTAAACATAACCCTAAATCTCAGCTGCCAAATTCTAGACCATTCTTCAAGCTTAGCTGGATCCCTCCTCATGTTACCACCCGGTAACAAGGTGTGCCCTTCCTGGGTGTCTACGCTATTGCAGATTTTGGTATCATCCGCAAAGAGGCAAACCTTATCCCTTCAGCCCTTCCACTATATCACTAACAACGATGTTAAAAAGAATCAAACCAAGGACAGATTCCTGGGGCACACCACTGGTAATCTCCTTCTCCTCAGAGTGAGCTCCATTTTCCTGTACCATTTGTTGCCTCCTACTCAACCAATTTCTAACCCAAGCAGTAACTTTAGGGTCCATCCCTAGGGTGCTCAGTTTGTTTATAAGTCGCCTGTGAGGAACAGTGTCAAGGGCTTTACTGAAATCCAAATACACCACATTTAGGGCTCTCCCTTGGTCCAGCTCCCTGCTCACCCATTCAAAGAAATCAATCAGATTTGTCTGACAAGACCTGCCTCTGGTGAATCCATGCTGCCTCGTATCCTGTAATCCACTCGACTCCAGAAACCTCGGTATTTTCTCTTTCAGCAGCGCTTCCAATAATTTACTTACCACCAAAGTTAAACTAACCAGCCTGTAGTTTTCAAACACATCCTTACTTCTGCTTTTGTGTAAAGGGATCACATGAGCCTCTCTCCATCCTTTGGTACTACTCCCGACTCCAATGAGGCATTGAAAAGGTCAATCAGTGGAGCTGCTAGAACATCCCCAAGTTCCCTCAGTATTCTAGGGTGTATCCCATCCGGTCCCATCGCTTTGTCTACTTTAAATTCAGCTAGTTTCTCATGAACACAGTCTTCTGAAAATTGTTCAAGATGCACCTCGCTTCTGTTCCTGTTTGTGGGTGTTTTCTGAGGTCCTGCTCCTGGTTCTTCATCTGTGAACACAGAACAAAAATATTTGTTAAGCAATTCCGCTTTATCCTTATCAGCTTCTACATATTCCTTCCCTGCACCCTTGAGTCTGACAATACCACTTTTGCCCTTCCTCTTCTCACTAACATATCTGAAAAATGTATCCCCCATTTTTTTGCATTGGCTAGATCCAAAGTAGCAAAGTAGTCAGGAAAGCAAAGATTCAAAAAGAGGAGGAACTAGCCAATGCAATAAAATGGGGGATACATTTTTCAGATATGTTAGTGAGAAGAGAGAGGGCAAAAGTAGTGTTGTCCGATTCAAGGGTGAAGGGGAGGAATATGTAAAAGCTGATGAGGATAAAGCGGCATTTCTTAACAAATATTTCTATTCTGTGTTCACAGATGAAGAACCAGGAGGAGGACCTCAGAAAACACCCACAAACAGGAACAGAAGTGAGGTGAATCTTGAACAATTTTCAGAAGACTGTGTTCCTTCTTTTTCTTCACCTTTTCAGCTATTTCTTTTGAAAACCGTAGCGGTCTCCTTTTTCTTTTTACCTTTACTTACCATTTGAACAAAAAGTTTGGTTGCCCTTAAAATATCCCCTTTCAGTTTTGCCCACTGTTTTTTTTCTACATCCTCCAGCTGTTCCCATCCTGCTAACGACTCCCTGAGGTATTGGCCCACCATGGCAAATTTTGTTTCGTAAAGTCTAAAACCCTTACTTTTGAATGGATTTTAACAGCCCTAGTCCTAATACTGAACCACACCGTCTGGTGATCACTGGATGCAAAATGATCTCCCACTATAACATCAGAAACACTTTCACCATTGGTAAGCACCAATTCCAGTATGGCCCCTTCAAGTGTGGGTTCCATTACAGGAAAGGCGGGATAGAGGAGATATGATAGAGACGTTTAAATACCTCTGTGGCATAAATGCACAGAAGAAGAGCCTCTTTCGAGTGAAAGCAAGCTCTGCTACAAGGGGACATAGGATCGGGGTGAAAGGGGATAGACTCAGGAGTAATATGCCAAAATTATTTCTTTATGGAGAGAGTGGTAGATGCATGGAATAGTCTCCCAGTGGAGGTGGTAGAAATGAGGATAAAAAAGCATGGTTTAAACACAGAGGATCCCTAAAGGAAAAAAGGGGACTATTGTAGTAGTTGATATGGAAGGACAGACTAGATAGGCCGTCTGGTCTTTTTCTGCCGTCATGTTTCCGTTTTTCTTTTCCACAACTTGCAGTGGCTTTTTTTAAATCGCGGGGACGGGATGCATTGTTTTTAATTGGGGGTTGCCATCAGATCTCACTGCTTAAAGTGCACTTCCTCCCATTAAAGCACATTTTAAGGTATCTATGTTAAACCTAAGTGGTCTAACTCATGCCTACAGTGCAGGTTTGGACATTTACACCAGCCCTAGAGCTGATGTAAATGTCCCCTTATATATCTTTGAAGTATGTGCATAAATTATAGTATTTTATAATTCACATGCATACTTGCCCATATGCGTTCCTACCGCAAAGTATGTGCCTTGATTCCAAAGCACGTACTTTTCCACTGGTTAGTATTTTATAAGGGCGTATGTGGTCACATATGTATGGAAATGACTTTATAAAATTACCTCCATATTGGCTAGTTTTCGAAAAAGGTTCAGTCTGTCAGCTTGCTATGATTGGATGCAGAAGGCACAAGATATAGTGGGCATAGTCCAATTAATGTAACATTTTTATAGGCAAGTAAACTGTATGGTGGGAAATTGAGGCTGTGCTTTACTTCAGTTTCACAAATTATGATTTGAGAAGTTTTTAGCGATAAGTTGATAAGAAGCTAATATTCAAAAGCACTTAGCCAGTTGGCAGCACTTGCTAACCGAATAAGTGCCAGCCAGTGCCAGGATAGTCAGCAGAATTCAAGTTATCTTAACTAACCACGCAGTTTAAAAAACAAAAGTCTGTCCTAACTTTGTGGTTTGCAAACTGAATATCGCCACTATCCAGATAGTGGCACCAGTCACCACTGAGTCTGAATATTCAGTGCCAAGAGCGATCTGAATGCCAACATTCAATATCCAGATTTAATTTAGCTGTTGCGGCTGGCTGACCACCATGGCTGAATATTGACCCCTAAGTGTTTAATTTGGACTTTTGAGTGGTTGGCAAGGGCTGCATAATAGACACTTCCAAACTTTGGTTCCTGAAACCTGACTGACTAGGCGGTATACCAGGACAGGGTTGAGAACCTCTGGTATAGGGTGCATTTTGGGTAGAACAGGATGTAGTTGTGATGTGCACATGCATTTTATAAAGTTTTTGAGTATACATATAATATATTTACACCTCTTTTTGTGTGTCAAACTTTGCGTGCTACAGGAGCTGCTTCTGATAGGTACCGATGTCAACTTTTTAAAATAGCAGCTTTTTGGACTGCTGGTATATCTTGTCATAAAACAGGCCCTAAAGTAAAAACTAAGTGTCTTGGGTTTTTTTGGCATATTAGTTTCTTCCTTTTTTTTTTCCAGCTTACATTGAGCCAGTTCTGATACCCTGCGCCAACAGCCTTCAGTCGCAACTACCTCTGTATTTATTTCCTCCCACTATCCTTAGTTTGGTTCTGAGGCTGGCAACCGTGCCCTAGGGCTCCTTTCCGAATTCTGCATCACAGATGCCACCCTTAACAATGACACCCTTCTCCCCACCAAGTGCAGTGAACACTGCTTCCAAAGCATCTCCAGGCCTTGTTGACCCAGTCAGCCAGAAATGGAGTGGAGGAGCAGCCTAGTGGTTAGAGCACTGGCTTGGGAACCCAGAGAACAGGGTTCAATTCCCACTAGCACTCCTTGTGGCCTTGGGCAAGTCACTTAACTCTCCATTACTCAGAAAAATCCAAGTTATCAATGTTCCTGTTTAATGTAAATTTACCAAGTTTAAGTTATAATGTAAACCGCTTTGATTGAAATGATAAAGCAGTATAAAAAAACCTGTTAAAAAAATAAAAATAATACTTTTCTCTCCTGAATAGCTAATGTTGTTCTTTGCTCTTTTGATGGAAATTAAGAAAAAATATAGAGAGAAAAACAGTGGATATGGTCATCACAAAGGAGGTACATTCATTAGTGCAGAATACGTATAAAAATCAGTCTATTATGACTTAATGTTAAAGAGACTTCCTAATAAAACTGAAAATGAAAGAAATGGAGCTCAGAAAAAGGTACATTGTTATTTAGAAGATTTGGGCTGCTCCTGCAATAAGAAATAACTGCAGTTACTTGTTGAAATTATTTTAGAAACTTGTTACTTCTTTTCCCAGGGATAGTAATTTTTTTGAGACTTTCACCACTTAAATGCATTGTTTTCTATTTATGTTGCCAGGTTGGAGGTCTACCCACCTTTCTTGTTCTTTCTTGCAATTGGTGGACTTGCCCACCCGGTAAGTTGGAGCTTATCTCTGGGTTATAGGGAATTTGCTTAGCTCTGTGTGAATGCTGCTGTTGTAACCAGTGTCTGTATGTTCTTTTAGGTTTGTCTGCTATTTTTTGTATTGTTGTTTCTGCTTTTTTTGCCTTTACTTGATCCAGTCAGCCCTGATTAAGCCCCAACCATCCCAGTGCACAAAGATGACATCACTTGCCATCCTGAAGCGACCTGCAGTGCCATGAGTGCCTGCTCGAGGAGCAGGTCATGTTCTATGGGCGAGCTCCTTGGGCAAACTCCTGGGCAATCTAGCTCTTCCTTGTGCACAACTTGTCCTTATGTGGATGCTTGTGTGGCTCCTTCCTTCCTGTTTCTGCCAGGGGTTGGTTCTCTGCATATTCGGGAGATGCAGATGCACAGTAGTCCAGCATTTGGGTGACACCGCCCATTACGAACAGCAGGACGTCCTCAGCATCCTGCGGTAGAATATCTTGCTTTGTCATCCCTATTCCTAGTCCTACTAGAGAGACTATGGCCACTTCTTTTTCCCTCAGTGTGAGCCGTTAAATGTATGTACCGTTTTGTTCAATGACCTGATTGGAGCAATGGCTTTCTTTGGTTGGTTTCATAGAAACCTGGCTCTCCACAGGAGAGGATGGCTATCTTTCCCAGACTATTCCTCCTAGTGAATCACTGGGGTGGGTCTAGCTATCTTATACTGATAACACTTGTCCATTTCAAAATGTGATAGCTCCATATTGGCGTATCCTAAGGCCCTGCTGGTCCATTTGGATCACTCAACCTAGTCATTTCACATTTTATTAGCTTACTGTTCTCAAATGCCTGCTGGTTCTTGGGGTCTTTTTCATTCTTCAGTAACCAGTGCTTATGCTCATTATCGAGTCATCTGGTGTTGGGTAATTTCAGTGTACATGCTGATAATCCAGCTCAAGTTAGGGACTCTTTTTTGTTGAACTTGGATCTCACACAGCTTGTGCATGGCCTGACTCAGTTTGGGCCACACTGTTGATCTTATCTTTACCACTCGTACGCTTGTCTCCTTTATCTACTTGATGTGGACTACCCCACTTTCCTGTACTGATCATAGGCTGGTTACCTTTGCCATTTGTTTATCCCAGTGTGACCCGCCACTCACAATCACAAAGTTCACTCAATCTCTCCATTGGGTGGCCCTTGATACTTATCTTGGCTTCTGAACAAGTTGCCACAATATCTTTTGCACAGTATCTTGACATAGTGGTGCCTCTTCGGTGTATTTCCTCTTCAACTAAGCATTATTATCCATGCTTCCATTCTGGCCTGTTACTGCTCAAACTCCAGGTATGTAGGGCCGAGTGCCTGTGGAAGAGAGCTAGAACATCGAAGGCCTTGTTGCCTATGTAAATCCAAACAAACTCAATAGAGGGCCGCAATCAGGCTAGCTAAGAGATCGTTCTTTTCCTTGGCAATTGAAAATAGCACTTTTCACACTTTTTGCCACTTTCATCAATTCTTTTTCATCATCACCTTCTCAAGGCGGCCCTTCAGCCGATTCTCAGCCAACTTCTTTCATTCCAAGACTACTGCCATTTTCAGTAGTCCCCACCTTGGAACAGACAATAATCCTCCTCTGCCTACCTTTTCCTTGTCTAGTACTTGGTTCTCTTTCTATGAGCCATCACTTTTAACTAGAAAGCTTTCAGATTGTTGAGTAGTTCATCTCCTGTCATTTGGATTCCTTTCCATCACATTGGCTGGAAAAAACAAGCTTGGGTTTGTTATCAATGCTTTATTCTTTAATTAACCAGAATCTTATGTCTGCACAACTATCACTTTTGCTAAAACAGGCTGTGATTCAACCTATTCTGAAAAAACATAATCTAGAAGCAGCACTTCCTATAAATTATTGCACAGTCTCCAACCAACCATTCTTGTCTAAAGTCATAGAAAAGGCAGTCTTTTTCCAACCCTCTGATTTCAACATTAAAACTAACATGCTTCACCCAAGACAGTCTGGATTCCATAATTTCCATATATTTATGTTTATTTACATTTGCTTGACTGCCCTTCCCATAACAGCAGGGCGGTATACAAAATAAAAAACAGCCATTACAGCACTCCTCAGTGGACTTCACAGGAATTTGGAGTCACAAATTTGGATTGGTGGTCTCTCAGCCATCTTTGACATTGTTGACCATTCATTATTTCTCTGCCATTTATTGGATATTGGTTTAAGAGATCAAGTTTTAAACTGTTTTTCATCTTTTCTACGGGAACATGTAGTAAGTCATTCCTCACATATGGGTGACATTGGCACCGACGGAACCCTTGCGGAAACATCCCCCCAGCTTTCAAAGAAAGATTTGGGAGATGCCACCATGCATGTATGGTCCCCTTACCGCCCAAGGGTGCCATCTTGCTCGGTCACCTTTTTTCTGCGGAGCTTTCGGACATCTGTCTGGCTTTTCCCTGGAAAAGTTGATTTTTCTCTCCAAGTTTCATACTCATCTCTGGTATCGCACCGGTACTCTTCCCGCCTCTGACCTCGTTGCCTCGGCGTCGAGTTTGGGTCTATTTTTGTAGTTTTTGCTTTTTTTCCTTTTCCCGGCATCATCAAGCCTTTTTTCTCCCGCTAGCAGCCCAGAGAGTCTTCGACCTCGCAGGGGTACTTTTTTCCTCTTTGGCTACCAGTGGCTTTAAGAAGTGTGATTGGTGCTCTAAAATTATGTCTTTGACCAATACATACGACTGCTGTCTCCGCTACCTTGGGCCAGACCACGACCTGGCAGCCTGCAGTTTCTGCAAAAGGATGTCTAGTAAGAGCTGCCAGCAGCAGCACGATAAGTTTTTTTTCCCCAGTGCCTCGTCTGAGGCCCTGACGTCTCGGGCGGAACCCTCTGAACCCAAGCCCCGTCATGGGTCCTCAGAAAAGGGGTCTCCCTCAAGGGAACCCAGGAAGAAGAAGAAACCCTCGAAGGCGGCGTCCTTGGACGGTTCCGACCGTCCGGGTTCCCCCTGGCCCCGGTCCCGCAGTCCGAGATGTTTGTCCGAGGCTTCGGAGAGGGAGTGGCCTGCGAAGGTACCCCAGAAGGATCCAACCACGGACTGTCCCCAGACACTATCCTCGTTGAAGATTCCCCTTCGGGGGAGCCGGCATCGGGCCTGAGTCCAGTGCCTGCGCTAAAGGCTGCAGAGCCTTCTGGTCTGGAGTCCAGAATGGTGGCCCTGGAGCGCATATTGTCTGCCTTCATGGACCAGCAGTGGGAGCTGTTGTCCAGGACAACCAATTCATCTGCCCTGACCACTGGGCCCTCGACATCCAAGATGTCCCCGGAGGCCAAGCTGATCCTTGAGGTCCTTTGGCCGCCACCTGGTCTTCATTCCATACCTTCGCAGCCCATTACTGCCTGGAAAGAGAGCCCTGAAGGGACAGTGCCTTCGGCCAGGCTGTGCTCTGTAACCTTTTCGGGGTTTAGGAAACTCCTACCCTCTGACCCTTCTATGTTCAAGCTACCGGAGTGCTGGTTTCATCGGACGCAGGGTCCTGTGGTCCATGGACACGGACTTAATTGCTGCTGCTTGCGGCTCCCCGTGAGGGAGCTCTGTTTTTGTTTTGGGCTTTTGGTAGCCTGTAGCTGGGGAGTCCCATATGTGAGGACTGACTTCCCAATTGTTCCCGTAGAAAGCGTGGTTACTCACCTGTAACAGGTGTTCTCCGGAGACAGCAGGAATCAATCCTCACGACCCTTCCTCCTCCCATTGGAGTTGCTCCTTTATTATCTTTTATTTTTGCTGTCTTTTAACTGTCATTTGACTGAGCAAGATGGCACTCTTGGGTGGGAAGGGGACCATGCATGCATGGTGGCATTTCCCAAAGGCTTTCTTTGAAAGCTGGGGGGATGCTTCTGTGAGGACTCCGTCGGCCAGCGTCACCCATATGTGAGGACTGATTCTTGCTGTCCCCAGAGAACGCCTATTACAGGTGAGTAACTACGCTTTCTTTGTGAATGTTCTTTTCAGGTACAAATTGGATAGAACTTATCCAAGCAGGAAATAAATCCTCACGTATGGGTGACGTTGCAGACGAAGCCCCTTACTGAACACTCCCAGCTTCCAAAGAAAGCTTTTGGGAGGTATGCCGTGCATGTGCGCCTGCCTTCCCCACCCACCACAGCGCCATATTCTTTCCAGTTGTCTTTTTTCTATAGAGATCCTCTAGGACATGACATGTTCCTGCAGTATGAAAAAAACATTGAATTTCTTTCCCTTGTGGCTGAGCTTTCGCTTGTTTTTTCCCACCTGCTTGTCGGTTACCCTTTTTCTTACCCTTTGGGTGTGTTGTTTTTTCTTTGTTTTTTTGTGCCTTTTGGCTTTCTTTTTCCCCCTTGAGGTTTTTCCCTCTCACGACTGTTTTTCATTTTGATTTTGCCAAGGCGATCTTTTTTGTCATGTCTAAGCTTTAAAAAATGCACCAAATGTGGCAAGACCATTTCTGTCACTGACTGCCATAATTGCTGCTTGCAATGCTTTGGACCCAACCACCAGCTGGCGTCCTGTGAACTCTGCTTGCAGATGACGCGTTGAGGGCTGAAGTGTCAGGGCAAGCAGAAGTCCTTTAGCTTATCTGATTCAGCATCCTCAGCCCCGACCCTGTCGTCCACGCCTGAGGTAGCCAAGGGAAAAGAGCAGAGGGCTCAGTCGAAGCAGAAGGTTGAAGCAGAGAGGGGCATCCCTCTACAGAGACCCCGTTCACGTCAAAAGGGGAGCACAAGGAGAAAATCTGTGTGCAATTCCATTGCAGCCCCTCTCAGGATGAGATGGAAAGTGAGGGCCAGGAACAGCTGACCAAGCTTTCCCGGCAGGAGGACCTGACCCAAACGGTGGAGTTCGTGCGCAGGAGGGCTGCTGGATGTCTCCCAGTGCTCCTATCATCGTTAAGTCCTCACTCGAGGGTTCACCAACAATGTCTGCGGCCGCAGCATCGATGTCCTCATCTATGAAGGTTCTGGAGAAACTGCCTACAAGCCTTAGAAGTTCACCTGGTGACAGCCGTGGAAGCCCTGCAGAATGCAGACTTCGCAGCATGGAGCGCATCATCACTGCACGCCTTCTAGCGGATCCTGGAAACCCTTGCCCTGCCCACCATGGCTGGGACATAAGGTGAGAGATTGGTATCGATACCGGTGGCTGAAGCCATCTCCCTCTCCAGTGTATTGGAGTCTGAGGCCCCAGGGTATTGCCATCAGTATGCCAGGCATAAGGGGGGCCATCGATGTCCAGTCTCTGAGCCACACAGTCGGTGCTCAGAGGAGATTCGGCATTATTTTGACTTCTTCTCGGAATCCAAATCAGAATGGGAAACAGAGGCGGAATCGATGATGTCGGATCTTCAGGCCCAGGATCTCTTGTCTTGAGTCCAGGGCACCCCCTGAGTCACAGCTTGGACTATGCTGCGCCTCCTGAGCCACATGGCCTCTACCATCCATGTGGTTCCCCATGCCCGCCTACACATTCAGACAGCTCAATGGTGCCTCAGCGCCCAGTGGAGCCCTTCCATCAGTCACCTCAGGAACCCCTGTCGGGGTTTCCCACGACCTTCGCCTGTCCCTGAGCTGGTGGCAAAACCCCCGAAACCTCCTCCAGTTTTGCCCTTCCAGGCCCCACAGCACAACATGGTGCTGACAATGGATGCTTCCCTGTTAGGGTGGGGAGCCCACTGCGGTGCGTTTTGCATGCAGGGGCAGTGGTCAACAGCAGATGAACTTCCTCGAGCTCTGGGCGATTCGGTGGGTCCTTAGGGCCTTCGCGGACCACCTCAAGGGGTGGTCGGTACTCATGCAGACCGACAACTGCATGGCGATGTTCTACATCAACAAGGAGGAGGGGTACCGGATCGCACTCCCTCTGCCAGGAAGCAGTCCTCCCCTGCTCCTTTGCTGTCTGTCGGGGGATATCCCTCAGGGCGGCCTACCTTCCGGACCAGGAGAATGTCCTAGTGGACAGGCTCAGCAAGATCCTTCACCCTCACGAATGGCAGCTGGATCCAGGCATGGCAGGCTGGCTGTTTCTTCGGTGGGGGACTCCAGCGATAGACCTATTCGCCAGTCCTCAGAACACGCAGCTCCCCCACTTTTGCGGGCTGGTACTGCACCCGAGCAGGGAGAGCCCGGATGCGTTCCTTCTGAGCTGGTCCTCCAGCCTGCTCTATACGTTACCTCTCATTGCGAGGACCCTCCTCAGGGCTCAGCGGGACCTCCTCATAGCTCCCTCGTGGCCTCTGCAGCCCTGGTTCCCGCTTCTACTCCAACTGTCGACGGAGCCTCTTGTCCCCCTTGGCTCTGTCCTGGGCCTGCTAATGCAGGAGAATGGGTGGGTGCAGCACCCAAACCTAGCCTCCTTATCCCTCACGGCCTGGTGATTCAATGGGTCTTCTTAGCTTCGCTGGGTCTCCTGGAGGAGGTTGAGGAGGTCCTCCTCGCGTCGAGGAGGTCCTCGACTAGACGAACCTACACCTTCAAGTGGCGTGCTCTGGGCTTCAGATCAACCCATTCTCGTGTCCCACTTGATAGGTCCTTCAGTATCTCCTTCATCTCTCGAGGGAAGGTCTGAAGAAGAACTCCGTCAGGGTGCATTTGAGCGCCATCTCGGCGAATCACCTCCCTCTCGGGGCAGCCTTTGGTCTCCTGCTTTATGCGGGGTCTCTTGCTATCCAAGCTGCCCATTCGGCCTCCCCCAGCGGAATGGGACCTGAACGTGGTGTGGTGTTCATGCAGCTTACACGTCCACCCTTCGAGCCGATGGCGACGTGCCCGCTTTGGCATCTATCCTGGAAGGTCGCCTTCCGGTGGTGCTGACCTCAGCCCGCTGAGTTAGTGAGCTCCAGGCTCTCATGGCTGATGCTCCTTACACCAGGTTCTATAGGAATAGGGTGGTCCTCCGTACCCATCCCAAATTCCTGCCTAAAGTTGTCTCGGATTTCCATCTCAACCAGGAGATAGTCCTACCGACTTTCTTCCTGAGACCTCACGCCAATCAGGCGTCGGCAGCTCTCCACACACTCAACTGCAAAAGGGCGCTTGCCTTCTATCTGCAGCGCACCCAGGCTCATCACAAGTCTGGCCGACTCTTTGTGAACTACGATCCCAATCAACTGGGGCAGGCAATCACTAAACTCACCCTCTCCATTTGGTTGGAGGACTGCAACGCCTTTGCTCACACAAAGTCGGGTGCCCCGTTAGATCGTCGAGTCACGTCGCACAGGGTTTGGACCAAACCTGTCTCCATGGCCTCGCTGTGCTCCGTGCCCCTGATTGACATCTGCCAGGCGGCGACATGGTCTTCAGCGAGCACCTTTGCTGCACACTACTGCCTGGAGAGGAGGGTCCCGTCGGGACAGCACCTTTGGCCAGGCTGTACTCCTTAATCTGTTCGGGGTATAAACCCAAATGCATGACCTTACATTTTTAACATTAAATTTCAGCTGACAAATTCTAGACCATTCTTAAAGCTTAGCTATATCCTTTCTCATGTTATCTGTACCTTCCTGGGTGTCTACTCTATTGCAGATTTTGATATCATCCGCAAAGAGGCAAACCTTACCTGACAGCCCTTCCGCTATATCACTAATAAAGATCAAGATCCTCTTGCAATTTTCCACAAGCCTCATGGATTTTAACAACTTTAAATAGTTTTGTGTCATCTGCAAATTTGATAGCCTCACTCATTATTACATTTTCCACGTCATTTATGAATATGTCAAAAAGCAGCGGACCCAGCACAGATCCCTGGGTAATCCACTATTCACCTTTCTCCGTTGGGAAAATGGGCCATTTAGCCCTACCTTCTGCTTTCTACCTTTTAACCAGTTCCTGATCCACAATAGTACACTGTCTCCTATTCCATGACTTTTTAGTTTTGCCAAAAGTCTCTGATGAGGGATCTTGTCAAAGGCTTTCTGAAAGTCCAGATACACTATATCAACAGACTCACCTTTTGTCCACCTGTTTATTCACACCTTCAAAAAACATAACAGATTAGTAACACAAGATTTTGCTTGTCTAAAGCCATGTTGAGTGTCCCCCATTAAAACATGACTATCTACGTGTTCAGTAATTTTGTCCTTTATGATGGTTTCTATCATTTTTCCCAGTACTGACATCAGGCTCACTGGTCTGTAGTTTCCCGGATCACCCCTGGAACCCTTTTTAAAAATTGGCATTACATTGGCGATCCTCCAATCTTTAGGTATTGTTTACAGATGATTTAATGATAGTTCACAGATTATTAATAGCAGGTCTGCAATTTCATATTTAAGTTCTTTCAACACCCTTGGATGTATACCATAAGTGCATGCAGAATTTTGCACTTGGCCACATTAAATTTCATCTGCCATTTGGACGTCCAGTGTTCCAGTTTATCAGGGTCCTTTTAAAGTTTTTCATAATCTTTTTGTGTTTTAACAACTTTGAAGTATTTTGTGTCAGTTGCAAATTTGATCACTTCACTCATTATTCCCATTTCCAGGTAATTTACGAATATGTTAAAAAGCAGCGGACTCAGCAGAGATCCTTGGGGTACTCAACTATTCACCTTGCTCCATTGAGAAAATTGGCAATTTAGCCCTACTATCTATTTTCTCTCTTTTAACCAGTTCCTGATCCACCATGGTACACTGCTTCCTATCCCATGACTTTTTAATTTTGGCAGGAGTCTCTCATGAGGGACCTTGCCAAAGGTTTTCTGAAAATCTAGATACACTGGCTCACCTTTATCTACCTGTTTATTCAGACCTTCAAAAAAATATAAGAAATTAATAAGCCCTCCAGGCTTTGAGCAGAGCAGAAACTACTGCAGGAGAATAGTTCTTGCGCATCAGCAGACGCCCTCAAGAGCCAAGCCATAAACAAGGAGGGAACTGAGCCCTCCAGGACAAATTTCCCTTTATGCAACCAGCCCTGAGATGGGGCAGATGAAGAGGAGTAACCTGCAGGAACCGCATCAGGTCCCTGAATCACATTCTTCTCGTCCAAAGGAGCACCACCGCAACAAGCCAGTCCAGATGGTACTCTGCACCAAAACACATACCCCAACAGCAGCCATGGAGAAGACAGATAAAACAGGCTTATTTTTAGTCGCCAAAGGTGGCAAATAACTTTGTACGGTAAATGTTTGCAATTAGCAGAATGAAGTGGATTGAGACCTTTGTGAGCTGCATGCATAGATCCCTGTAGGAGCTATCTGTCATGAAGTGCCAGGCTTACAGTAGTTGTGAAATTCAGCTTTAAATGATTGGGTCTATGTGTCTGCATCTCCTAGCACCACCATTGCAATCTCAGCAGTGAGCATAGGAACAGAGTAGATACAAAACAGAATTAAAAGCTGCTCCCTGGAGAAACGAGAGTGTGGGGTGAAGCAACACTTCTGCAACTGCCCACCATCCTCTTCGCTGCCTCTTTTAGGATTGGTTCAGGGGAGCTTTGTGTTAGAAGCTGGTGAGGTCCGCATCAGGTAGAGAGATGCTTCAGAGCCCAAAGAAATCATTAGAATCCTTTCACATGTCCAAAATATCCACAAAGTTTGCTTCTTCAATAATAAAACATTAAACTAATTCTTTCTGTACTGTGTCTGCCATGCCATTGGAGCTGGCTGTAGTTTCCCAGCTGTCGGTCACTGCATTAAACAAAGGTTGTACCATGTGTGAATGACACTATTTCAGACGTGCATGTAACGTTGAGAACAATTTTCAAAACGTCTTACACAAATGAATACCGCAGCTGTCTGCTGCCTCAGGGTCTGAAGAGACGGATGGAGAGCAGCCTTGCTGCCTCAGGGGAACATGGCAGGGAAGGAGTAGCCTGCTGAGTCTCCCTTCCAGGCTCATGAAGTCTTTGTGAGCATGTACAGCGCAACATGGGCCCTTAGAGGAGTCTGTGAATGGTCTCTCCTGACGGGCCAGTAGAAGTTATTCTTGCAGGCATTCAGGATCTTGCTTCATATCCACAGGTAGCACATTAATCTGCCACTGTTTACTTTTCAGCGGACAGCCAGTGTACTGGGATTGAGCTGGATAATTGGACGGGGTCTGTTTGCCTATGGTTACTACACAGGAGGTGAGTGTTGCGCAGACTAAGGGGGTCTCTGTTTGTACTGATAAATGCAAACGTTGTCATAGGTATAGAGCATTTCAGCCCATTGAGCACAACATGTCACAGCAGCTTTTCACATGTATTCAGATACGGTATCTCCCAGCTCTGGGTGTGAGTGAAAGGTTTACCCTAGCGAATGGAGTGGATAGACCTCACTGTCCTGGGAAGAATTGAGAAAGCTTTAGGAGTAACAAAGCTTCCAAAGAGAATACCCTAAAGAGATACCTGGCATGAAATCCAATTAGGAATGAAAATAAGAAATGATAGTGGGGGGATAGAGAGAGAGGGTCAGGGAAGGAGTAAGGACAAATGTGAGGAGGGGGCACGTATCAGCCCTGTGGAAAAAAATGCAGAAAGGAAGAGAACAGCACAGCTGGGGAGAGACAGAGAAGAGGGGTAGGACTGGTGAGGGACAGCATGGAGAGAGCATAGCAGTGAAACAGCAGGGAAGTTGAGAAATGAAAAGAGAAAATATAGGTACTATATCGCTCATTGCTGTAGCACTACAGGACATGTACAGTATTGTGTAGACGCCCCTAGGAGATGGTGCTTATGGTCTAGTCAGTACTCTGGGTAAAACTCTAAAATTTGGTTTACTCTGCTGCAGCTGTGACACAGTACTGAAAGAAATCCTACAATTTATGCATAGAATAGTACATCTCTTATTTATAGAGTTTTTTCCCCGGATATGTCTTAATGTTTTGAGAGTCGAGGATCCTGAAAAGAGCATCCTTCCTATGACCAGAGTGCAGACATCTCCCTATACTGCAACCACCCACTCCTACCTCTTGTTCATGCGGCAATTATGTGTAATTCTGTAACATTGTTTGTTTTGCTTTCAGACCCGCAAAAGAGGCGCCGAGGTGCCATCAGCTCTGTTGCCCTGATTGGGTTGTTGGGTACAACAGTTTGCTTTGCCTTTAAACAACTGGCCTGGTCCCTGAACTTCAAATCCTGCCACTAAGAGAACGGAAAAGAGCAGAACTCAGCAGACAGGACTAATTCAGCTTTGCATGCAATATATCCTTAACTTCCACTTTTCTGGAATGTGCTTTTCTAAATAAAATAGCCAAGTAATGTTGTTCCAACTTTATTTTAAAATTCAAAAACTGATGTGTTTACAAATTTGAGACGTCTTTATCACTCTGATGCCATGTTGCAAGGGCGCATTTGTTATCATGTTTTAAAACTCTCATTACACTTTTGCTACATGATGAAGCTATTCACACTGGGGCATGTTTAATAAAGTGCGCTACTGGAGTAGCATGGTGTTAGCATGCAGTATCGGTGTCATGCTAAAAAATAGCACAGGGCATCTGGGCTAAACACCTGGGGACTGAGAGGATGGGGGAGCTTCCTGTGTGCTCCAGCTAGTCCGTAGTGTTAGCTGCCTGCACTAAGTTGGCGTCGCACAGGTAGCGCAAGTGCAGCTAACCATTTGCTGTGCTAAAGTGTGACTGTCCTGCGCTAACTGCAGGGAGACAGATATTTTCTTTCCTAATGCCTACATGCCTGTTAGCATGTAACTGCAAACCACTGTGATACACACAGCAAAGGGCGGTATATCAAATGCATAAACCATACAATTGTTACCATGGTGTTAGTTAGAAGCCCCACGCTGGTAACACATGTTACTGGTGTGAGACTTAATAAACATGCCTCACTGTGTTGAATTCAAGTTGTCATTGAAAAGAAAAGTGAACCTCGCTGCTTTGTGGCACATCAAATGTTTCCTTGGGAGTTATATAAGAGACGCTCTACTGGGTCAGAGTAAAATCCATCCTGTTTCCAACGGTGGCCAGTTCAGGATACAAGTACCTGTTAGGTTCCCAAAAGCTTCCATGCTGCTTGTCCAATGAGTAAGCAGTGGATTTCCCCAGTCCTCTTTAATAATGGTTTATGGATTTTTCTTCCAGAAACTTGTCCAAACCTCTCTTAAATCTACTACACTAACACCTTTTACTACATCCTCTGGTAATGAATTCCAGAATTTGATTATGCGTTAAGTGAAAGCGTAATTACTCACCTGTAATAGGTATTTTCTGTGGACAACAGGAATATGTCCTCATGTATGAGTGACATCACCAACTGAGCCCCGTGTGGGAATGCTCCCCAGCTTGATTAGACTATAAGCTCTGATGAGCAGAGACTCTGTCTTACATCTATATGTACAGTGGCATCTATGTATGCCTTGTGGCATTATACAAATGCTTAATAGAAGTAGCAGTAGCAGCTTCTATTGGAAGCTTTTGGGAGGCTCCACTGCGCATATGCTCCTGCCTTCTCACCTGCTGCAATGCTGCCTTCTGCAGTATAATATGAAAGCTAGAGCAGAAGACAACTCCTTAGGGAGGTGGGAGAGTTGTGAAGACTTATTCCTGCTGTCCACAGAAGACACCTGCTGCAGGAGAATAGCTACACTTTCTCCAGGAACAAGCAGGAAGTCAGCCCTCACATATGGGTGACGGTGCTGATGGAGCCCGCGCAGAAGCCTTTCCCCAGCTTTCAAAGAAAGCCTTTGGGAGATGCACCACGCATGCGTGTTCCACTTCCCGCCCAAGGGTGCCATCTTGCCTCAGTCTTCTTTTTTACGCGGAGCCCATTGGACATTTGTCCAGTTTCCCCAGAAAAAAGTCAGATTTTTTGTTGTTAAGTTTTGTCCAGTTCCTTCCTGCCCCAGAGTCAGCTTGCCTCTGCGTCGCTCCTCGGGTTCGTCTATTCATTTTCTCATCGAGGTGTTCCTCGACCAGCATTCATGCCCTTTATCAGCTGAAGGACCCCCTTTTTCCGATGGCCTCCAGTGGTTTCAAAAAGTGTGACTGGTGTGGCAAATTGATATCATTCACCCACCCACACGACTGCTGCCTCCGATGCCACGGCCCGGAGCACAATGACTCCGACTGAGAACTCTGCAGAACCATGACTTCGAAGGCCTTAAAGAGAATCCATCAGCAGCAGGAAAAAAAAATTTCAGAAGTCAGACTCCGGTGACACCAGGGCCCTTTCCCAATACCTTGGTGCCTCCTTGGAGACCCATGGCTGCGGTTCCGCTGAACAGAAATCCCTGGAGTTGGAGCACAAGAAGAAGAAACCTTGAAGACCCCCTTGGAGGATGGATCCAGGAAGAAGGGGAAATCCCACCCTAGGAGTGAGTCTGAGGAGTCGGGGCAGGAACGGCCTTCCAAGCTGCCCCATAAGGAGTCATCACCACCTGCCGACTGGCCTCTGACCTCCAAGGTCATCCTTATTGAGGACTCCCCCTCGACAGTACCGGCGCTAGGCCCGAAATCCTTGGTGCCCGTGTCGAAGTCTGTGGCGCCAACTGTTATGGAGATCAGAATAGCAGCCCTAGAGAGGAGTATATCTGCCCTCGTGGCCATGCAGCAGGCATTCAGGTCCAGCTCATCCGGTTCATCCGCCCTGACGATGGGACCCTCGACATGGAGCCGGTCCTCAAGTGCCACTAGCCTTGAGAGAGCCCCTGGCCCCAGACGAGTTCCTGGTCCCGTTCCTCAGCACACCAGTCCTCCCAAGCAAGTGCCCACAGCTCAGACAATCATCTAGAGGTCGGGGACCGCCGGGAGTGGTCCTTGACTGAGGTGATTGTGTGGCATTGGACTCGTACTCTGACTTCAAGGATGAAGTCCCCGGACACGAGGTGACACAGAGATGCTTCCTCGGACCTGTCTCCCCCTACGCCGTTTATTGCCCAAGGAGGTTGCATTCCTCAATTTGGTGTGGGACATGGCCAGGCCCTCACTATTGAGACTGAGGCAGAGGAGGACCCCTGCACCGAGGAATTGGAGCTACTCCAATACGAGGCACCCCCCCGAAGGAAACCCTTACGGTCCCAGTCCCCTGATCCTTGACTGCCTCCTCTTCCGGATGTGGGAAACACTGGCATCGGTGCCAATTGTTAGTAGGCACCTCAATGCCATCTACTGGGTATGCCGAAGCCCTGGATTTCAAAAAGCCCAGCTTCCCCACAACTCCATGGTTGTACAGTCAGCCATGCTTAAAAATCCAAAAAAACTCATTTGTCTGTGCCACCCAGCAGGGAGACCTGAACCTTCGATGCCCTTGGCCAGAAAGCCTTTCAGCACTCAATGTTAACATACCAGATCCTGTCTTACCAGCTGTACACCGGCATGTGCCTGAAGGAACTGTCGAAGAGCTTGGTGGATTCTCAGCAGGTCTCGATGGGAAACCCCTACAGAGGTTCAAGACCCTGACCTCGGTGGTAAAAGAATGCTCAAAGTTTTAGTCCCAGGGTGGCTGCCACAGGCATCGGGCGCGATGCCAGGCATGGCTGCAGTCATCCGACCTGAAACAAGGGGTGCAGGACAAACTTATTGGTGAACCTTACATAGGAGAACACCTATTCGGGAAGCTCATGGTGGACAAGGCAGCGGAGATAGAGACAGAGTATGTGACGAGAACCAGGCTCACAAAGAAGACCTCTGTGCAATCCTGGAAGAAAGTCCCAAGGAAAAAACCTTTTTCCCCAAGGAAGAAAGGGTGCTTTGGTGGTACATCGCACTTCCAGGCCTTCCCGGCCTCTCAACAAGGCCAGCAACAAAAAGGCCAGGGACATGGTCCCAGAAAACAAAAGGCCCCCCAGCTCTGGCCCAGCCTGGGAGAAGCATTTGACTGCCTGGGTGTGCCCTCCCCAGCCCCAGGGGGTCTTCTGCTGCCCACAGGAGGGGGGGGGCGCCTAACCCTGTTTGCCCACAGGTGACAGCCATCACCACCGATACCTGGGTACTACAAGTGGCCAAGGAGGGCTACCTCCTCCACCTACAATGGGCACCTCCCTCGTACTACCAGGAGAACCCACCAGGCCTGTCCTTCATCAGACCTGCTCCTCACCGAGCTAGCAGGCCTAATCAATGACAAAGCAGTGGAACCAGTGCCAAAATATCTCTGGGGCACAGGCTTCTTTTCCAGGTATTTCCTTGTCCTTAAGAGAACAGGGGACCTCAGACCCATCCTGGACCTGCGAGAGCTCAACAGGTTTGGGGTGAGGGAGAGGTTCAAGATGCTCTTCCTTGGGACACTACTACCATTCCTCCAGCAGGGAGATTGGCTATGCTCCTTAGACCTAAAGGATACCTACACTCGCATCCTAATTCATCCTAGCCACAGAAAATACCTCTGGTTCGTGGTGGGGGGACAGCACTGCCAATACGGGGTGCTGCCCTTTGGTCTGGCCTCATCACCAAGTCTTCACAAAGTGCCTCGCAGTGGTCGCAGCCCAACTCTGGCTCCTCCTCCTTCCCTTATCTCGACGACTGGCTTATAAAGGGGGACATGGCTGCAGAAACACAGGTGCACCATCAATGCCGTTCAGCACCTGGGATTTGTCGTACACTATCCCAAGTCCCACCTCACTCCAGCTCGGTGTCTAAAATTCATAGGGGTGTCGCTAGATACTCTCCAGGCAAAAGCCTTCCTCCCTTGGTAGAGGTCAGAATGCCTCATGGAGTTGGCCACAGAGGTACACTGATGACGGATGCTACCTGCCTGGCTCCTTCTCTGTCTGTTGGGACACATGGCCTCCATGGTCCATGTGACCCTATCTGCCCCCCTGCACATGAGGGCAGCCCAGTGGTGCCTCTGCTCTCAGTGGACACAAGCCACAGGCAGGCTCAGGGACAGAGTGAAAGCGACCCGTCAGCTGGTGGACTGCTTCGAATGGGGGCAGATTCCACATCACCTTCGGGCACCCACCCCCCAGAGGGTCTTCACCATTGATGCCTCCCTACTGGGTTGGGGAGGTCATTGCGAGGAACTCCTGACACAAGGTGGCTGGTCCCAGAAGGAATCCCAGATGCAAATCAACCTGCTCGAGCTCCGGGTCCTGTTCCTGCTTTCCAAGCCTTCTGCCACCAGCTACATCATCATTCGGTGCTGATCCAGACCGACAACCAGGTCACAATCTTCTATGTGAACAAACAAGGGGGAACAGGTTCGTACCCCCTCTGCCAGGAGGCAGTAGCCCTCTGCTCCTATGTAGCATGCAAAGGGATGTTCCTAAGGGTGGTGTACCTCCCAAACCAGGACAATACCCTGGCAGACAAACTGAGCAAGGTCTTCCAGCCGCATGAGTGGTGCCTGGATCCATTGGTAGCCTCACAGTTGTTTTGTCTCTGGGGCGTCCCCTCAATGGACCTGTTTGCCAGTCCAGACAACATGCAGTTGCCCCAATTCTGCTCTCGCCTGCTGCACCTATCCCGGGTGACAGCGGATGCATTCCTCATTCTGTGGACAGAAGGCCTCATGCACGCCTTCCCACCAACACTGCTAAGACACTATTCAACGTCCAGCATGACAGAGCATCACTAATGCTGATAGCCCCTTGAAGGCCCTGGTTCCCACTGCTCCTCTCCCTATCAACGACGTCGCCGATTTCTACTGGGTCAGGCTCCAAGGCTACTCTCACAGGAGCTACTCTCCTACACCCCAACCTGGGGCCCCTGTCACTCACGGCTTAGCTGCTGAAAGGGTAGCGTTAGTCCCCTTCAACCTCCCATGGGACATGGAAGTGATTCTTCTGGCGTCTCATAAGACCTCCACAAGAAGGGCATATGCTTTCAAGTGGCTCACCCTTTGCAGGTCTCCATGGTGTTTTTACAGGTTCTCGGTAGTCTGTAGTTGAGGAGTCCCATATGTGAGGACTGACTTCCTGCTTGTTCCCAGAGAAAGTGTAGTTACTCACCTGTAACAAGTGTTCTCCAAGGACAGCAGGAATCAGTTCTCACAATCTTCCCTCCTCCCCTTAGAGTTGCTTCTTTACCATATTTTATTTTTGCCATCTTAGCTATGTCAGAGGCAAGATGGTATACTTGGGTGGGAAGTGGACCACACATGCGTGGTGCATCTCCCTAAGGCTTTCTTTAAAAGCTGTTGAGATGCTTCAGTGTGGACTCTGTCAGCACCAACGTCACTTATATGTGAGGATTGATTCCTGCTGTCCCCAAAGAATACCTGTTACAGGTAAATAACTATGCTTTTTCTGTAGACACTCAGGAATGAAATCCTCATGTATGGGCCTCCCAAGCTACAGGCTACCGAAAACCACAGGAGGCCAAGAAGCCCAACAGAACTGGAGAATCCCAAAAACTTCCAATAGAAGCTGCTACTACTAATAATCAGCACTGTACATACAGATTTAAGACACAGTCCCTGCTCATCCAAGCTTATAATCTAATGAAGATGAAAAGGCAGCGCAAAATTGGGGACTAGAGTATGGCAAGATACACATAAGTAGTAAAAGCTGGGGAGCATTCCTGCGTGGGGCTCTGTTGGTGACATCACCCATATGTGAGGACTTATTCCTGCTGGCCATGGAAAACACGTGCTACAGGTTGAGTAACTATGCTTTCACTTAACGCATAGTCAAAATCTGGAATTCATTACCAGAGGATATAGTAAAAGGTGTTAATGTAGTTTATTTATTTAACAGTTTTTATATACAGTCTTTCTTCAATTCAAGACGGTTTACAGTGAACATAACGTGACAGTGTGTTTCAACTGTTTACATAGAATGGAACTTCTTAACATGAGTAACATGGCATAGACAGATGACTTTGTACATACAGTCTTTATCTCGTGTTTTTGCTTCTGCAGCAAGCTTCTTCTCAAATTCTCCCTTTGCCTGCCTTATCAATGCCTTGCATTTGACTTGCCTGTGCTGTTGCCAGGTTTTGTCGTTTGGCTTTTTCCATTTCCTGAAAGATGCTTTTTTGGGAACAACAGCCTCTCTGACCTCACCTTTAAACCATGCTGGCAGTTTTTTGGACTTCTTTCCATTTTTCTTAAAGTGTGGAATACAGCGGGTCTGGGCTTCCAAGATAGTATTTTTCAACAATACCCAAGCTTGATGTAAGTCTTTAACCTTTGCAACTGCTCCTTTTATTTTTTTCTTAACTATTTTCCTCATTTTATCATAGTCTCCCTTTCAAAAGTTAAAAGGTAGTACTGTGGATTTCCTTACAATCCCTCCTCCACTAATTAAAGACAGTGACTTTGGCCAAGCCATACTTCGGTACCTCTTTGGGACTTAGCTACACCTCCTTCAGTTCATTCATACAGGCTACCCTACTGCCGACTTGAGGAGAATGTGCTGGGGATGCAGAGTCTCCCTGGACTCCCCATGTTATTCTTGGGGACATGCAATGAAGCTACAGGGTAAACTATTTTAAGACTAATAAAATATTTTTTCACTCAACGTGTAATCAAACTGGAATTTGTTACCAGAGGATGTAGTAAAGGCTGTTAATGTAGCTGGGTTTAAAAAAGGTTTGGACAAGTTCCTGGAGGAAAGGTCCATAAACCATTATTAAGAAGGGACCCAGGATATCAATGCTTGACCCAGTACAAGCATTGTGGAACCTGTGTCTTTTGGGGAAACTGCTAGGTACGTACGGCCTAGATTGGCCACTGTTGGAAACAGGATATTGGGCTTGATGGACCTTGGTCTGACCCAGTATGGCATATCTTATGTTATGTTCTTATGAATGTTTTTTTCTATGTTTTGACACACCCTGCTCCTCACTCAGGTTTTTCTGGTAGCCTGGAGCTAGGGAGTCCCATATGTGAAAACTGCATTCCTGCTTGTTCCTGGAGATAGTGTAGTTACCTGTAACGGGTGATCTCCAGGAACAGCAGTAATCATTTTTCACAACCCACCCTCCTCCCCATAGAGTTGTAGGGGTTCTTCTTTCTTTATTTCTCAACTATAAACCTCATTGAGGAGAGCTGCTGGGAGGGCAGGCACAGAGGTGCTGAGGGATGCTCCCAAACCCTTCCTTTTGGATGCTGGGGAGTGTTCCCTTGCAGGCTCCATCTGGGGACAACATCCATATGTGAAGACTGATTCCTGCTATTCCCGGTGATCACTTGTTACAGGTGAGTTACTATGCTTTTTCTGATTGTGGGGTAAACAAAGTAGCAGTCTCTGTATAGACGGGTCACTATTACTGTCCGGCACTTTGTGAAAACTCTGGAAGCCGAGGACAAGCCAAAAGGAAGAACCCAATGCTGAGAAACATGAAGCAAAGATATTTCCAGTGGGCATGGTGTATTAGAATATGCGCATAAGCATCCCTGAGGTTCAGTGATGCTAACCAACTGTGCTTTTGGATCAGTGGTAGAATAATCTCTTTTATCTTGAACTTGTGTTTCACAGCATAAAGATTCAAGTTTCTGAAATCTCAAATAGGCCTCAATCCTTAACTCTTCTTCCTCACATCGAACTATCCTGGAAGGTCTCTGTTCACAAAACACTAATTGGTTAGTTGTACCACCTATTTTATGAGCATGTCTTGAGGCCGTGCGTCACACAGCAGTCTATTTTTTAGCCCCTTGTGGAATATGCTTCCTACATCTCTGCGGATGGTTTCTTCATTGTGAAAATTTAAATTACTTTTGAAGACCCATCTGTTTTCCATGGCCTTTTAGGGGATGACATGATAGGGAGGGCTGGATACTAGACTGTTTTTAGATTTTAGAATTGTAAACCACTCTGTTACCTCATAGCAGAGAGATAAACATAAAGGGGGAATAGAAACCTTGGCCGCATTGTGCAGGAGGGACAAATTCTACAGCTCTGGATTCCAGTAGAGATTGAAGTTCCTTTTCATAGAATGATGGAGTGCTGCTAGGAAAGAAAGAACCGGGGGGGGGGAGGGAATGCTATCAGCAAATCTGAAGCAACCGTTTAACCTTGGTGCGCTTTTTGTTGGGTGGGTAACAGGATTTGTGCACTGTTATGCATCCTGGAGGAGTGCTAGAAGAGGCACAGTCAAAACATGTTGCTGCTGGCTTCTGAGTCCTGCAAAATTGCTGAAAAGTCTGTTGGGTGGCTTGGTTTCTTTAAAAACTTTTCTGCCTTTGGTGTTCTCTCTCTCCCAGTGGTGTGCTATGAGGACCTGGAAGGGAAGGAATTACAGCAGTAGTGATTCCTGAGGCTGAGAGCTCCAACATCATGACAAGAATAAAGGTTCCCATAAAGAAATGCAAAAAAATACCCCACTTCTGTCTCACTGGCAGGGAGTTGCAGCTATGAAGGAGCAGCCCTGAGGAGAAAAAGAAACATTTGAGTGTTAGGAGAAGAGAGAGAGCTGATTACTTATGAAGCATGCCACAGAAAGAAGAAAACTGAAAGCAGACTGTTAGGAGGCACAAGACTGTGCAAGCATGGCTCGGTGGTGAACACCCCCCCCCCCCTCCCCCCCAAATTCTTAATAGCTGAAAGAGCTCCACAAAATGGATCAGCCCCGAGGCTTCACCATCAAGTGTGCCTGCATCTCCCCTGTTGTCCACAGAGAAACACTCATCTCTAGGAGACCATCCCATGTGTCTACCACTCTTTCCATAAAGAAACATTTCCGTAAATCATTCCTGAGTTTATCCCCTGTCAAGATTCAATTGATCAAGGCCCTTGTCTTCACACAGTCTCAAGTGCTTCAGCTTCCCTCCCACTGAAGAAAGAAGATTTTCCAAAAAGGGCCCAATTTTCAAAGGCATTTACACGGCTAACTTTCCTAGTTACCTGTGTAAATGTCTTAGGGAATTTTCAAAGGCACCTACACAGGCAGTGCCTTTGAAAATTCCCTGGTTTGTCCCTTACATGCCCTGATGCTATGCTTCGGGGGGGTGTCGGGAGTATTACGGGGTGTCGCAGAGGCAGGCCATGGCGCTACCTGTATAGAACAGATTTTCGATGCTACACAGTGCTCTGCGCCTTAAAGATAAGCGAGGGAAACCCTCACCTATTTGTAAGGTGTCGGGGCTAATCATGTAGCATCGAAAATCCATGCTACACAGGTAGCTCCTGGAGCCTGCTAGCTGTGCGGCGATACCTGGATTTTCGATGCTGGGGCCACATGGAAAATCTGGGTTAGGCGGGAGGGGGTGGTCTGTGTGCCTATGCGGTGCATAGAACTGCCCAGATCAAAATCGGGCCCAAAAGGTTTGTGCCAGAAGGCTTGATTGCAAGGGGTGGCCTCGATCCCAGATTACTAAGATTTATTTATTTATTTGTGATTTCTTCTATACCGCACTATTTATCATCAGTGCGGTTTACATGTAACCAAAGTTGTACAATGTATAACAGTCTAATATTAACATTTACAAAGAACAAGGAACTTAAACATGGAGAATGAGTGAACTATATACACTATGTACAAATTAGAATAATAGTCGACATGTTTATCTTTAGTACAGGTTGACGGGATAGTTAAAACGCAGTAATTATGGCATGGGGTACATTACTCTGTGGGAGTCGCAATGGCTCAGGATAAGGAGGGTTAGGTGATAGTAATGGAGAAGTATTGTAAGAAGAGATAGTGTTTGATTCCCTTCCTGAACTGGGGGAGGTTGGTTATGGCACGGATATCTGCAGGGAGGGAGTTCCAGCAGGAAGGTGCAAAAAGAGCAAAAGCACACTTACTCGTCTTTGAGCACTTGATGGCTTTTGGTATAAGGTGTTGCAGGCTATTGATCTTCTCGTTCTGTTAGGGGGGTAGGGTGTACAAGGTCTGAGAGGGAGGTGGATGTGCATCTGTTAACTGCTTTAAATGTCATTATTAGTGCCTTGAAGGTGATCCTGCAGTGGAAAGGGAGCCAGTGCAGATCCTTCAAGATGGGGGTGATATGGTCTCCTCTTGACGCCCCGTAGAGGGTTCTAGCTGCAGTATTCATCGCGAGCTGTAGGAGTTTAAGCAAGCTCTTTGAGAGGCCGATAAGAATGGAGTTGGCATAATCAAAAAGAGGCAATTTTAGGGCTTGAAAGACAGTTCTGAAGTCGTTTGGTTCAAGAATCCGTTTCATCTGTTGTAGGATCCGAACTTTGTAGTAGTTTGCTTTAATAGTATTGCTTATCTGGGCGTGCATGTCAAGGCACTGGTCGAGTATAATACCCAGGTATCGAATCATCATCTTGGAAATGAGTTCAGCATTGCGGACCAAAAGTGATGAGGGTGGGGAGAACGTCTGGTCTCTGCTGATAAAGAGAACCTCCGTCTTCTTAAAATTTATTTTGAGTTCTTGAGATTGTAACCAGTCTGTGACAGCGTCGAAACATGCAGAGAGTTGGGAGAGGTCTGGTTGATCTGTGGATATTGGGGTGAACATTAGGACATCATCAGCATATACTAGACAGGTAATATTGAATGACCGGATAAGGTTGCATATTGGTTGCATATAGATATTGAACAATAGGGCTGAGAGGGATGATCCTTGCGGAACCCCTTTCTCTTGTGGGAAAGGAGTGGATATAGATGGACCAGAGCGTACATATTGCAGTCTATTGTTGAGATACGAGGTGCACCAGGCGAGTGCATTTCCATGGACACCCTTATCTGCAAGGCGGGATAATAGTAGCTTGTGGCTGACCGAGTCAAAAGCAGCCGCTATGTCAAGAAAGATGAGCGCAAAGCCTTGTCTGATGTTGTCAAGCCCTGTGGTTAGTGTGTTAAATAAGGTTGTCAACAATGTTTCCACTCCGTGTGACTCTCTGAATCCATGCTGGCAAGAGTCAAGGGGAGCATTTGTCTCTATGTGATGAGTCAACTGCTGTTTGACTATTTTTTCCATGATTTTGGCGAGGAGAGGGATGCTCGATATTGGCCTGTAGGATTCCATCTTTGCGGGGTCAAGCTTATTGTTTTTTAGCAGCGGTCTTATTGATGTTTGCTTTAACTTCTGTGGGAATGTGCCGGAGAGGAATGATATGCCTATTAGTTTGGCCAAAAAAGGACTAAGTTCGGTCCGAAGAGATTTTATCCAGTGCGCAGGACATGGGTCGTCTGGTGCCGTGGTGGTGTTTATATTCGTGATGGTGTTTTGGATATCCTTCGCAGTTGGGGGAGAGAAGGAGGTAATGATATGTTGATTATCTGCTGAGCTTGATGGGAGGGAGGGGGTGGAGATATGTTGGGTATCTGCTGAGCTTGATGGGAGAGAGGGGGTGGAGATATGTTGGGTATCTAGGGTAGATGGTAAGGAGGATGGGAGTAAGATGGATGAAAGGGGGAGTATAGATGATTGGCCCGGGGGCGAAGATCTTGCAGGAGTGGTAGATTGACTTGTTTTGGTTTGTAGATAATCTGCATATTCCTGTGGGTGTGGGAGGTTAGATTGGCAGGGTGAAGGTTCTTTTGATAAGGTTTTGACAATATTGAGCTCATGTGGTTTGTTTATTGAGCGTTGTAGGATCCCTGCGTAGTATTGCTTCATTTTTGTGGACACAGCCGTTCTGTGGGTATCCAGATGAGTGGTGTATGCGTCATAGGTTTCAGTTGTTCAGGATCGATGCCAACATTTTTCAAGCTGTCGAAGTCAGCGAAGGGATGCCGTTAGATCAGGTGAGTACTAGGGTGCCTTCTTTCTTTTGCCAGAAGTTTTGTTGCTAGATGGTGTGTCAATTACAGCATTAAGACTCTGGTTCCACAAGGATAGCATGTCATTCAGGTTTTGTTCAGGTGGTTCTAGGAAAGGCTGAGCTCTTTCAAGGATCTCCTCTTTGATGAAAGGAAGGTAGCGCTTAGAAGTAGTAGCGAGTGGTTCGTCTGAGAGAAAGGGGTTATTGGTCATGGAGTGAGAGGGTAATGAGAATCGAATTAGACTATGGTCAGACCATGGCACCGAGCTTATGGAAAGCTTGAACTTGTGTGTGGAGTGGGTGGCTATTTGTGGTGCAAATATAAGATCAAGCATGTTTCCCTTGATATGGGTGGGGGAGTCGACCATTTGGGTATAGCCTAGTGCTTTAAGGGCATCGAGGAAGGCCTCGGATTGAGTAACTTGAAGGGCAGGGAGGTTGAAATCCCCCAACAACCAGTTTGCAGTACGTGGTTTGCTTGGGTTGCATGCAAGGTCAATGATTAAGGAGAGGTCATCTGGTACTGGGGAAGGGAAGATACTAAGCCTATGCCTCTGGGCACATATTGCTTCAAATATGCTGTGGGGTGTGGCCTGAAATTGATTGACACAACTATTGATCTGCACATCCAACAGGTGCACTGGTTTCTATCGTTACTTTGTCCAACCATCTCCATGGATAGATTCTGCCTTATTTATTTATTTATTTTATATACTGCTTTATCTAGGTAATCAAGGCAGTTTACATGGAACGGTTTCAATTACTGCTCAAGGCAGTCCACAGAGAATGATTACAAATAACAATATTGTTTGAACTATGTACAAGAGATCTTATTAATTATGTACAAGGAATATTCAACTGGAACTCTAGTCTTGAAGGATTAGAAAGGGGGACTGTTACTTCTGGAGAGAAATCTGCAACTGTGAGTATATACTTCTGGTAATTTTCTAAAAAGAATTCTTTGTATTAAAGCTACTTAATCTGTGAACCCACTGTTTTTTTTTTTGTTGGATCAGTTAGGGCTTAGTAACAGCAATCAAAGTTTGAATTTAAAACACAGAGGAGAGCTTTCTGGTTACATTTCATACCCAGCAGAGAGCTTGTAGTTTAAATTTAATAGTCCCTCAGGGCCAAGTAACAGCAAAGTACTTTTAGTTTAAATTTAACACACAGAAGAGAGCTTTCTGGTTAAATTTAGTACCCAGCAGAGAGCTTGTAGTTTTAATTTCATAAGAAGTTAGAGCCTAGCAGCAGCTAAGAGCTATAATTTAAATCAAATCAGAATTTAGCTTACCTCAGCAGCACAAGATAGGGTACTGTGTAGCAGCCCTCTTTTAATAAGTGTTGTTTCCCACCCTCCCCTAGGATAATCATAGCTTTATAGGTACTTACACATCTTAAAAGACAGGAGGTGCTTTCAGGTGAAGCTCATTACCCAAATCAGTCATACACTAAGGACCTGAGATTAATTAAGCTTCAGGTGAACAAGGTATATTAAACGTATTAGGTACAGTTTTATTGGTATAAATACCCATAGCAACCCCTAGTAAGTAAGAACTTAAAGATCTAGACACAAACTTAAAACTAAGATGCAGACAGCAGTCCAGCAGCAGGATGGGGGCTTTCCAGTCTTTTGCATTGAGTGTCACATGTATGATTTTCTCCCAGTTGCTGAGAGGTCTTACGTGTGCACTAGGTGCAAGGAGCTCTTTTCTCTCAGGGAACAAGTCCGTTCTCTAGAGGCTAATGTAGCAGACTTGGAAAACATAAGACAGACAGAGAGGTACATAGACGAGACCTACAGGGATATAGTCCTGAAGTCCCACCTCCAGTCTGGCAGCACCCCTGTTGCCATGGAGGAGAGAGATCACGTGACAGGAGAGCATCACCCTGGTGTGGCAGGAAGTGATCCTGTAACTAGGACCTGTCCTCCAGGTGATGTAAAACCCTCTCGCACCGAGGAAGTTTCTCCAGGGCCATGTGCCTATGAGGGAAGGGTTAGGACAGCCATTATAGTTGGTGATTCGATCATTAGGCATGTAGATAGCTGGGTGGCTGGTGGACATGAGGATCGCCTGGTAACATGCCTGCCTGGTGCGAAGGTAGCAGACCTCACGCGCCACCTAGATGAGGTCTTAGATAGTGCTGGGGAGGAGTCTGCTGTCTTGGTACATGTCGGTACCAATGACATAGGAAAATGTGGTAGGGAGGTTCTGGAGGCAAAATTTAGGCTTTTAGGTAGGAAGTTGAAATCCAGAACTTCCAGGGTAGCATTCTCCGAAATGCTTCCTGTTCCACGTGCAGGACTCAAAAGGCACGCAGAGCTCCGGAGTCTCAATGCGTGGATGAGACAATGGTGCAGAGATGAGGGTTTTGGATTTGTTAGGAACTGGGGAACATTCTGGGGAAAGGAGGGGCTCTTCCGAAGGGATGGGCTTCACCTTAACCGGGATGGAACCAGGCTGCTGGAATTAACCTTTAAAAAGGAGATAGAGCAGCTTTTAAACTAGATATTAGGGGAAAGCTGACAGTCTCCCAAGAGCGGATGGTTCGGAAGAATGTATCCTTGAAGGATACTACCAAAAGCAGAGAGGTTCCACAAAAGAGTAAAGTAGCCCAAATGCCCTCAAGTATGGAGCAGACAGAGCTTAAAGATCCCAATTTACCCATGTCTAACAATAGCCAAATTAACATGAATAAAATACATTCTCTAAAATGCTTGTATGCAAATGCTAGAAGTCTAAAGAATAAGATGGGAGAGTTAGAATATATAACACTAAATGAAAGGTTAGATATTGGAATATCAGAGACATGGTGACTATTAAATTTAAACTACAAGCTCTCTGCTGGGTATGAAATGTAACCAGAAAGCTCTCCTCTGTGTTTTAAATTCAAACTTTAATTGCTGCTACTAGACCCTAACTGATCCAACAAAAAACAGTGGGTTCACAGATTAAGTAGCTTTAATACAAAGAATTCTTTTTAGAAAATTACCAGAAGTATATACTCACAGTTGCAGATTTCTCTCCAGAAGTAACAGTCCAGAAGTAACAGTCCCCCTTTCTAGTCCTTCAAGACAAGAATATAGAAAGACTAGGGGACATGCAATGAAGCTACAGGGTAAACTAAGACTAATAAAAGAAAATATTTTTTCACTCAACGTGTAATCAAACTCTGGAATTTGTTACCGGAGGATGTAGTAAAGGCTGTTAGTGTAGCTGGGTTTAAAAAAGGTTTGGACAAGTTCCTGGAGGAAAGGTCCATAAACCATTATTAAGAAGTGACCGAAGATATCAATGCTTGACCCAGTACAAGCATTGTGGAACTTGTGTCTCTTGGGGAAACTGCTAGGTACATATGACCTAGATTGGCCACTGTTGGAAACAGAATACTGGGCTTGATGAACCTTGGTCTGACCCAGTATGGCATATCTTATGTTCTAACTCCATAGCATGGAATGGTAAACAACAGTATCAGTGTGGCAAAGTCAGCTATCCTGAGAGTGGGGGAGGTGAGAAGCATAACAAATTCACCCTAGTTAAGGGTCCCCTTCTAGGAGTGCAGGGAGAGGAAGCCACAGCCAGGTTTCAAAGACAGAAAACCCCCAGCTGGAACAAGTTTCACACAGTGACTGATAAAGTGGGCAGTAGATGCGCTCCGATTCTATCTTACAGGCCGGAAGTTCTTACTCATCACAGACCATGCACCCTTGAAGTGGCTTCAGCAGATGAAAAACCACAATGCAAGGCTAACTAGGTGGTACATGGCCCTGCAAGCTTTCGACTTCAGAGTGGAGCATCGGGCGGGAAGACTTCACCAAAATGCAGATTCTTTATCCCGAATTACCGACTGTTTGGAGGAACCCCAATCACCTCCAACAGCCAGTAATATCTTAAACAGGGGGGTATGTGGCAAAGTCAGCTATCCTGAGAGTGGGGGAGGTGAGAAGCATAACAAATTCACCCTAGTTAAGGTCCCCTTCTAGGAGGGCAGGGAGAGGAAGCCACAGCCAGGTTTCAAAGACAGAAAAACCCCAGCTGGAACAAGTTTCACACAGTGACTGATAAAGTAAGAAAGAGGGTTTGCAAGCACAAGGACCAAAGCCCTTACTTTAACAAGTGCACTGATTATTCTAATACCAGAAGGCAGGGGGATTACCAACACCTGGGAAAGAAAGAGGTGGGGTTAGAATCCTGGAGGTATAAACCTGGGTTAGATTATGCAGAGAGAGACGAGAAGGAGAGCAGCCGGGAGAGCAGCTGAGACAGAAACAGAGAAAAGGAGTGGATTCTTGGAGAAGAGCTGAGCTACCCAGAGCTGAGAGAGCTGAATTCCCTGCAACAGGTTGGCAGCAGAGGTGGGGACCAGGAAGTGGAGAAGCTTTCAGACCACCAGAGAGGTTGTCAGCTGAGCAGTCTGACCAGGTCGGTGAGTCAGAGCCCATGCAGTTGGGAGAACCAGTGTCAGAGTTGTGGGAAGAGGATTGCTTTATGGATTGCTCTCTATGCCAAGCTCTAGACAGCAGGTCTTGAGGAAAAGCTAGCCCTGAATGAAGTAATTCTCCTTGGAAGTTAATCATATGGCACAAGCAGTGTGGAGGTAAATTCCTGTCTGTTTTAAAAGGGAAATTTACTGCAACGAAGCCTGATCAGGAAGCTCTGATTCATGCTTGTTTGTCATCTGTGTTTGAACTGTGCAACGGCAAGAAAAGCCAAGTTAGCTGCTATAAGAGTTTTTGCTTGCTCCTCTCCTTTATGAAAAGCCTGCTAAGAGTTGTGATAACAGCTTGGAATGTTTGTTTTGTTCTAAGTTTGGTTTCACGTAGAAATGCAGCCTAGAGAGGTTTTTGAGGCTGGCAGAAACCAAACTGCTGTGGAAGAATTAAGCTTGAATTTTTCTTTATGCTCTGATTAACAAGGACTAAAAAGGAAAGTGACAGCCTAGTTTCTAAAGGCAATTGCTTCTGCAAGTAAGAGGACTTTAAAAAACCATTTTTGAGTTTTTTTGGTTTGTTTGCCAGTATTTGCTGTACCTTAAGCAAATCCTACAGTTATAATCCTGTAAATGATACCTTGAACCTGCTGTGTTTTGTGTTATGGAAATAAACTTTCTGTTACAAGCCTTACCCTCGGTTACCTCAACTACAAACCTTCTACTTAAGACACCAACATATTTTAGCAGTACTACACTTCCCAGAAGCCAACACGAAGAAATAGGCTGCTAGGAGCTAATAGAAGAAGGAATCCTCAACCACTACGCCCCTCGACCACTAGAGGCAAGTGGCTTCGGGCATTGTGCTTGTGACAATCAGATTATGCATCGGTGTTCAGTGAGATGTTTGATCTTTAATGTTTGTGTGTTCTGTAGTGGGTTGTTTACACCACCGGTAGTAGTCCGTAAATAGGAATGTTTTGAGATGTTTTCTGAACTGTTTCTTTAATTTCTCTTAGATAGTTGGGCAGATTATTCCATAGGACTGGGGCATAGAATGAGAATGTCCCCTGTTAGTTGTGGTATGGTTTACTTTTCTGACACTCTTCGGAATGGTTAGCGTGTTCTTCAAGTTATCTCTTCTTACTCTTGTGTGTTGCTGCTTGATATCAGTGTGTTGAGGTATGTTGGAGCTATATTGTTTATTATTTTGAAAGTGGTAATTAGTGCCTTGAATTTAATCCTTTGCATTACCGGGAGCCAGTAGAGATGGAACAAGATGAGTGTTATATGTTCCGATCTGACAGCTTTCATTATTATATGTGCTACCGTATTTTGAGCCAGTTGTAAGGGCTTTATTGTTTGGGCAGGCCTTGATTTTACTGTAGTCAAAATATGGACATCAGCGCCTGTGTTATTGTGCAGAAGTCGTCATGTGAAAGGAGTCTCACGTGTTGTATCATTCTGGTTTTGTTATCTATAGCATGAGTTGTCATATTGATGTTTGGCCATTTTAAGGTTTTGGTCTAGGAAAATCCCTAGGTTTTTTTTTTCCTTTTTTACTTCAAGTGAGGCATTGTTTACTTGTAATAGTCAAGGCGGGTCAAATGTTTTGTTCTTGGTGCTGATAAGTACTTTGGGTTTTTTTTAGGTTGACAGTGAGGTTAACTGAATTGAGCCAATCTGAGATGTCATTGAAGCAGCTGATCTTCTCATAGTTGGGGTTTGTTCTGTCAAATGTTGTGAATAGCATTGTCATCCGCATATATTCTGTAATCTACATCATGTAATTTTATGGTATTGCAGATGGGCTGAAGGTTAATATTGAATAGTAAGGCAGATAATGCAGATCCCTGAGGGACACCTTGTATCTGGCTGAATTGGTTGGAGAGGGTGTTGTTGAAGCACACCTGGTGGGTGCGGTTGGACAGATAGTCTTCAAACCATCATAGCGTAATGCCTCCTATTCCAAGGTGTTTTTAGGCGCTTAATTAGTATGTTGTGATTTATGGTATCAAATGCTGAAGATATGTTAAGAAATAGGAGGATGAAAACTTTTTCCATATCGTTGATTCCTTTTATGACTGAGTCAAGGAGTGATATTATTAGTGTTTTGACTCCATGATATCATCTGAATACATACTGATGTGGGTCGAGTGGAGCGTTGGAGTCAATGAAGTCTTGAAGTTGCATTTGTACTGATTTTTCGATGATTTTGGATAGGAAAGGGAGTTGGGGACAGGACCTGTTTAATGCATTTTAAGATTGGGCGGATGGTAGCTCTTTTTAAAGCCTTTGGTATTTGACCCTGTAATAAAGAGAAGTTAACAATTTTCTGTATGGATGGTGTTAGTTCTGATCTGGTTATTTTGATCCAGCTGAATGGACGAAGATTTAGTACTGAGGGGGTTGAGAATGAGTTCCATATTGCATTGTTGATTGGTTTGATGTGTGGATATGGATGTTGTCTTGCTTTTAGATTTTTCCATGTAGTGATTTGCTAGTTGTTGAGCACTGATATCACTTGTTGGTGTATTATCTGAGTTCGGGTTTTTTGTTAGATTTTGGACAATGAGAAATATTTCCCTTGGCTGGTTTACTGATTTTGATAGTAGTTTTGAGAAGTATTCTTTTTTTAATCTGTGATGCTCTGGCACTATAGTTTTAGTATGTTCATATATTTGAGTTGGTCTGTGTTAGATTTTGTGTATCTCCATTTTCTTTTGACCTTCCTTTGAGCTCTCTTCATTTTTCTCAGTATTTGGGAGTACCGTGATTGGGAGTTCCTATGTTTCTTTGGTGGTTTACTGATGCTGCATTTAAAGTGCTGTTCCAAATTGTGAGGAGGGTGTAAATGTTGTCACTATTATTTGGCATTTCTGGTATTACGTTCTTCAGGCAAAGCATAGTTACTCACCTATAACAGGTGTTCGCCAGGGACAACAGGAATCAGTCCTCACTTATGGGTGATGTCGGCACCGACAGAGCCTGCATGGAGCAATTCCCCAGCTTTCAAAGAAAGCCTTTGGGATGTTTGCCATGCATGTGTGGTCCTCTTCGCACCCAAATGTGCCATCTTGCTCATTCAGGTCCCCTAGCTAGAGCTCTACTAAGCAGATGGCAAGGGAAGGACAAAAATAGCAACTCCAGGGGAAGTGGGAGGGTAGTGAGGACCGATTCCTGCTGTCCCTAGAGAACACCTGTTACAGGTGAGCAACTACGCTTTCTCCAGGAACAAGCAGGAAGTCAGTCCTCACTAATGGGACTCCCCAGCTACAGGCTGTAACCCAAAAATGCCCCCGCAAGGCCATGAGCAAAAGTCGATGCCCGGAGGAGCCTGAGTCTTCGGGTCCCTGGAGCGAAGCTCTCGGTAGCCATCAAAGAAAGGTCGGAGGGCAGGAGTTGCTTATACCCTGAACAGATTACAGAGTACAGCCTAGCTGAAGGCGCTATCCTGGCAGGACTCCCTCTCCAGGCAGTTGTGGACAGCAAAAGTGTTCGCTGAAGACCAGGTTGCAGCCTGGGAGAAGTCCGTTAGAGGCACTAAGCGCAGCGAAGCCACCAATGCCGCTTTGGCTCGGACACTGTGTGCTGTGACCCACCGATCCAGTTGGGCGCCCGCCTTTGCTTGGGCGAAGGCAATGCAGTCCGCCACCCAGGCAGAGATGGTGTGCTTGGTGACTGCCTGTCCCAGGCGATTGGGGTCATAGGTGACAAAAAGCCGATCGGACTTGTGATGAACCTGGGTATGCTGCAGGTAGAAGGCAAGAGCCCTCTTGGCAGTCAAATGAATGCATCAGCACCACATTGAGGTCCCATTCTGCCGGTGAAGGCCAGATGGGAGGCTTGGAAAGCCTCACAGCAGAGGAGGTGTGATCCTGTTCCCCTCTCCTTGTTGATGTAAAACATGGCTACCCTGTTGTTGGTCTGCACGAGCAGTGACTTCCCCCTCAGATAGCCCTCGAAGGCCCTCAGGGCCCATAAGACCGCCTGAAGCTCGAGCACGTTGATCTGCTGCCAAGACTCCTCAGGCGACCATTGCCCCTGGGTGCACAATGCGCTGCAGTGGGCTCCCCACCCCAGCAGGGTGGCATCTGTCGTTAGGATAAGCTCGTACTGCAGGGTCTGGAAGGACATTCCCCAAAGGAGACTTTGGGGGTCCCGCCACCAAGTCAGGGAGTTGTGGAGACAGTGGGAGACCAGAATAGGGTCTCTGAGGTGGCTGAAGGCTTGGCTCCATTCTGTCCTGAGGCACCATTGGTCTGTCCGCTTGTACATGGGGGCGTGGGGGACAACATGGACGGTGGAGGCCATGCGCCTGAGGAGGCGCAGCATTGCCCATGCCTTAACCCAAGCCCTGTTTTGGACCTGGGACACCATGGCCCAAAGGTGGTCTGCTCAGTCCGTGGGAAGGAAGGTGGTCACCCGCACCATGTCGAGGCATGCGCCGATGAACTCCAGGGTCTGCACCGGCTGGAGGTGGGACTTGGAGTAGTTGACCAGGAAGCCAAGGTGCTCAAGGAGGAGGATCGTGTGTTCACTGCCAGGTGGGCTTCGCTGATCGAGGACCCCGTGATGAGCCCATCATCGATGTAGGGGAAGACTGGAATGCCCTGCCACCTGAGGGAAGTGGGGGCCGCGGAGAGATATTTTGTGAAAACCCGCAGTGCGGACGTGAGCCCGAAGGGGAACACTCTGTACTGGTAGTGTTCCCCCTGCATCCGTAAGTGCAGATATTGATTGTGATGGGGGTGGACTAGGATGTGGGCATAGGCGTCCTTGAGGTCCAAGGAGCATAGCCAATCGCCCTGCTAAAGAAAGGGCAGCAGGACGCCAAGCGATAACATTTTGAACTTCTGCACCAGGAACTTGTTGAGGTTTCTGAGGTCGAGGATAGGATGCGCAGGCCTCTCTCCCCATCTTTTTTGGGACGAGAAAGTAGCGGGAGTAGAATCCCTGACCTTCTAACTGTCCGTTGGGTGAGGAGGTTGGACAGTTCCTGCTGCAAGAAGGTCTGGTGCGCGAGGAGCTGAGCAAGCTCCGCTGGGAAGAAGGGCGCCTGTCCAAATGGAGATGGCATCCGTCTCAGATTACCCGGTGGACCAGGTGCTGGACGTGATCGACGCCCACAGGGACAGACATCCCCCCACTGATGGAAGAGCTGCTGGGGGCGAGAGGCTATGCCGACAGTATCAAAACCCCTGCGTAAGCTGGGGCAGTACTGGTGGTTGGGCCTTAGGCCCTTTAGGTTTACGGTGGCCATGTGCACCTCCCTTGCTGGGAGCAGGTGCAGAGGTGGGCAGGAAAGGCGGGTAACCACAGTAAGGGAGCCCCTTCCTTTGGAAGAATGGCTTCTTGGTCTGCTGCTTCTTCCTAGGGAGGGAGGAGGTTTTGCACGAGAGACGAGTATGAATCACGAACTCCGTTTCTATCTCAGCAGCCTTATCCTCCATAGGTTTACCAAACAGTTGCTCGGCCAGGCAGGGGACGTCCAGGAGCTTCTCTTGGACCCACTGCTCCGGGTCCAAAGACTGGAGCCATGCCTGAAGCCAGCCGCCGCCACCCGGGCAGAGGACTCAAACCCATCATATGTGGTGCGGGAGAGGTACTTCAAACACTCTGTGATGGATTTCAGAAGGGTTTGGAACATTAGGAGAGATTCACCCCTGATGCCCGTGGTGAAACCGCCGAGCTCCTCGGCGAGGTCACGCAGGAACATGCTCATATACAGTTGGTATGCCTGAATACGGCAAGCGAGCATGGAACCTTGATAGGCCTTCGCCCCAGGCTCTCAACTCCCTACCGATGCCGAGGACCCTCAAGAGGCCCGTGGCTCTCGGGGGTTTCCAGGGTGGATTTTGGTGTCCCTCTCAAGGGAACCTCGGTCTCGAGGTGTGGTCCAGCTGTGCTGGGCATGAGCGCCTGCTGGGCAGCTAAGGCGGCAGAAATGCTGTGCTCCAGTACCAGCATTCGGGACTCCCACGTGGGCGTGGGACCCTGTGACACTGACACCGGGGTTACTGGGTCTGGCGTGGAGGAGGAGAGGGGGGTCCTCACTGGGACGACCCTCAGGAGACTTTGTGCCATTGCTAGAGGCCTCTGTATCTGTACGAGGTACCTTCCGAGGCCGCTCCTTGTCCGACTCTCAGGAACACCGTTCCACTTCAGGGGACCTCTGGTCGGAGTGCCGCTGAGAACGCGGAACCGAAGTGGGGGATCCCACCAGCGGAGGGACAACCGAGGGTGCGACCGAGGATTCCAGGGCCACCTTCCGTAAAATGCTATCAGATTTATGCTTATGGTTGAGCAGGGCCTTGGAAGACATTTTCTTGCAAATAGAGCAGAGCTCCGGGTCATGGTCGGCCCCAAGACACCAAAGATAACAGTCATGGGTGTCTGTGAGTGACATGTTCTTGGAGCATCTGTCGCATTTTTTTAAAACTGGTGGCCATAGAGGCAAAAAGGACCCCCACTAAGTCGAGGACCTTTGCAGCCAGTGGTTGGGAGAGAAAAGAGGGCACGAAGCCGCAACAGGGAAGAAACGTTTAATGAAGGATATCCCCTCACTCGAGGAAAAAAGGAGAGCAGGGAAGGATGGAAGAGGACCGATGCAACTGGAAAAAACATAGCCCAGAGGCCGAAAACAAAACACGTTTTCCAAGGGACGAGGATGTGCATCCGAAGGGTTGCGTGGAAAAAGGGAAACTGAGCAAGATGGCACCTTTGGGCGGGACAAGGACCACACATGCTGGCAGCAATCCCAAAGGCTTTCTTTGAAAGCTGGGGAATTGCTCCACGCAGTCTCCATCGGTGCCGACGTCACCCATAAGTGAGGACTGACTTCCTGCTTGTTCCTGGAGAATCTTCTTTATCAAACTTTTTGAATCGATTTATTTTATTTATTTCACTGCATTTATATCCCACTTTTCACCGGGTCAAAGCGGTTTAACATAAAAGGGGGGGGGGGGACAATAATCAAGTTGACAGAAAGAGGGAGGGGGCCGTCACCAGGGGGATAACATAGTTGATCTTCACAGAAAGTAACAGTACTAGACAGTAGACGTTTTTCGGTAGTCTCTTAGATTGAATGTTTGTTGTTCCTGGTCTTTGTTAGTTGAGTGGGGGTCCAGTTGAGTATTGCCATGCTGGTAAAGGATCTCCAGTGGTTGAAGGGTTGAATGCTTAAAAGGGGACCTCCATGACATCGGATGTCTCTGCTCACATCCAGGTCTTCCTCCCTTCCCTAGCCCCTTCTGCTATTGCAGACTGGCATGATAGTCGAGAGGATGCTGTCTATGGATGGAGCAGAAAGAATTGACAAGGGATCCTCAATTTCCAGTTCATGTTCAGTGGCATTCTCCTTTCTCCAGCAAGCATGGTCTTTCTGGAAGGACCATCTGGACTAGGATACCCCCCTGGTTGTCATGGTATCATCCATGCAGCCAGCTGAGGGGATGGGGGTCAGAACACAGCCATAGATTCACCAGAAAAGTGAACACATCAGCAGGAGGAATCTGATGACTCCTGCTATTTTCAGGACCCTACTTTGGGCTACTCAAATTCTGAAGAGGAGCAGGAGTCCTTCATTGTCTGTTTGTTTTGGAAAGATGAGTTAGTGGCCTTGACTGTCTGCTTCCCTTGAGCTGGCAGATGGCCCTGTTGAAGAAGAGGAGTTGATGGGGTACCATATTCTACAAAGGAGATCATAAGACTATTAGAGTTTTTCCCTTTCTGCCAGTACAGTTGTGGTCAACATTATTAGCACCAATGTTCCCTCTAATTTTCTGTAGGCTATGGGCGCATAAAATATCAGCTGTGCAGCTTTTGAAGGAAGGTTACATTTTTGTGCACCACATAATGACACTCGGAGTTATATACTTTAAAATTTGATTACACGTCAGAATACAGTATGTACACCACATTGATTGCACTAGAAAATATTGTAGAACTTGTGAAAACCCCGTAAATACACAACAACTTTTAAATTTTAAGACGTCTGTGTTGTTTTCTATCAGAATCAGAACCGTAATTTTTGTGCGCTCTGTTGTAAAGTATGTGCGCTCGCTCGGCGAGGTGTGTGCGCGCGCACATGCACACAGCTTAGAGGGAACAGTGATTAGCACCCTTGCAATTCAACCCCTTAAGGTGCAATATCTCCTGAAAGCAAATGGCCAGTGAAATGGCTTCAGAATGCATATGCACACATATTTGACACACAAAAGAATCAAGTAAGACAAAACCAATTAAAAAAAGAAGTAGGAGGAAATAGTATAAAAACTGGGATATTGGCAGAACATGATTACATTTGTAGCAGTAAACTTGTGAAAAAGTCAGTTGGACCATTAGAATGATAGAGAGATAAAAGGGGTGCTAAGGGAAGACAAGGCCAAAGCAGAGAGAGTGAATGAATTCTTTGCTTCGATCTTTACTGAAGAAGATATGGGGAAGTTACCCATGCCTGAAATGGTTTTTAAAGATGATATATCAGAAAAACAAAGAAATATTGATAAAACAGCTATTTGATAAACTGAAGTGTAGCAAATCATCTGAGGGTGTTGAAAGAACTGAAATGTGAGATTACTAATAGTTCACAGATTGCAGACCTATCATTAAAATCATCTGTAATGCCTGAAGACTGGAGAATGGCCAGTAAGAACATACTACCATACTGGGTCACACCAAGGTTCATCAAGCCCAGTATCCTGTTTTTAACAGTGGCCAACTCAAGTACCTAGCAGTTTCCCCAAAAGACACAGGTTCCACAATGCTTGTATTGGGGCAAGCAGTGGATATCCCAGGTCCCCTTTAATAACGGTTTATGGACCCTTCCTCCAGGAACTTTTCCAAACTTTTTTTAAGCCCAGCTACACTAGCAGTTCTTAATACCTTCTCCGGTAACGAATTCCAGAGTTTGATTACGCTTTGAGTGAAAAAATGTTTTCTCTTATTAGTCTTCAATAAGTTAGCCTGTAACTTCATTGCATGTCCCCTAGTCTTTCTATATTTTGATGGCGTAAAAATCGATCTACATTTACCCGTTCCACTCCATTCATTAATTTATAGACCTCTATCATACCTCCCCTCAGCTGTCTCTTTTTCAGGCCATAACCTTTTTAGCCTCTCTTCATAGGGGTATCCTTCCATCCCCTTTACCAGTCTGGTGGATCTTCTCTGTACCTTTTCTAATAACACTATATTCTTTTTAAGATACGGTGACCAGAATTGCACACAATATTCAAGGTGCGGTCGCATCATGGAACGATACAAAGGCATTATATTATCCTTTTATTCTCCATTCCTTTCCTTATGATACCTAGCATTCTATTTGCTCTCTTGGCCACCACTGCACACTGGGCAGAGGGTTTCAACATGTTATCCACAATGACGCCTAAACCTTTTTCCTGGGTGGTGGTTCCTAAAATGGAACCTTGCATTGTGTAACCTGTCACGCCCTTGCTTCTTGCATTCAGCATGGAGGGTCGTAGTTATAATAGAAACTTCCCTTTTCAGCCTTCTCTGACTGGTTCCCCCGCAATGCTTCTTGGGAAATGTAGTTTAACTGCTACACATATGGCTTCAGGTAGAAAAAAACGTGTAGTTTGGCTCTTTTTGTAAGGCAATGACAGAAATGTATTAAACTCAAATGCAAGGTCCATAAGTTACCTCATTCAGGATTATTTCTCCAGGTTTCTTTCAAAAACACAACAGGACATAAGCAAAAGGTCAAAACAAAATATCAGCTTACAGTATTCTTCAGCTCAAAAACAAAAACCTCTTTAACAGCAAGGCTTCCAGCTTTCTCTAGCCTTACTGGTTAAAGCATAAACACAAACAGCTTTCTTCAATGGCAGTTTTCTTTCTTTTCAGTTCCAAAGATTTCCAGGCTGTTCTCCTCTTTATAAGCAAAGCAAAACTTCCAACAGGAACAAACTTCCAATAAGCAAACAAAGCTCTACTCAGGTTTTTCTCAGGAACATTCAAAAGCAAACAAAAGCTTTTTTCCTCTCACCGTTAGCTTGCCGTCTGTCTCTCAGCACAGGATAGCAGGTGTTTAACAAACACAATTATACAGCTTCAGCTTGTTCTCACTTCTCAGCATGTTTCCCCTCTTTAACACAGGGAATTCACAAAACATCTTCCTTGCTTTTCAAGGTTACCTTGCTCTGGAGAGTTTTCTCTTAAGGTTGGCTTTCCTTCAACCCCTCTGTAGCTAAGGCTTGGCACAAAGAGCAATCCATGAATATATCTTCCTCATTCAAAGCTGCATCAGGCTCTCCCAGTTGCATTGGTTCTATCTCTCGTTCTAGCTCACTGGGCTTAGCTGACAGCCTCTCATTAGAGCTGAGAGTGTCTCCTGCAACTCTGCACTGCTCAGTATGGGAGAGGCTTCTAAGGCTTGTACCTGTGCCTTGGCTTGAAGCAGCTTCTCCTCTCTCGTGCTCTGTGCCTCTCTCGGGCTCTTTCCAGCACTCTCCTCTCGTGCTATTCCTGCTCCTGTTCCCATTGCTCCTCCAGCTCTCCTTGCTAACCTCTGTATAATCTAACCTAGGCTTAAATCTGCAGGGTTCCAGCCCCACCTCTTCTCTTCCCAGGTGACGGAGATCAGCTTGCCCTCTGGCACCTGGGTAATCAGGGAGCTTACTGACGTAAGGGTCTTTTACCTTGGGTCTGTATTCACTCTCCCTTACTCCACTAGGGGAACTCCGAAACCTGTTCCAGCTGGGAATTTTCTGGTTTCTAGGTGTGGTTGTTGTTTTATTTCTCTGACCTTGCAAAATAGGTCCTTTTATTAGGGTGAATTCTATGTTTTTTTCACTTTCTCCTAACACTGGATGAGCTTCCTTACCACAAACGATAGTTTGGGTTGTTCTTTCCTAGGTGCATAACTTTGCACTTGTCCACATTAAATTTAGTAAGGAAATCCACAGTACTACCTTTTAACTTTCGAAAGGGAGACTATGATAAAATGAGGAAAATAGTTAAGAAAAAACTAAAAGGAGCAGTTGCAAAGGTTAAAGACTTACATCAAGCTTGGGTGTTGTTGAAAAATACTATCTTGGAAGCCCAGACCAACTGTATTCCACGCTTTAAGAAAAGTGGAAGTCCAAAAATCTGCCAGCATGGTTTAAAGGTGAGGTCAGAGAGGCTGTTGTTGCCAAAAAAGCATCTTTCAGGAAATGGAAAAAGTGCCAAATGACGAAACCTGGAAACAGCACAAGCACTGGCAAGTCAAATGCAAGGCACTGATAAGGCAGGCAAAGGGAGAATTTGAGAAAGCATAGTTACTCACCTGTAACAGGTGATCTACAGGAACAGCAGGAATTTAATCTTCACATATGGGTATCATCGGTACCGACGGAGCCTGCACGGGAACGCTCCCCAGGGTCCAATTAGAAAGCTTTTGTGAGCATCCCACAGCGCCTGCGTGCTGCCTTCCCGCCTTTCCCAACTGCCTCTCTCCAGTTGAGTTTTAAAGCTGAGACAAAGAGAGAGAGAGGGAAAGAAAAGAAAAGAGAGATACAACTAGGGGAGGTGGGTGGGTTGTGAAGACTAAATTCCTGCTATTCCCAAAGATCACCTGTTACAGGTGAGTAACTATGCTATCTCCAGGAACAATCAGGAATGTAGTCTTCACATATTTATTTATTTAACAGTTTTTCTATATCGCACTCTTCAATATCAGTGCGGTTTACAAATAAATTCTGCAAAGACCGGGGGAACAGCTTTGCACATACAGAGAACAGGATCATTTAACTTGGAGCTGAACTAGTGAACTATTTACATAACCAACCATTCAAGTTGTGGTAGGGTAACTATTTACAGGTTATACATTAAGCACAAACAGATTAGAAGGGTTGAGTCTTAACAGATAGTAAAATCAACAATGTGGGTTAACAGCCGATTATTAGATGCAAGTTAATGAGTAAGATGTATGACTAACCTGGGTCAGTTGTAGGTGAGTTGGGTACAGCCTGAGTGAGTTGGGAAGTGAGACATGGCTGTGTTGTGTTTGGCTGAGCGAAGTGTAAGGTAAACAAGTGGTGTTTAAGAGCTTTCCTGAATTAAAATAGGTCTTTTATAGCTCTGATGTGTGAAGGGAGGTTATTCCAGCATCTTGGTGCATAGAAGGCGAAGGTTCTGTTAAGGGTAGTCTGTGTACATCTTGTAGCTTCATTAGGTATAATTAATGTATTAGTGGCAACAGCCCTTCTTGGCCTGTTGTTGGGGGTGGATCTAATGAGAGCTGTGAGTGATGATGGGGAAATCAAGTTGATTGCTTTGAAGGTTATGAGCAGTGCCTTGTATGTGAGCCTGCAGTTTATAGGTAGCCAGTGGAGGTCCTTAAGGATAGGGGCGATATGGGTCCTTCTGGATAGGCCACAGAGTATTCGGGCTGCCGCATTCATCGCAAGTTGCAATGGATTAAGCATGCTCTTGGGAAGTCCATGAAGAATGATGTTCGCATAATCGAAATGAGGTGTTACTAGTGCCTGGAAAACTGTCCTGAAGTCATCATGAGCTAGCAAGGGTTTTAGGAGCCTTAGAGTTTTGATCTTATTGTATATAGTCCTGGTTGTGTTCTTAATGTGTTCCTTGAAGTCGAGCTGTTGATCAAGCGTAATGCCCAAGTAGCGTATAGCAGACTTGCAAGGGAGCTCTGCATCTCTAACCTTTAAGGTAGTAGGGGGGCGAAGTCTTTGTTCCTTGTGATAAATAGGACCTCAGTCTTCTTGAAATTGATGCGTAGGTTCTGAGCTTGGAGCCAGTCAGTGATTGCATCGAAGCAGTCGATTAATGGGGATAGGTCTGGATGCATGATTTTGAGTGGTGCAAGCAACAAAACATCATCTGCATATATCAGGCCTTGGATGTTGAAAGAGCGGATGATTTCGCAAATAGGTTGCATGTAAACGTTAAAAAGTAACGCTGACAAGGAGGAGCCTTGTGGTACTCCTTGGTGTTGTTTGAAAGGATCAGATGTTGAGGTCCCCATCCGTACTTGTTGCCATTGGTGGGCAAGATAGGACTTACACCATTCCCAGGCCATGCCCTGGATTCCCTTCTCCTTTAGTCAGGTAAGGAGTTGAATGTGGTTGACCGAGTCAAATGCCGCAGCAATATCAAGGAAGATGAGTGCGAAACGGTTTTCAGTTTTATCCAGTCCTCTGTTTAAGGTGTTGGTTAGTGAGGTGAGAAGTGTCTCTATTCCATGGGATTCTCTAAATCCGTGCTGGCAGGGATCAAGGGGAGCCGATACATCTATATGCTGTTGTATCTGTCTCTGGACCACCTTCTCAATTATTTTAGCTAGAAGGGGAATACTCGAAATCGGGCGATATGACTCGACTATAGTCGGGTCCAGGCGGTTGTTTTTCAGAAGTGGTCGTATGGAAGTTTGCTTCAGGACTGCCGGGAATATTCCTGTTGAGAATGAGAGTTTTATGATGCTGGCAAGTGCTGGGCTAAGTTCGAAGCGCATCGCTCTGATACAGAAAGCCGGACATGGGTCATTTGGAGCTGTTGTGGTATTGATGGAGGCAATAAGGTCAGCAATGTATTTATCTGCTGGGGGGTGTGAACTCTGTTAGCGGAGGACATTGAGAGATAGTATGACTAGGAGTGGGTCTAGCTAAAGCGTTTATTGTGAGGGTTTTGGATTGGAGGTAGTCAGCATATAGTGTCAGCAACACTTCCCTGGTGGCTAGTGGACGCCAGGGCAGGTGGGACACAAAAATATAATGTTAAGATTGGAGAGTCTTCTAAAGGCCCAAATGGCTCTTGGTCCTTGTAGTTGCTTTAGCTCCAATCTTCAATGAAATAATCAAGCTGAGTGGTGGGAATTAATAAGGCTTTTATTTCCCTTTTCTTCACAGTGGTTCTAAATAGTGGGTTACAACTTTAAAGCAAATGTCCTTAATACAGGTAGAAAACAAACTCAGGGTTCAAAGCAAAAACTGTTATACGTCACAGGAATGGAGGTGCTCAAACAAATAAAGAATGCTCTGCTGGCAATTCACCCAATCACAAGTTTGGCAGTGACTCTAAACTTTCAGAAATGCAAAGTGTACAGTCCATCTCTTGGTCAGATAAATCTCCTGCCAGTTCCACTTGCATTGGCACGGTATCAGAAAGCTCTGATTCTATATCCCTGGTTTCTTGTAAAACACATTCAGGGGTTTTGTATATTGACTGTAGCAGCTCCCAATGTCCTTGGCCTAGCCTAGGGCGCCGGCCACTTGCTGTGTTAGGCTTTAAAGTACCCTCTTTCCTTAGAGGCTTTATAGCAGCTTTATCATAGCTTTTACCATTCACAACTTTCTTATTAGGCATACATTTCTCATACCTTGTATAGCAGCAATCCTCAAGTAACCAGCTTTCCTCCACTGCCTGCCTTTCCCAGGCAGCAGCTTGGTGAAATCCTTTTCTATGACGGTTAGGCTTACCCTGTAGCCTTTGACTTCCTTCTCCTGGTGAAGGCCTGCCTCTGTACAAGCCCAGCTTCTGGCTTTCTGACTCAGTGTGGCTTGGCTTCTCCAACTGATTCTTATTTGGCTTAAGGTTGCAGTTACAGCAGGGCTTTTGCCTCTGAGGGCAAACAGCTCTCGGTTTGGCTTGAGCTGACACCTCCTTAGGTCCTTCCTCAGCTCCTGAGAAATCACCTCTCCCTCCTGGGAATCCTCTAGCACTAGAGTAGTCAGGTTTCCACTTCCACCTCTCTCTCTTGATGCTGCCAGTGATTCTCCCCTTGCTTCTGCTTGGGCTGCTGCTTCTGCTGGTGCTTCTATCTCCGAGGCTGCCGGTACTCCTTCTGCCTCTTCTCCTTCCTCTCTTCCAGTCTTCCACACTCCCCTTATGAAGCCCTCCTGCTCTTGAGGATTGGAAGCTGGTTGGCATTTCCTCGTAACCAGCTGGGCGTGGCTCTTCAGTCTCCCTGAAGACGCTCTTGCTCCCTCTAGCTGGTTCCTGGGAATATTGCAAGTCTTTTTCTCTGTGAAAAACACCTTCTTTTCTCTCAACTGGGCTCTCATCAGCCCTCGCTGCGTGACAATAGCTGAGGTTGAATTTGATATGACTGTGGAGCAGATGGTTCCTTGATTAATGATTTAGCATTGCTGAAAAGGTCCCATGGTTTATTTAGAGAGCGGAGAAGGAGATCAGAGTGGGGACTCCCTAGCTACAGATGCCAGGGAGAGACCCCAGAGGTTGTGTGCCCCTGTGAAAGGGCTCCACTTCCCCCCATGGATCTCTGGCATCCTACCGGGAATGGTGGGTAGGTGTTCATTAAGTACATAAGAACATAAGATATGCCATACTGGGTCAGACCAAGGTCCATCAAGCCCAGTATTCTGTTTCCAACAGTGGCCAATCTAGGTCATACGTACCTAGCAGTTTCCCCAAGGGACACAGGTTCCAGAATGCTTGTATTGGTTCAAGCATTGATATCCTGGGTCCCTTCTTAATAATGGTTTATGGACCTTTCCTCCAGGAACTTGTCCAAACCTTTTTTAAACCCAGCTACACTAACAGCCTTTACTACATCCTCCGGTAACAAATTCCAGAGTTTGATTACACGTTGAGTGAAAAAATATTTTCTTTTATTAGTCTTAAATAGTTTACCATGTAGCTTCATTGCATGTCCCCTAGTCTTTCTATAGTCTGATAAGGTAAACAATCGATCTACGTTTACCCGTTCCACTCCGTTCATTAATTTATAGACTTCTATCATATCTCCCCTCAGCCGTCTCTTTTCCAGGTTAAAGAGCCCCAACCTTTTTAGCCTTTCTTCATAGGAGTAGCCTTCCATCCCCTTTACCATTTTGGTGGCTCTTCTCCGACCTTTTCTAAAATCGCTATATTTCCTTTTTAAGATACTGCGACCAGATTGCAGCACAATATCTCCAACGGTGGCGGTCTCACCATGGACACGATTATAGAGGTGCCTTAGTACTATCTTTTGGTTTTATTTTCCCATTCCTGTCCTTACATCAGACCTGAGCATTCTATTTGCTCTCTTGGCGCCGCTGGGGGGGGCACACTGTGCCGAGGGTTTTAACATGGTATCCACCAATGATGCATAAATCTTGTTTCCGGGTGTGGGTTCCTAAGGTGGAAAACCTTGCATCGTGTAAAAATAGTGGGTTGTTCTTACCTAGGTGGCCATAACCTTGCACTTGCTTCTCCACATTACAGTATGGAACAGAGTGTTGTAGAACAGCCTGAACCAAAACAAGGCATGCACACCCGGCGGGCGAGTCATTTGTCTAAGCAGTATGGGCTGTGTGAGAGGTATGGAACCCGGATGGCCCAGAGTGCTAGCTTCTCGAAAGATGTCGTAAATAGACACAGAGTGTTAGATGAGCCATTGAGGCTTGCCATGGGCTCTCACATTGTTGAGCTTGTGGACATGGCCCTTACCAGTTGAAAGGTTTTTTACTTTGATAGTTAAAAAGAAATACACTGGGCAATCCAATTGGGTACAATGTTCCTTGGAGACTGGACCGTCCCAAAATGAGAAGGATCAAAAACCACAACAAAAACGTTCAGAGAACTTTCTATGTTGCTGTGTGCCTTTGTAAGTAAAAAGCACGACTACTCTTTACAGCCCAAAGTATGAAGATCCTTTCCTGCATTAGCAGTGAAGCCATGAGGGCATTCGGAAAAAATCACGGCAGGTAAACTGCTTGGTTTAAATGAAAGGTGAGACCACCTTTGGCATAAAGTGTGGATGAGTTCTAAGGGACTTACCTTATCATGATTGACCTCGTTATAAGCGAGATCAGCCACTTATGCTTGCAACTCACCAACTGCGACGGGCTTGTGAGTGTGATTGCAATGAGAAAGACAACCTTCAGGAAAGGAATTCAAGGTAGGTTTAGCTAGAGGTTCAAAAGGCGGATTCATGAGCTGTACAAGGATCAGATTTTAGGTCCCATGCCACCGTGGTTTGGCCTACTAATGGGAGGTTTAAGACTAGAAGGAGGCCCCTCATAAAGTCCTGATGATATGGAGATAGGAAAAAAAATTGTGTTTTCCATTTAAAGGCTTGAACAGAAGCTGAAATAGCACTTAAATGGACTATTAACTGAGTGTCTTAAGTCTAACCCTGCATTAGAATAAATGAAGGTAGATACGCAATAATGATTCCAGAGCGTATGCAAGGGGGTCGAAGACCTCTTGCGATCTAACACATATGGACAAACCTTGGTTTCCACTGTAGGCATAAGAGCGTCTTGTTGGAAGGATTGCGAGAAGCATAAAGGATATCCTTTACTTGTTGGGAGACAGGTTAAGAGACCATGAAGGTCTAGGTCTTCCTAGCTCTCAGCACTCAAGACCCTGAGAGAATGCAGAGAGTGGGATCGGGATGCCACAAAATCCCACTTCTCCTGAGACAGGAGATCTGGAGCATATTCCGAACTCCTAACCAGAGGATGGAGCTTGCAGAGATGTAGGAGCAGAGGGTATAAACCACACCTGCTGGTGGCCAATGTGGAGCTATGCGAATCATATGGCCCTCTCGTCTCTCTGAAGCTTGTTAATAGGGTTTTTGGGAATTAGGGGAATGGGTGGGAAAGGCATATAGGAGGTCATGACCCCAATGGACAAGAGAGGAAAAAAAGGAACGCATCATGGCCTCTGAGGGGAACCCTGACCAGAATTCTGGAACAGAATCGGTGAAGTTTTTTGACATTCAATGGAGCTTGCCAAAGAGGTCTATGGTCTGGCAGTTCCCCAAATTTGAAAAATTGTGTTTGCTGACCTGGTTCTGCATGAATGAGAGACCACTCATGTGGGAAGCAGACTCGACTGAGTTCTGTCTGCCAGGCAGGAGGTTTTGAATGCCTGGCAGATAACACCACAAGGAGTATGACTCTGATGAGCTCTCTGGAGAGGGCCCATCGTCGCAACAAGCTTCTTTGCAAAGAAACATGCACTCTCCTCCCTGCTTGGTTCAGATAGAACCATAGCTACTTGATTGTCGTCTGAAATTAGGACGTCTTGCTAGCTCAGCTGGGTGTGTGGAACAACTCGAAGAGCCAGGAAGATTGCTCTGAGTTTCCAAGAGGATTGATGTGTAGATGGGTCTCCTGTGGAGCCCGGTGCCTTGGGTAGAGAGATCTTTACAGGGTGAGGCTCCCCCAACCCACGTGACCTGTTGGAGAAGCGTCTGTTTGTTAGAGGACCTGGCTGGGTGCTGTGGAAAGGGGCAAGTACCCCCACAACAGGTTTTTTGGGTTGACTGCCCCCCATTGTCGGGACAAACATAAGGCGACAAAATAGAAGGCGACTTGAGTTTGCCTATTTTGGTTGATAGGCAACCTGATGCTTGTAGTCTCACTTATTGATAGTAGTCTGTGCTGGGCTGTCTCATATAGGAGGTGAGAGCATAGGGAACAAACGGCATGGGTAGGGATTGCCCATGTGGCTAGCAGTTGTAAACATTTCCCGAGCAGGTGAGATGAGGTTTTTAAACACCGGCTTTGGGAAGCTAACTGCACATGGAATGCAGCAGCGGGCTGTGGAAGATAGGCCCTTGTTTTCCTGGTGGGGTTTTTTTTATCGCAGCATAGTCCTCATAAACTCTAGAGATTGAGTGGGAGTTAGGTTGGATTTTGGGATGTTTATGGACCAAAGGCCCAAATAACTGAAGGATTATACGCATTGTGCAAGATAGGAGAAATTCTTGCCTCTGACTTCTGATGTGGCTTCGAATGAGCAGTCGTTCTAATTAGGGGGGACGCGACATCCTAGAGTGCACAGACAAGAATGCTGCCACTACAAGCCATGCATTTCGTAAACAACCCTTGTTGCTGAGGCACAGGCCAAAAGGAAGAACGCTTATGTACTGGTAGTGCTTCCCCTGAAATAGAAACCGAAGGAATCTTCGGTGAGTTGGATGGATGAGACCATGGGTGTACGCCTCTTGAGATCTAGGATTAGCGAACCCAGCCAATCCTGACTCTGAAGAGTAGGCAGAAGAGGTTTCCTAGAGAAATCATCTTGAACTTATCCTTGAACCAGGAATGTGTTCAATTCCTTCTTAGATCTAAAATGGGTCTGTACCCCCTGTTTTTCTTTGGAATAATGGAACCAGGGGGAATTAAAAGCCCTGTTTACTTGTTGGGAAATGGGTAAGTCTTCTATTGCCACGTGGGCAAGAAGTAAATTGACCTCTTGACCCACAACTGATTTTCGAGGCCTGGGCGGATTAGATGCAGGTCTTTTTGGTCACGCTGATCCTTCTCATAGCTGATTCCAACTACCATGGAGTGGTGTGGTTAACTGGGTTCTTTGAAAATCCAGACAAGGAGGTACTCGATACATGTACAAGTCTACAAGATGAGGAGGAAGTTGGGAAGAGGTTGTTTTACCACATCTTTACTAGATGAGATCATGCAAAGATCTCAAGAATGGGCAAGTAGGCTGCCCTCCTTGGGAGATTAGGATATTGGTAAAATCTCCAATTCATTGTGCTCTGGAAGCTCTTGTTTCCAAGGAGCCACTGTGATGGAAAGACCCTCTAGCCACCCTCCCGGATGAAAAATGCCTGAAAAAAGGATATATCCTCTGGAGGAGACCATCCTACGTTTAGGAGAGGAAGGCTCCTCAGAGGATAGGGGAGTACTCGTCCGTACCAACCCGGCCAGAGCTACTCAGAAATCCTCAGACTCATCGGAGGATTCAAAATATCTCCTGTCTGGGTGCTCTTGCAAAGCAAGATACTGGTACCGATCGAAGTCGGCACCGGAGAGGTCCAGTACCGGCCTGTTGATACCGGAGAAAGCAGCATGACTCTGTGTCGGTAACACAGTCGCCGATGTCGATGCTGTCGTACCGGTACCGATACCAGTTGACCCGTCTGAAGTGGTCCCAAAGGCACCGAAGCCGCAAGGAGAGCCGCCAGACTGCGTTCAATAGCCAAGAACCTCTGGTCTATTGACGCTGCCGATGCCTGGGTATCGGTACCGGAATGAATCGGCCGGTACCCCCCAGAGCGATGGCACAGTAGTTCTGCCAAGGTTTGAGGCCTCAAGAATACATCCTTGGAGCCCCGATAGTGCTTTGGAAGGCCGAAGGCCGTCCTGACGGGCAACTTTTACCAGTACAATTCCTCAAGGGTTCAACGCCGCAGAGGCAAGTCTCGATGCCGGGAAGGAGATCTACCCTTTGAGGAACTGGCCAGATTATGGTTTGGGTTACCTGAGATCCATGGGAGGAAGACGAAGCCCATGGAAGACGTCGATGCACGGATGCTAATCGGAGGGAAAAAGGGTGCTAAGCTTAGAAGCCTCGGTTTTGCCGGACCCCCGTCTTCGGACATCATCCCACAGGCAACACACTCCGAGATGGAAGTGGTCAGTAACAACCTAAAATTAAGGCACCACTTCATGGAGTGTCGGTTGACGGAGATAGTAACGGCCATACTTGGAACACTTTTCAAAACCCGAGGCGGGTTTTTTCCATCGGATTCTAATTCAAGTTGGGCATAGTGCCCAAAATGGCGCGGGGCACCTGACAATAAGACATCCAGAAAAAAAAGATTACAAATTTTTTTTTTTCTAAGACGAAAGAAACAACCCGGCCGGTACGGTATGCGTATAGCGTTGAGGAAGGCAGACGCGTACACACAAAAAATAGATTTGAAAAGATGTGGGATAATTTCTGCGGTGACAGGAAAAACCGACCTGCTGGCTCCGCAGAAAACCAAAGAGAAACTGGAAGAGATTCAGTTTGGTGAAAGGTGGGTAAGGCAGACGCAGGCACTTGGGGGATGCCCCAAAAGCGTTCTAATTGGACGCTGGGGTAGCGTTCCTGCGGCAGGCTGTCGTTGGTACCGACAATACCCATGATGTGAAGACTACATTCCTGCTTGTTCCTGGAGGACTGAAGCTTGATGCAGAAGCAAAAACAACAAGAAATGAGTAAGACTTTTTCAAGTACATTTCGTAGCCAAAAAAACTGTGAGAGAGTCAGTTGGTCCATTAGATGAGAGAGGGGTTACACGGTGCGCCTAAGAGGCTACAAGGCGATAGCAGCAAAGAGATGCTGGAATGAATTCTTTGCTTGGGTCTTTACGAGGAAGAGTATGAGGGATGTTTACCTAGACTGAGTGGTATTAAAGGTGCCCGAAGAATAATTGACGGAAATATCGATACATTGGGAAGATAAATTACAACTAGTAGATAAAATGAAGAGTAGCAAATCACCTGGGCCGGGATGGTATACATCCCAAGGGTGTTGAAAAGAACTTGAAATATGAGATTGCAGGACCTGCTATTAGTAATGCTGTGAAACTATCCTTAAAAATCCAATCCTTAATTACCTGAGCTTGGAGGCTCGCCAATGTAACACACAATTTTTTAAAAAGGGTTACAGGGCTGATGATCCGGGAAACTACAGACCGGTGAGCCGGACGTCAGTACCGGCGGTGTGAAAAATTGGTAGAACCAATCATAAAAAATAAAAATTAACTCAACATGTAGATAGTCATGTGCCTAATGGGAGACAGCCAAACATGTATTTAGACAAGGAAGGTCTTGTCTGACCCTAATCTTTGTTATGGTTTTTGAAGGTGTGAATAAAAGGGCTGGACCAAGGTGGTGAGGAGGCTGTTGATATAGTGGTGTCCTGGACTTTCAGAAAACCTTTGTACAAGGGTCCCTCCATCATAAGAGACGTGGTGTTGGCAAAACTAAAGAGTCATGGGATAGGAGTAGTCAGTGTACTATTGTGGGTCAGTGGGTCAGGACTGGTTAAAGACCAGAAAGCCGCAATGAAGCTAATGGCAAAAGTTTACCACACCTGGAGAAAAGGTTACTAGTGGTGTAACCACAGGGATCTGTGCTGGGGTCCGCTGCTGATTTTGAACATATTCATAAACTGACCTGCTAACTGGGATAACGAACGGATAGAGTTATCCAAACTGTGCAGATGACACAAACATATTTAAAGTCTGTGAAAACCCAAGAGGATTGTGGAAAATTGCAAGGAGGATCTTGATAAATTGGAAAGAATGCGTGCATCAAAATGGCAGATGAAATGTAATGTGGACAAGTGCAAACTGATGCACCTAGGGAAGAACAACCCAAACTATGGTTACACGATGCAAGGTTCCACATTAGGAACCACCACCCAGGAAAAAGATTTAGGCGTCATTGTGGATACCATGTTAAAACCCTCGACCCAGTGTGCAGCGGCGGCCAAGAGAGCCAATAGAATGCTAGGTATGATAAGGAAAGGAATGTAAAATAAAACAAAAGATATTATAATGCCTCTATATCGTTCCATGGTGAGACCGCACCTTGAATATTGTGTGCAATTCTGGTCGCCGTATCTTAAAAAGGATATAGCGATATTAGAAAAGGTTCAGAGAAGCGCCACCAAAATGGTAAATGGGATGGAATGATACTCCCATGAAGAAAAGCTAAAAAGGTTAGGGCTCTTTAACCTGGAAAAGAGACGGCTGAGGGGAGATATGATAGAAATCTATAAATTAATGAAAGGAGTGGAGCCAGTATGGAATATCTCATGTTCTTAAATTTCATCTGCCATTTGGAGGCCCAGTCTTCCAATTTATAAAGGTCCTCTTGCACTTTTTCACAATCCTCATGGGTTTTAACAGCTTTGAATAATTTTGTGTCATCTGCAAATCTGATTACCTCACTTGTTATTCCCATTTCTAGGTCATTTACAAATATGTTAAAAAGTAGTGGACCCAACACTATACACCTTTTTCCATTGGGAAAATTGGCCATTTAACCCTACACTCTACTTTCTATCTTTTAACCAGTTCCTGATCCACAATAGTACACTGCCTCTTATCCCATGAATTTTTAACTTCACCAAGAATCTTTCATGAAGGACCTTTTTTATTTATTTGGTTACATTTGTATACCGCTTCTTCCAGCGATCAGTAGCGGTTTACATTACATTACATTTTGGCACAGCAAACGATTTCTTACTTATAACGAGAATCAATTATCTACATCTGCATTTCAGTGATTTGCATTTATACAGCTTGGAGTATTAACAGTTGCATTGATACGATTGAATTTATACAGCTTGGGTTATTTAGTTTCATTTATACAGCGTGCGCTATTTACAGCTTGGACTATTTACAGTTTCATTTATACAGCGTGAACTAATTACAGTTGTAGTTATACAAGGTGAGCTGTTTAGAGACATACATTCTATGTAGTTTTATTGTGATGCGCTGTGAGAATAGCTTCTTTCTGCTTTTAATTTATGTTATGTTGTAGTATTCCTGGAATAGGTAGGTTTTTAGTTTTTTCCTGAAATCTTGCAGGTCGTTGTTTGCTCTTAGTGTGTCTGGTAATTTATTCCATTGTGTGGGAGCAATGTAGGTGAAGGTTCCGTTACTTGTGGATATTTTGACAGTGTGAATGGATGGTGGGACATGTAGGGTGTTTAGGTTGTGCGTTCTTCTGCTTCTGTTAGGGGGTTGAGTTACGATAAGCGTGGAGAGGTAAGACGGTGCTAAGTTGTGTATCAGTTTGAATGTGGTTACTATTATTTTGTATCTTATGCGGGCAGTAATAGGAAGCCAGTGTAATTCCATTAGTATTGGTGTGATATGGTCGGATAGTTGTTGCTTCATTATGATCCGGGCTGTGACATTTTGCGCCATTTGTAGTATGTTGAGGGATTTTTTTGGTAGTCCTTGGAGAATGGCATTGCAGTAGTCTAGGTGAGGTGTGATGAGCGCTTGTGCTACTGTTCTGAAATCGGACTGCTCAATAATGTTGCGTAGAGGTTGGAGGATTCTTAGTTTGTGGAATATTGCCCGGTTCAGTAGTCTTAGGTGTTTTTCCATAGATGTTTTTGTCGAATGTTACTCCTAGGTATTTTATCTCATTTTTGATGTTGAATGAGTTATTGTTCATGGTGATAGTTGAGGGGGGGGGGTTGAAGTCCTGATTTTTAGAGATGAACATTACTTCAGTTTTCTTATGGTTTATGGACATATTATTCTGTTGAAGCCAGGTTTGCGTTTCCTTGAGGCATTCTTCTAGATCAGGGGTTCTCAACCCTGTCCTCGGGACCCACCTAGTCAGTCAGGTTTTCAGGATAACCACAATGAATATGCATAGGAGATATTTGAATATAATGGAGGCAGTGTATGCAAATCTCTCTCATACATATTCATTGTGGCTATCCTGAAAACCCGACTGGCTAGGTGGGTCCCGAGGACAGGGTTGAGAACCCCTGTTCTAGATGGTTATAGTTTGGGTTGTTTGTGTCCAGTTGAGAATATAGCATTATGTCATCTGCATAAATGTGGTAATTGATCTTGTGTTTCTGAAAAATCTTACAGATGGGTTTCATGTACAGGTTGAACAATAGGGAGGACAATACAGAGCCCTGTGTTTGTGGGAAAGCCTTTGAAGTTTCTTGATTGAAGTGAACCTGTTGCATTCTGTTGGAGATGTAGGATCTGAACCATTTTAGGGGGGTTCCTTTTATTCCTATGGACTCCAGTCTGTTGATGAGGGTCCCATGATTTACAGTATCGAAAGCCACAGATATATCTATGAATATTAATATGAACATTTTCTTATTGTCTTCAATGCCTTTATATATTTTATCAAGAAGCACTAGTAGTAGGGTTTCCACCCCATGATATTGACGGAAGCCATATTGTTGGTCGTCGAGTGCATTACTAGCATCGATGTGATCTTGTAGTTGTTGCTGGACTGCTTTTTTGATAGTCAAAGGCTTTCTGAAAATCCAGATACACTATATCAACCGACTTACCTTTGTCTACCTGTTTATTCACACCTTCAAAAAACCATAACAGATTAATAAATTGACCTTCCTTGGCTAAAGCTATGTTGGCTATCTACATGTTCAGTAATTTTGTTCTTTAGAATGGTTTCTACCATTTTTCCCAGTACTGACATCAGGCTCACTGGTCTATAGTTTCCCCAATCAACCTTGGAATTCTTTTTAAAAATTGGCGTTACATTGGCCATCCTCCAATCTTCAGATATTACAGATGATTTTAATGACAGTTCACAGATTACTAATAGGTCTGCAATCTCATATTTCAGTTCTTTCAACACCCTTTGATGTATATTTTCCAGTCCAGGTGATTTGCTACTCTTCAATTTATCAAATAGCTGTAATACATCTTCCCGGTGTATCAATATTTCTTTCAATTCTTCTGCAGCACCACCTTTAAATACCATTTCAGTCACAGGGAACATCCCTACATCTTCCTCAGTAAAGACCGAATGCATAGTTACTCACCAGTAGCAGGTGATCTCTGGGAACAGCAGGAATGTAGTCCTCACGTATAGGTGACATCGGGTACCAATGGAGCCCGTGTGGGAAGCACCCCAGCTACCAGTAAGAAAGCCTTTGGGAGCAGTTCACTGAGCCTGTGCTGCTGCCTTCCTGCTCTTATAACTGACTCTCTTCAGTGACTCCCTCAGTTGAGTGTATAGCTGTAGTGAAGAGAAGATGAGAGACAACTCGTAGGGGAGGAGGTTGGGTTGTGAGGATTACATTCCTGCTGTTCCCGGAGATCACCTGCTACAGGCATTCCAAGGCCACAAGGAGTGGCCATGGGACTAGAGACCCCAGTCCCTCTGGCCTGAAGTTGCTTGTCCCCATGCAGGAATTGAACTCCCAGCCTTCCAGCCTGAAGTAACCTGTCCCAACCACTGAGCCACTCCTCCCACTCCATTGGGGACTACGTGCACTGTGGAGGCCATATGGCCTAGTACCTTTAGGAAGGTTCTTGCTGATGCAGAATGACTGTTGCGTATGGAGTCTGCTAAGAGTATGAGTCTCTTCCTCCAGTCCTCTAGAAGATAGGCTATGCCATGAATGATATTGAGGATTGTTCCTATGAATTCTAGCCTCTGAGTCGGTATGAGGTGAAATTTTTGAAAATTTATCAGCAAGTCTAGTGATTGAAGGAGGCTTATGGTTTTGTTAAGCGCTGAGGAGAGCTCTGCTGGAGAGCTGGCCTATCTCCAGGAACAAGCAGGAATGTAATCTTCACATATGGGGTGACATCGGTACCGACAGAGCCCGCACGGGAATGCTCCCCAGTGTCCAATAGGAAAACCTTTGGGAGCGTCCCACTGCGCCTGCGTATCTGCCTTCCCGCCTCTCCAGCTCTCCCTCCTCAGATTCTTCATTTTCCACAGAGCCGACAAGAAGCAAGTCCTGTCATTGCAGAAAATTTGGGTTTTTTTCTTATTTTTTTTGTGGTCACGTCTGCCTTCCCATCATCGCTGGTACAGATCCTGTCGGTGCTCACTTCATTTCTTTCTTTTTTCTAAAAAAACAAAAACCTTTTCTGAGGGGAAAAACTCTTCCCTCAGGGCGCATCAACACCATCTTAGGCTTAGGCCTTTTCCCAAAATGGACAAACCAGCCAATAGTTTTAAGAAGTGTTCTAAATGTGGCAGTACAATTTCAGCCACGGACATCCATGACTGGTGTCTAAAATGTTTAGGACTGGATCATCAACCATCAGAATGTCCTCTCTGTAGGAAGATGATAAAGAGAGGCCTGCAGAACAGAGCTGCGAAACTCGGCACCCTCTTTGCCATCAATGCAATGTCAGTAGCATCAATGTCATTGAGAGCTTCATCTTCCTCCCAGGGATCTCAGGTATCGAAATGCAGGTCTTCATCAAAGACTAGCCGGCCTTCCAAGGGTAGATCTCCTTCTAAGCATCGAGATGCTCTAGGCGTTGCCCTGGAGGGGGACATACTGGCCAAACAACTCCGGCTGAAGGTCCTTGCCTCCAAAGCCTTAGTGAGATCCCAGGATTTATTTTTATTTATTTAAATGGATTTGTATCCCACCTTATCCTAAAATCAAGGCAGTTTTCACATCAAATGATTTAGATTTGTGGTAGGGTGGGGGTGTTGGCATGCAGTGGTTGAGTAGAAGTGTTTGTGAGGGGGAGGACCTGTAGAGTTTAATCAATACATGCAATATATACAGCGTGTGCTATTTACAATGTTCTATACACAGTTGTACTAGGATGCTCCCGAGGCCTCTACCTCCGGAGAGCTCTTGGTGCCATGCTCAGGAATCATGGCCCGCAACTCCGGTACTGATACCCAAGCATTGGCCAGCTCCATGAATCAACGTATCCTGGCTATTAAGGGGAGCTTAGTGGCCCTACTAGTGGCTTCCTTACCATTAAAGCCTCTGCAGTCGATTACTCAGCCATCAGTACCGACGACGGTACCGAAGGTGCCTTCATCGACTTTTTTGCCACTTACCACACTACCACCCATGCCAGCCCTCGAGTTTGTCTCTGGTACCGAGGTTCCAGCACCGAAACTTTCAGATACCGACTTCGAGCGGTACCAAGTACGGGCAGAGTGCGAGCCCCCTACCCGTTACTACTTCGAGTCTTCTGACTCTGATTCGTCGAATGACGAATCGGCCGGTACCCGGGAAATGAGAATTCTCTGGAGGATCCATCTCTGTCCCCACAACGTCGCATGTCCCCTCTGGTGAACATGTCTTTCCAAGACTTTATCCGTGATGTTGCTCGGGGCCTGTCCATAACAGTGACTTTGGAGATGGAACCTAGGGCTGAGGAGCTCAAAATTCTCCAATACCCTGCAGCCCCAAAGGAAACTGCTACTCTCTCTATTCATCGAATACTTCATGACCTTATGCTTCGAATGTGGGAGACACCTTTAACCATCTCTCCACATACTCGAAGACTCGATATAATGTACCGGGTACCGGAGTGCCCCGGCTTCCAACAAACACAATTACCACACCATTCCATGGTAGTGGAATCAGCAATGTGTCAAAATAAAAGTGCTAAGACGCATTCCTTGAACCCTCCGGGTAGGGAATCGAGAATTCTCGATGCTTTTGGTCATCGATGTTTTCAGGCCTCCATTATCGGCCAGAATCAGTTCCTACTTACTCTACATGTGAATCCACATGCCTTTGGCATCTGGATTCACCAGAGGCAGGTCTTGTCAGACAAATCTGATTGATTTCTTTGACTGGGTGACCAGGGAGTTGGACCGAGGAAGAGCTCTAGATGTGGTGTATTTAGATTTCAGTAAAGCCTTTGACACTGTTCCTCACAGGCAACTTATAAACAACTGAGCACCCTAGGGATGGACCCTAAAGTTACTGCTTGGGTTAGAAATTGGTTGGGTGGGAGGCGACAAAGAGTACAAGTAAATGGAGCTCACTCTGAGGAGAAGGATGTTACCAGTGGTGTGCCCCAGGGATCTGTCCTTGGTCCGATTCTTTTTAACATCTTTGTTAGTGATATAGCGGAAGGGCTGTCGGGTAAGGTTTGCCTCTTTGCAGATGATACCAAAATCTGCAATAGAGTAGACACCCAGGAAGGTGTAAATAACATGAGGAGGGATCTAGCTAAGCTTGAAGAATGGTCTAGAATTTGGCAGCTGGGATTTAATGTTAAAAAATGTAAGGTCATGCATTTGGGCTGCAGCAATCCAAGGGAGCAATACAGTATAGGAGGTGAAGTACTTTTGTCCACTAAAGAAGAGCGGGACCTAGGCGTGGTTGTGTCTGATGATCTTAAAGTAGCTAAACAGGTAGAAAAGGCGACGGCAAAAGCTAGAAGGATGCTTGGGTGCATACGGAGAGGAATGGCTAGCAGAAAAAAGGAGGTGATAATGCCTCTGTATAAGTCTTTGGTGCGACCTCATTTGGAGTATAGTGTGCAATTCTGGAGACCGCACCTTCAAAAGGATGTGAACAGGATGGAGTGGGTGCAGAGGGTGGCTACTAAAATGATTAGTGGGCTTCATTATAAAGCATATGAGGACAGACTTAAGGATATTAATATGTACACCTTAGAGGAAAGGCGGGATAGAGGTGATATGATTGAGATGTTTAAATACCTCCGTGGCATAAATGTTCAGGGAGAGAGCCTCTTTCAATTGAAAGCAAGTTCTGCTATGAGGGGACATGGGATGAGGGTGAAGGGAGATAGATTCAGGAGTGATATGCGGAAATATTTCTTTACGGAAAGAATAGTGGATCCATGGAATAGTCTCCCAGTGGAGGTGGTAGAGATGAGGACAGTAACTGAATTCAAAAAAGCATGGGACCAACACAGAGGATCTCTAAAGGTAAAAAGTGGACTGTTGTAGTTGTTGATATGGAAGGACAGACTAGATAGGCCATGTGGTCTATTTCTGTCATCATGTTTCTATGTTTCTATGTTACATGGGTATGTTCCTTAGGGAGGTGGCTAAGGATCTGGAGTTGACACTCCTCTTCTCCCCGACGACAAGAGCGCGGATTATCTCACCCTGGTGAAACATGCCCAGAATGTTTCCAAATTTGTTAACAGGGCAGCTTTTGACTGTTTTGAATGCATCAGCAGAACTTCAGTTATATGCACTGGTGCATGCAGAATTGCTTGGCTCCAAGCCTCTGATCTTGAACAGTGGGTTCAAGATAAGCTGGCTAATATACCTTGCACAGGTGAAAACCTTTTTGGCAAAGACTGACAGGATAAGGCTTCTCAGTTAGAATCGGAGACCACCACTCAATAGACTTTCTAGATCTACTGCCAACCCAGCTAAGAAAAAGACATCGAAGAAACCCTTTTTCAATAAGAAAAAGAAGTAATACCCTTCTTACACCCCTGCGGTGCACTGTCCCATCCATGCTCCCCAAAAAGGGCAGCAACAACCAAAGCAGCAAAGAAAGGCTCAGACTCCCAGGTCTCAGCCAACCCAGCAGAGCCAACCTCCTCAGGGTCTTTGACTCCTTTCTGGAGAACATAGCTGTCCTGCCTCTGGAGAGTCCAGATGCCATCTGCATTCCCGGCAGACAATGTCACTTTGCCTACAGGTGGCTGAAAAGATACTCTGCGCCCCCTTCACCAGCAACACTGCAGGGCTCTCGGAGTAACGGAAAACCACACTCAAAGCAATGAGAAGGAAATCTAAGAGACAGCAATAAAATACCACACACTTCTATATATATATAGATACACCAAAGCTTTGCAGAGAGAAACAAATAGAAACAAGTTCTCTTTGTTTACTCTATTAGCTATGGTTTACTTTATTTATAAGGCTCTTTTGGAGGATACAGCATAATTTCACTTTATTGTTCTACGTCAGGTATTACGTATTCAGCACATCATAGGTCAATTTCTAATCAGCATAGGTCAGTATGAGGAGACATACATGTATTCCAAGACATAACTGTTTACTGCTGACTGCTTGATATCTAGTAACCCTGAGACTGAAAGGCTGGAGAACAAGCTGCCCTTTTTCTTATTTCACATAGCTTACAGGACTTGTACCTCTTCACCTACTTAGTAAGCAAATATATGAAGTTTATTTCTAGGCAAAGTTCTGAACAAATTTAACTCTTTCTCAGGTTTTATTAGACAGTCTGGTTGTGTACACCGCCCTGTACAGACAAGCTTACTTTCAGTCCCTCCTCTGATTCTGTAAAGAATCATTCCCAAAGTAAGGAAACTCAGACATTGCCATTAAAGTGGAATTAAAACTACATTCTGGGTCAATCTGTAACATCATTGTAGGGGTCAGTGATTAAACTGATTTCTTACAGCAGGCTGATATTACACAGAGAATTAATACTCCTAGAATGAGAATCCCCAAAAAGTCAAGTAATGATGCTAACATGCCTTGCAAAGGTCTGGATAATGAATTCCAAAATGAAAAAACAGAATCAAATAGATCTGAAAAAGAACTTACATAACTATCACTTGAAACAAAAGTACGGTTTCTAACTTTATCTAATAGGCCTTTTACTATTTTTCCATTATTATCAAGCATACTACAACAAAAACCAACCATTACTCCACACACACCATTTTCCTTTGCTAGAAGGTAGTCTAAAGCCATTCGGTTCTGGGCTGCATAAGCTGACACTTTGTTCACTGCACCTTGCAATACACGAATTGCCTCAGTGAGATCCAGGGCTGTAAGTTCAACAACTGCCTGTAGTCGCATAATCTGGGTACCATATTCTCTGGTGGGTGCTATAGCTCCAAAGGTTGAAAGCCACACAGTACCTGTGAATGCATCTATTTGAGATTTAGTTAAAGGTTTTGTAGTGTCTACCAGTTGTTGAGCAGCCTCTATGGCCTTATCCTGTGAAGAAACATCCCTTTTTCTTCTAAAAGAATTGTTCAGGGTTGATAATAAAGTAATGTTCTGGTAAGGTACAAATCGCCACGGGGTATCTAATTGGGCTATATAACAAGTACCTGACCAACCTCTGGGAAGCTCTGTATACGCAAACGTACCACACACAAAATAATCTTCTTCTAAAGCCACTAAGCCATCTTCCCAGATTGTCAAATTCTGGGGACAAGATATATTCTGGATACAATTATTCAAAGCCCACTGAGTCATGTCCATTTCATTAAGCCCTCCAGACAAATTACGTTTCCAGGGATGATAATACCCTAGTAAAGGGAAACTCCAGTTAGGTATGTTTAGGTCTGAACTAGAGTCATTCAAAGGGTAGCCAGAACTATTATATTGTAGTAATTCATAATCATGCACCTGGTTCCCTTGAACTGACACTAATTGTACTACTGAAATATAAGAGTTTCCTACATGGGATTTCTTATACCAGATAGAAGAATTATGCAGCATTACTATTCTACAAACATTCCATGGAGTATCCCCTACCTTTCTTCCCTTACCCTGAGCCATAAAACATATTGGAGGATTTTGTAGAGGCATAGAACTAACTATTCTAGGTTCTGCGTTTGTATGAGACCATTGTACAGTAGTTAGTATTCCCCACTACTGTACTGCTTAATCTGTTAGTGGATTGCACTGTTTCATTTGTTTGTTATGTACACTGAATAAAAAGATTTAAACATAAAAGCTATGTCACGAAACTCCTCAAAGGTCTTAGGCCTAACCCTAGGTAGAAATCCATGCTGAGTAGCTGTCACAGATGGAAGACACACTGCACAATCTGACAAATTAAAATGTTTTGTCACTGAGTGTACCTGTGACTCGAAAATATTTGAATATTCCTCATAACATTCCCAAGGTTCTAACTGCAGCACTGCTTTGCTACCACTAATATGCCTCAGCACAACTAAGATTAAATATAAAAACATTCTTAACAAAACTTTTAAATATCTAAAACTATAATTACTTAAAAATATACTAAATCAAAACTGAAAATATACCTACTCTTCTTAATACTCTCCTTTATATAATGAAGATATATACTATAGCTATAATTAGCCTCTAAGTCTCAATAAGTTTATGAAGTAGAGATTAAGTACCTAAAGGTCATTACATATATTTCAGGAAAATACTAATCTAAACTGACCTCATCCCTCTAAGCAATACTATAAATGCTTTTGTTCGGCATTTTGCAGGAATAGTCCATTCAGAATTTACTTAATACAATAATCTTTTTCTGTGATGTCACCATTGTTCTCTCTGAAAGTACTTTAAATCATAAAAAAATCTTTTTCTGCAATATCACTGTTGTCCGAGGAGTCTGCGTTGTATCTCTTGAATCATGGATGCGGAGAACCACCTTCCGGATCTTGTGAGGGAGCCTTCCAACAAGAATGTCCTTCCACTTTACAGGCTGAATATCCCACCAGAAGTACACGGAAGGGACCTAGGAATTTCGGAGCCAGAAGCGTCTTTGGATGCAAATTCTTAATCAGGACCCAATCCCCTGGTTTCATGTCCGGATGTGATAATTCTGGAGGAGCATCTTGTTGAGGATTCACCTTCAATAAAGGGGAAACAGACAGGACTGAGTGCAATCGTGCACAATAAGTTAAGATATCGCTGCGCAACAACTGGGGGTCTGGGATAACTGCCAAGGCATGTGGAGAAGTAGCTGGACGTCCAGTAACTATTTCATATGGTGTCAGACCTCCTCGAGTGCGCTGGGGGGAGTTACGCACCGCCATAAGGGCAAAAGGAAGGGCTTCTGTCCAATCTGTAGCCCAATCCTGTGTCATAGTGCGCAAGAAACCTTTGAGAGTCCTATTCATCCGCTCCACTTGGCCAGAGCTTTGCGGATGATAGGGTGTGTGCAGTTGTCTTTTTACACCAAACCAATTTTCAATATCCTCCCAGACACGTGCAATGAAGGCCGGACCCTGATCAGAAGAAAGAACAAAAGGTACACCCCAGACAGGAATAAACTGAGTGAGCAACAATTTTATGGCAACCCCAGCTGTCATACTGGTAGTGGGATAAACCTCCACCCAACCAGAGATAAGACAAGTGATCACCAACAAATACCGCCTCCCTCCTCTGGCACAGGGCAAATCAGTAAAATCAAGCTGCAAAGAAGAGGTCATGTGATGCGGACAGGATAGTGGTCACATCCTGAGTGTGCTCTGATACCCTAAGCCCAGGCTGGCGAACTAGTACCGTGTAACACCGCGGCAACCAGACGAAAGTGTGTCCAAGGTGTGTCGGAGTGCCTGCAGAATCCCACAGTGCGGTTTGTGCTGACGAACGGCATGGCGGCAGTGGTCAAAACGACAAGGAGAGACCGAGAGCGGGTGGCCGGCTTGAGCAAGATGGCAGAGACAACCCCGATGCCAAATTCGCCCAGATCCCCTGCTTCTCTGGATAAGATGTCGGCGGCCGTAGCAGTGGCCCTGTCACCCCAGTTTGAAGCCTTACATGAAAAGATGGATGGGCTGCGCTCTTCTGTGGATACCCTGGGGAGTAGACTCCGTGAGGCCGAGGATCGCTTGGGTCTGGTGGAGGAAAAAGTGGAGGTGCTGGCGACGGAGGTGGCAGGCCTAAAGACCCAAATCGGCCTGCAAGAGGCCAAGCTTGATGACCTGGAGAACAGGTCACGACGAAATAACCTCCAATTTATGGGGATTCCAGAGACCGTCTTGGATAAGGACTTGAGGAGCTATTTGGAGGCGCTAACCATGCAAATCTTGGGCGACGCTGAGCTTGGAGACAAGCTGCAAATAGAGAGAGTGCACCGTGTAGGCAACAAGCAAGCACGAGATATCCACCCCAGAATCGTGCTCGCAAAGTTTTTATACTTTCCGCAGAAAGAACTGATCCTACGGGCGGCTCAGCAAAAGGGGGAAGTCATATATAATAACAGTAAAATCCACGTTGCACAAGATTATTCCGTAGTGCTGAGTCGGAAACGTCAGGAGTATGCCCCCCTATGTGAAAAGCTTATCGGTGCTGGAATCCGGTTCTCCGTCCAATACCCGCCAAACTACATGTGATGCACAAAGGAGCTCATTGTGCCTTTGCAACGGCTGCAGAGGCTGAAGGCTATGTGAATCAGCTCCTTGCTCAAGAGAAGGCAGCGTCGGCGTCTCCACCGTGAAACTCAACAGGGCTAGCTGGTTTGTGACGCTCAGGCTCCCTTCTGGGAGTGTAGACTGTGGCAGCATGGTGTAGCGACGGGCATAGGATCTGCCAGGCCCTTGTGTTCGGAATAGGGACATTGTAACCAAGTTACTTTGTGTCCCTTACACCTCCCCACTAGCTACAAACTTGCCACACTATGAACCTTCAACATTGTCTCAAGCTACGCAGGCCCCACTACTAACATCTATTACTGACATTGCCTTTGAATCCAGGCTGGGGTTTTTTTTCCCCCTTTTGCTTTCCCTCTGAGTGCTGTTCTGTTTGGGTATGGGGGGGCCTTAGAATTAGGGAGCCCTCTGGGCACTTTATTTTCTTTCTTTTTTTTTTTTTTTTTCAGCCCTCACCAGCGGACACTTGGAGCGGTTGTGCTAGCTTTAGTAGCTATAGCTTGACCGGTACCTGCGGTCCTTCTGTTTTTGTCTCTCTTGTCTTTTCTTTTAAGTTATAGCTATGCCGCTGGAAAGCAGTTTTTTTTTTCTTTCTCTAGGGGCGCTTGGGCCAAAAGACTCCAGGCAGACAACACGGAATGGGGGAGTGCTTGAGACCTGATGGGGCCTCTAAATAATGGGTGGGGCAGGGCCCTGTGCCAGAGCAATTTTTTACGCCTGGATGTTTCTAGTTATCGGTGGGTGAGGGGATCTTCTAGCGGTCAATGCATCCATGCCCTGCTCTGCTGCGTTGCCTGACTGTGAGTCTCTCCCCAACAGTTGGGGCCAGGGGGAAGCCCCTGATGTTCTTTGTGCAGAATATTATTGTTACATGTGTGTGCAATGTTGCAATGCCTCCTGGGTACACAAGATCCAGGGGTACCTCCCCCCCTTTTTTCTTACGTTTGCAGTGATGCTCGGAGAGGAAGTTGGAAGGAGATTAGCAGGGGGACGTGGGATGGTAGGCGCTGGCATGGCCTACATAAGACCTACTGTGCCTTAGCAGAAGACCCTGGGGCTTGATCTCTGGTAGGCTAACATCCTCGCAACCCCCGAGTGATTGGAGAAATAACGAAGTCGAATGCTAGTGCCACGGGCCGTGAACCCAGGAGGCAACCTATAAACCTATAACCCTAATTTGTACAGGATTTATTTACTGGATTAATTAGCTGTTAGGGTAACTGAATGCCCTCACGATACAGGTATTTGTGTTAAATGTTGTCAGGACACTGATTGGTAGCGATTGTGTTATAGTTTGGGTTGTGTTTGTTCATAATTGTGGGAGGAAGTCTTTCCTGTCGGGGCATTTGACACACCTTGAGGGAATGGATTTGGGTGGGGCTTGGCTGACTGCCGTTGGCTTGCCTCTGCGCAGGGGGGGTTTGATGAGGTCCTGGGCCTTATGGGAGCGGTGTTAGCTGGGTAACTAGGGGAGGGCACAGCGTACAATAGCGGGCAAAGGAGGTAGGGTGCCGGGTTGCTCACGGGATTGAAAATTGATTCTTGTGGGTGACAGAGGGTCGGCCGCGCTCAGAGGTGCTTTCTCTGGAGTGGGTAGGTGGAGAGAGCCATAAGGGTTAGAGGAGTAGACTGGGGAGGAGATTAGGTTGGGTAAAGTACAAAGGGTTTGGGGGGGTTTAGGGTTGGGAGTGGAGGGGGATGGGGGAGGGGCTAGAGGGCGGGAGGGGCTGGGGGTAGAATGGGACCCCTGGGCTATAGGGGCTGGGGAGGTCGAGAATATTGTAGCAAATAGGGGTGGACCTCAGGCTGGGGGGGTTCATCTAGAGGATATCTGGAATATTGGATTACTTGCTGTGATGTACTACACTTCAAGCTGAAAATCGTTTCTTGAAATGTGTGTGGGATAGGTAACCCTGTTAAACGTTATAAGGTGCTTCAGGCTTTGGCGAGGTTGCAGTGTGATATTGCCATCTTGCAGGAAACCCACCAGACTGCTGAAGAACATGCAAAATTGCAGAGAGCAGGGGTGGAGCAGCTTTGGGGTGCCCCGACGGTGGGGAAAAAAGGTGGAGTGGTCCTATTGATTCATAAAAGGCTGCGCTTTGAACTTGTACAGCAATATGTGGACCCTAAGGGCAGATACATCTTGCTACATGGTAACTTGGAGGGGAGACCAGTGGTGTTGGGTAACCTGTATGCTCCGAATGTCCTGGATAAATCCTTATACGCCCGCTTGGCCTCTAGGGTTGAACAAAAAAAATCAAGCTGCAAAATCAGAAATGGGCCAGAAGGTCTGGGAAGAGCAGCAGCAATCTTCAGAAGGGGCCCACCCTGCCAGTCTGCAAACAATCCAAGCAACTAGCATACACAGCCTGTGCCACAGAAATAAACTTCGGATGATACCACAAAACTGCAAAGGCATGAGTCATGGCTGCAGCGGATAAGTGAAGTTTATGATGCAGGAACAGAGCAAGCGGAAACAAAAGAGAGTCAGGGCACATGAGTAGGTGCTCCTTCTTCCAGTAGCCCTGAGTATCACAGGATGCACCCCATGAAGTCCATAGAGTTTTGGTTTCAAGGGAAGTGTCTTGATACTGCTTGTTAACAGCTCGCAGATCTTGCACAAATCGATAAGTCTTGCCGTCAGCTTTCAGTACAGGAAGAATTGGAGTATTACATGGCGACGTAGTAGGATAGATGACACCTTGCATCTGTAAATCTTCAATTACCGGTCGAATTCCATCTATAGCAGCTGCTGATAGTGGATACTGTTTGAGTCTAGGAAGCTGTACTCCAGGTTTTACGGTAATCTTCACAGGAGGAATTGAGGCATCCGACATTGGATCCTGGAACTGCCCACAGAGTAGATGGAAGTCTTCCGAGAGCAGGGTGAATAGCTTTGACATCCGCAGGGGGCTGCACTTCAGAGAGAGAATACAACTGAAAATGTAACTTTCCACTCATCCAGGATAAAGTTGCATGAGAAGCCAGGAAATCACGACCCAAAAGATTCACTGGTAATGTGTCTCCTACCAGAAAGTTAGTAGGGTACACAGTCTCTCCAATCTGCAAAGGCAAAGCTTCAAGTTTACGGTGAGGAATTATCTTACCTTCAATGCCTTCACAATGCACTGTTGGAGCTTGTGCTAGCTGAGTATGATAAACTTCAGGTAAATCCTGTAGACGCAGCGCAGATGTAGTAGCTCCCGAATCAATGATGAATTTCACAGTAGAGCCTCCCAGTTTAGCTTCTAACTCACCCTGAGAAGTTACATTCAGATTCAATAATAGTCATGCATCCCAAGAATCACAATCTTCTGGGTTAGAAAAACATTGATATAAAGGAGTGAACTCAGCAGGTGGGGGAGGAAGGCACGCAGCTCTCTGGCCATCCAAGTTCCGATTCTGTGGACAGTCTCGCTGTAAATGGCCACACTCACCACATGTATAACAAACACGCATTCCTCTTGCTTGTCCACGCCCTCGCTGAGAATTGCCTCGCTGAGAATTCCCATAGTTTCCTCTGAACCTGTCTCTCCCCCGCCCCCTTCCCAGGGCTGGATGCATAGAAGCAATTTGTAAATTAAGCAGTTTAGTCTTCTTTACATCTAATCTGGCTTGTTGCTCCTGCAATTCCTTGAGATATTTCAATTCACTGTACCGTGCACCCTCCAAAATTGCATCAGCTGATCTAGCAGGCCAATCTATTATTGAAGTTTCCAAAATTTCTTTTATTCTTGGAATCAAACCATTTACAAAAATATTAGTAAAACCCGAAGGTGTATCTTCTGTCTCGCCAGAATAATCCTTAAACGCTAGCATACACCTAGTGTGAAAAGCTGTAACTTTTTCACCCCTTTCCTGTGTTAAAGAAGTGAGTTTTGACCAGTCCTTCACAGGCTTACATACTGTTTTAAGAGATTCTAACAATTTTTCTCTACATAGAACAAAACTATCTCTTTGTGTCTGTTCTTGAAGATCTGTTACAGGGTCTGTCTGTGGCCATACCCAATTATCATCTCTAATTGGATGAGTTACCTTATGAAAATCAGCTGGATTAATGAAAACAGATCTGAGCAGATTATCTAGATCCGCCCAAGTAGGATTCTAACTATTAATTATTTGAGACCATAAGGACACAAATCTACCTGAATTTTCCCTGTAATCAGGAAAGGTTTTAGCCAAATCAAATACTTCTTTAGGACTCCAATTTGCAGGTACAGTCATTGCACCTGTAGGTCCTGTTGGATATACACGAAAAGGATATGCAGGTACTATATCTTCTTCTACAGGTTTTGCAGTTACAGAACATGGATCATTATGTTGGCATAATCCATAATCAGATATCCCCTCCAAGAAATGACCCAATCTAGAAATGCCCTCACACTGCAGTGTAGATAGATTATGTATATAGTTAACCCAGTTATCCAAGTTTGTACTCCTGTTCAATGTAAAACCTGACAGTTTGTCATTATGGTCGTTGTTGTTATGATGTAAACCGCGCTGATTCTAAATAGCGCGGTATATAAGAAACTGTAATAAATAAATAAATAAATAAATAAAACAGTCTGAAGAAAACTTATATCACCATATAATTGATCACATTTTTCCTTATAGGTTATAAAATGCTTATCCAGATCTTTCTCAATATTATCAATAAGTTTACTAGAAATTCCCAATTCCTTTGTAGCAGAATTATTATTCCTTACTATTCCCTTTAAGGTTTCTATCATATGTACAATACTTTCTATCTCACGGCTAAGAAGTGCATTCACTTCTCTAAGCTGAGAAACATTACAATTACTGAAATCTTCAAACTTTGCATCCCCCAATATCTTCTGTTTATTCCTTATCTCTTCTCTTAGTTCAGCTGCACGAGTGATCCTCCCCCTTCCAGAAGTTACATGACTCTCAGAAGAAACAGGGGGAGACGATGGGGATGCACTTGGGACTATTCCAGCTCCAATTACCAATGCAGCCACATCTGCATCATATTCTGGAGAAAGAACGGCTGGGAATTTCCCTGCCCGTTCATTATCATTCTCTTGTGATTCACTCGCTTTACCAGCATTCTTTAACACAAACAAATCATTTTTCGTATCATGTGCCATTCGTTGACACCAATTAAACACTAGCCCTTCACGGGCATCACATAATTTACGTTTAGCCTGCAAAGCACATTTCAGATAACGAAGTTTATCTATAGAAAAAGTTCCCTCCAAAGGAAACTGTAGAAGCACATTATCTTTAGTCACTGCATGCCAGTGTACAATATAATTAGTAGCCATATCCCCATACTTCTCACGCATACAATAAGAAGGGCTACCTTTCTGAACAGCTAAAACCTTAGCTTTGTCATGCCATTCACGCAACTGAGATAAATCCCGTCTACCTAACAGATTACCCATTGCTGTCACCATATAATACTCACAAACACCTTCTGCCCTTGCCAGGAATGTAGAAATCTGTAGTCCGGCACGGCACCAACTGAAAAGATACTCTGCGCCCCCCTCACCAGCAACACTGCAGGGCTCTTGGAGTAACGGAAAACCACACTCAAAGCAATGAGAAGGAAATCTAAGAGACAGCAATAAAATACCACACACTTCTATATATATATAGATACACCAAAGCTTTGCGGAGAGAAACAAATAGAAACAAGTTCTCTTTGTTTACTCTAACTATTAGCTATGGTTTACTTTATTTATAAGGCTCTTTTGGAGGATACAGCATAATTTCACTTTATTGTTCTACGTCAGGTATTACGTATTCAGCACATCACAGGTCAATTTCTAATCAGCATAGGTCAGTATTTTATTTATTTATAACAGTTTCTTCTATACCGCCCCTTCCAGAGATCAGGGGCGGTTTACATTGAACAGTGAACAGAAACTTGTATACTTGTGTATACTTTACATAGAACAGGGTTTTAACTATATACAAGTGTAATTACAGGGAACATACTTTTAAACGTTAGCTGGAACAATGGTTTTAAACTATATACAGGTTGTAATACATGGAACATAACATAACTAATTACAAGTAATTATTTACAATAGCGATATAGCAGTATGAGGAGACATACATGTATTCCAAGACATAACTGTTTACTGCTGACTGCTTGATATCTAGTAACCCTGAGACTGAAAGGCTGGAGGACAAGCTGCCCTTTTTCTTATTTCACATAGCTTACAGGACTTGTACCTCTTCACCTACTTAGTAAGCAAATATATGAAGTTTATTCCTAGGCAAAGTTCTGAACAAATTTAACTCTTTCTCAGGTTTTATTAGACAGTCTGGTTATGTACACCGCCCTGTACAGACAAGCTTACTTTCAGTGGCATCTGGTAACATCATAGGAAGGGAGGGGTACAAACTTCACTTCCAAAGTCTACCCCCCCCCCCAGTCTCCTCCAAGAGAGTTCAGTTCTCAAACCCCTCTCACCACTTTGTTATTGCAGGAAGTCACCTCCCTTCTCTCACAGGGTGCAATAGAGGAAGTGCCACTCTCCCAGCAAGGTCTGGGCTTCTATTCTCCTTACTTCCTCATTCCAAAGAAGACGGGGATACAGGCCCATCCTGGACCTCAGAAAACTGAACAAGTATCTACTTCGGGAGAAATTCAAGATGATGGTTATGGTTTAGGCACCCTTTACTTGTGCATCAGAGCAGTTTGCATGTATGCAACAGGTACTTTTTATTCCCTTGTCCCTGAAGGGCTCACAATCTAAGTGTACCTGAGGCAATGAAGGGTTAAGTGTCTTGCCCAAGGCCACAAGGAGTGACCATGGTACTACAGACCCCAGTCCCTCTGGCCTGAGGTTACTTGTCCCCATGTGGGAATTGAACCCCCGGCCTGAGGTAACCTGTCCCAACCACTGAGCCACTCCTCCCTCTCCCTAGGTACTCTTCTCCCTTTTCTCCAGAGTCAGGATTGGCTTTGTTCTCTAGATCTAAAGGACGCATATACTCACATTCTTATCCACGCAGAACACAGAAGGTTCCTGCGTTTCCTATTCCAGGGGAGACATCATCAGTACAAAGTCCTGCCTTTTGGCCTCACCTCTGCACCAAGAGTCTTTACAAAGTGCATGGCAGTGGTAGCTGCATTCCTAAGGACTCTAGGGATATTTGTCTTCCCCTACTTAGACAACTGGCTCATTCGAGCAAGCACATCTCTAGAGGCCAAGCTTTCTCTCACACGCAGCACTTGGGATTTGTAATAAATCTTCCAAAGTCCCATCTCGTTCCCTCTCAAACTCTAGAGTTTACAGGGGCTCTCCTAGACACTCAAAAGTCGAGGGATTTTCTGCCCCAGGCCTGCTGTGCTTGTCTCATCCAGCTTGCATACCAAGTATGCCTCAAGACCTTTCTCACTGCTTGAGAAATGTTACAACTCCTGGTCCATATGGCATCTACTGTACATGTTGTTCCATATGCTCGACTGCATATGCATGCAGCTCAATGGACCCTGGCTTCGCAGTGGTCTCAAGCATCCGGTCGTTTGGGAGACAGGATACTTTCTACACATCTCATCTCATCTCTTCTCTCCAGTGGTGGCAATCCCCAGAATATCTTCATAGAATCCCCTTTTCAGAAGCCCCCATATCAATGTACCTTGACGACGGATGCGTTCAAATTGGGCTGGGGAGCTCATCTTGACAACCTCTCCACTCACGGTCTTTGATCTCTTCAGGAGTCACAACTCCACATAAATCTGTTGTAACTAAGAGCCATCCACAATGCTCTCAAGGTGTTCCACAACCACCTTCGCTTCCGCACAGTTCTAGTCCAGATGGACAATCAGGTAGCCATGTTCTACTTAAGCAAGCAGGGCGGAACAGGCTCTTGGACACTTTGCAACAAAGCCCTACACCTGTGGTCCTTCACCTTACAGCATCAGATTCACCTACTTGCGGTATATCTCCCAGGCAAACAGAATCTCTTGGCGGGCCAGCAGTCGGGTACTGCTACTCCACAAATGGTCTCTCCATTCAGACAAGGTTGCTCACGTTTTTCAGATCTGGGGAACCCCAGATATAGACCTGTTTGCAAGTCCTCAGAATGCCAAACCTCCCCGCTTCTGCTCCAGAACACCTGCTTAGAACAACCAAGCAGTAGATGCCTTTCACCTTCACTGGGGTCAAGGCTTCCTATACGCCTTCCCTCCCATTCCCCTCATCCCCAAAACTCTTTTCAAACTCCAGAGAGACAAGGACTACATGATTCTTATAGAATCACGCTGGCCACGACAACCGTGGTATCCTCTGCTTCTTTGTCTCTCTCAAGTTCAACCAATAGATTTGGTTTGGGGTCTGCTCCAGATCTCATCTCACAGGAGAACAGGACACTGCTGCATCCCAATCCACAGTCCCTACATCTTACAGCATGGCTGCTGAAAGCTTAGCATTCCAGGACATCAGCCTTTCTCAACAGGTGAAAGCTATCCTTTTGGCTTCTAGGAAGCTTTCCACAAGGAGCTCCTATGCCTTCAAGTGGCGTAGATTCTCTCTCTAGTGTTCGAAGAGGGATCTTGACCTCTTTTCAGCTCCGGTGGAAGCATTACTTGAATATCTTCTCCACCTCTCTTCCTCTGGACTCAAAACCGATTCGGTAATAGTCCACCTAAGTGCCACAGCGGCTTCTCACATGCCCTTAGATGGTCAACCCATCTCCTCTCAGCCGCTTGTAGCACGTTTCATGAGAGGTCTTCTATTAACTAAGCCTCCCATTAAGCCACCCCCAGTGGCATGGGACTTTAATGTTGTTTTAGGATAGCTTATGAAGCGCCCTTTGAACCCCTAACCACTACTTCTCTAAAGTCTATTACCTGGAAGGCCTCCTTACTTACTTACTTATTTATTTATTTATTTAACAATGCTTATATACCACCCCTTCCTGGGAGCAGGGGCAGTTTACATGGAACATCAGAACAAGTTTTACAATGAACATAAAACTATGTATATTTAACATATGAACTATTTACATTTAGCATGTAAGCATGTACATTTAACATATGTACTATTTACATTTAATATTTAAGCATGCATACAGCTTACTATATACTGTGATAAGGAAGCCAGTTCTTGATCTGGTGGAGGTATTGATTTCACTCCGGAGCCAGGGAGGCAGAGGAGTGCCAGCGCCAGCAAGCCCAGATGCTCCACGGATGGACAGTATGGTAGACTTTTCCAATATGGGACCATTTAGTTTTGATAAACTAACTCCAGAGGATAATGTGGACGACTTTATCAACTCTTTTGAAAGAGTGGCACAGACCTTAGGATGGCCTGAGACTCAATGGGCTATACGCCTGGCCACATCCTTAACAGGAGAGGCCTTGGCCGCTTACAGGACCATGCCAGCAGCCCAAGCGTTAGATTATAAGGCTGTAAAAACTGCTATAAAGGATGCTTGGGGCTGACAGACACAGTATATCGCCATATGTTTAGGGCCACAGTCCTGAGGGATGGCGAGACGCCAAAAGGCTTAAGCCAAAGGATTCGTGGATTAGCCCAAAAGTGGCTGGCTCCTGAAGGAAAGGATGTAGATATGATTGTTGATATGATTATGCTAGAACAATTTATGGTAGCAGTGCCCAAGGATTTGCAGTCTTTTCTCATCCAGTAGAATTGCCAAAGCCTGGGAGAAGCAACCCTTTTCTCTGAGAGGTTTATGGAAGCCGAGTTGGCTTGGCAGCAAAAGGGAAGCTCTCTCAAAATAGGTGCTGAGTGGCATTGTGCTACATCAGAAAAGAAGGAAGGAAAAACTGTTGATTTTGGGAGAGTTTGTGCACCTTCCCAAAATGAAAGGTGGGCAAAGAAAAAATGTTTCCAGTGTGGGAAGTGGAGTCATGTGCAGAAAGGTTGTAAAACCCACACTAATTTAATAGGTGTCTGTGAAAAAGGACCTGGAGAAGGTTTTCTTTTAACGGTTGACGTATAAGGGGTTACCACACAAACTCTTTTGGACTCTGGTGTGGACCAAAGCATGCTTTCTAAAAAGCTTTGGCAGGCAATAGTGACCAAAGATAACTCAGAATGTAGGAAGCCTGAGAAAAATGTGCGCATTAGATGCATTCATGGGGCTGCTTCATTTTATCCTACATTCAAGTTAAGGATTAAGGGTTTAGGGGTAAAGAGAGAAATAGCAGTGGCAGTGGTACCAAAGCTCCCATATGATCTAATATTGGGAAGGGACTGGCCCCAGTTCAAGCAGGGATTAGAGAAAGGCTTAGAGAAAAAGAGTAGCCTTATTACTACCCGATCCCAGTCTAAGGCTAACAGCCAGGAAGAAGAGACCCAAGCTGATTCTCTAGGAGAGCTACCCTCACATGAGGACTTGGTGACTCCCCCAACAGAAAAGGTTAGGAAGGAAAAAGCGCAACGGAGATATGAAAGGCATTGTAGGGCACAGGGTAGGGCCAAGATGGAGCTTGGCCAAGGATTGCCCTGGGTGCCAGCTGAAATAGTAGAGAAGTTTCCAACTTTCCCCAAGGAATTGCGAGCAGATCCAGCTCTTGCTCGAGCATTTGAGTATGCCCAAGTGGTATGGGATGTCCTTCCCAGATTCCTATTAGACAATGAGATATTGTATAGGGAAAGTCAGGACCCCCGTACTGGCACCATCAGGAAACAACTAGTGGTACCCACGACGTTTAAGGGGTTAGTTCTGAGACTTACCCATGATCACCCAGTGGGAGGCCATAAAGGGGTGCAGGGAACCCTAGATCAAATTCTGATACGTTTTTACTGGCCTGGCATTTTTAAAGAAACTGCCCAGTTCTGTGCCGCATGCCCAGCATGCCAGCGAGTCACAGCTGCATGACCCCCAGTCGTGCCTTTGATACCAACTCCCATCATAGCAGACCCCGTAGGGCGTATCTCAATGGATATAGTAGGCCCCTTGGTTAAAACACTTCGAGGTTTTCAGTACATCTTGGTAATGGTGGATCAGGCTACCAGGTTTCCCTGGGCCGTTCCTTTACGGAATATTTCAGCTAAAGCCATAGCTTTAGAACTAATAAAGCTGTCTTGTGAGTTAGATGGCGAACCAGTTCAGCCGTCAGCAGGAGTTAGCGCAAATGGCACAGGACAAGGCCATCACTACCATGAGAGAACAGCAGCAAGCAGTCGAGGAGGAGGAGGAGCAGCAGCAGGAGCAGGAAGACGAAGAGCAGTGAGTGCTGCAACTGCTGACCAGAGAGAAAGAGAGGGCAGAAGTTTTGCCTACTCAAGGAATGGGTCCCTCCCACTGGGGGTGTTTGGAACGAGAGCTGGACTCTGACAATGTGGGGGACAATTCTCATTGGGAATGGGACCTTTTCCGGGACCTATCTCTGGATGATTTCTTTTTACCAGAGGGGTCCATTGTAGTTTTGTGGCCATCTCAAGTCTCCAAGGGCTGTCAGACCAGCGGTCTGTCCTTTGACATTTCTTGGAACTATGTCTCGATTCCTTCGAATGTTTTGACGTCGAAGTCCCCCTGGAAGAGGTGGAGGCAACTGAAGTATTGTCCGGGAAGAGTTCTTCGAACTGTTTTGCTCAAATCCCCAATCCATGTTTAGTCGTCTGCTGGCAAAGTGGACATTCGATGGGAAGGTGAGCAGGTCCCAAACAATTTAGGCACCAATCGTGCTTGTCGGTGACAGATATGGTGCCGGAGCACTTTGTGCATTTTTTTAAAGGCACTGGCAGACTTTTCCATACTGTGCTAGTGGGTAGACCACGGGTATAGGCCTCAGGGGAAAAACAGAAAACTAAAGAAAAAAATTGAGAAAAAAACTTTTACTGATATATATATATATATATATATATATATATGGAAAGGGATTGAAATTAATAAAGAAGAGGTATCAGAGAAACAGATAGACAAAAAAACCTTTTCAGCAGTGCAGGAGGGCATCACTGAAAAGAGTGTTATAAGAGCGGGAAGGCAGCAGCGCAGGCACAATGGACTGCTCCCAAAGGCTTTATTATTGTTAGCTGGAGAGCTTCCCGCATGGGCTCCATCGGTACCCAATGTCACCCATACATGAGGACTATATTCCTGCTTGTTCCTGGAGATGAAAAGAATTCATTCAGTTTCTCCACTATGGCCTTGTCCCCTCTTAGCGCCCGTCTATCATCTAATGGATCCAACTGACTGTCACAGGTTTGTTTGTTTTTTTTGCTATGAATGTACTTGAAAAAAGTCTTTATGTGTTTTTGCTTCCACAGCAAGCTTCTTCTCAAATTCTCTCTTTGCCTGTCTTATCAATGTCATGCGTCTAACTTGCCAGTGCATATGTTGTTTCCAGTTTTCATCATTTAGCTCCTTATTCCATTTCCTGAAAAATGTTTTTTTTTTTCCTTTGGCAACAGCAGCCTCTCTGACCTCACCTTTAAACCGTGTAGGCAGTTTTTTGGACTTCCTGCACTTTTCTTAAAGTGTGGGAATACAGCTGGTCTGGGGTTTGTAGGGTTGGTACCCCTGCAATTCTGTGCCTGCAGATCTCCAGCCTATCATCCTTCCTCCATTTATTAAATCAAACGTGATCATGCTATGATCACTATTGCCAACTGGCCCCAACACCCTTATCTCTTGTACCAGATCTTGTGTTCCACTTAGGACTAGGTCCAAAATGGCTTCTCCTCTGGTCAGTTCATGAACCAACTGCTCCAAGAAGCAGTCATTTATTTCATCTAGAAACTTTATCTCCCTAGCATGAACTACCATGACAATGACCCAGTCGATACAAGGTAATTGAAATCACCCATTATTATTACTGTGCTGTAACTTTTGTTAGCTTCCCTGATTTCTTTGAGCATTTCGTTATCCATTTGTTCATTCTGGCCAGGCAATCCACTGCCATCGCCTTCCCCTTTTGTAACACAATGTTTAAAAAGGGTTCCAGAAGTGATCCAGGAAACTAAAAACCAGTGAGCCTGATGTCAGTACCGGGCAAAATGGTAGAAACCATTATAAGGAATAAAATTACTCTAATGTATATAGTCATGGTTTAATGGGAGAAAGCCAGCATGGATTTAGCCAAAGAAAGTCTTGTCTTACTACTCATTTTTTTGAAGGTGTGAATAAACTAGTAGGAAAAGGTGTGACAGTTGATATGACCTATTTAACCTAGTGAAGACCCTAAGAAAAGAACCTTCCCCCACCCAAGCAAGCATGATACAACCACAGGAATTCACAGACTACCTCCAATCCAAAACAAGCCAGACCAACTTAACCACAAACCCCACTCCTTTACACGAGTCACACCATACAACACCACTGACCGCCTTCTCAACCCCATCAGAGAAAGGCACCGAGGATATCATCACCGCCATCTACACCACCACAGCTCCAAATGACCTTTGCCCAGCATTCTGGATAAAGTCATTGTGCGTGGAATTCAGCCCATTCCTATCCAAACTCATGGACCTTTTCTTCTCAACAGGGACATTCCCACAAAGTCTGAAACAAACATCCATCAGGCCACTTCTAAAGAACCACAAACTAGACCACCAGAAGGTAGAATCATACAGACCAATCTCAAGCATTCCACTACTGGCCAAAATAATTGAAAAGGTTGTCCAATGCCAAATCCAACACCACATCGAGACCATCGCTCCTCTCTACCCATGTCAGCACGGATTCAGAGAATCACATGGCGCTGAGACTCTCCTGACCACCCTCTTCGGTACCCTAATCACCGGAATGGACAACATCAGACAAAGATTTGCTCTAATTTTCATGGATATTGTCGCAGCATTTGACTCTGTCAATCATGTCCTGCTCATGGGGCACCTCAAGGAAAAGGGAATCCATGCCACAGCTCTAAATTAGTGTAAGTCATACCTGACAGACAGATGGCAACATATACAAACTGGCTCCATGACCTCCGAACCTTTCCAACAAAAACAAGGTGTACTACAGGGATCCTCGCTCTCGGCCCTGCTGTTCAATATATACATGCAACCCATCTGCTCATTCATCCGCTCCTTCAACGTCGTCTGCCTGGTATACACCAACGATGTACTGCTCTACATGCCGTTCTCAACTGACCAGTCAGACTTTTCACCACTAACAACCTGCTTCGATGCTGTCACTGACTGGTTCCACACCCAAAACCTCAGAATAAACTTCAACAAAACGGACGCCCTATTCATGACCAGGGACCAAACATTTACACCTCCTACCTCATTAAAAGTAAGAGCCGCCAAGCTCCTAAGCAAACCCATGATCCGCTATCTAAGCATCACATTAGATCAACCAAGATAGTAAACTGGATTAGAAACTGGTTGACTGACAAACAACAGAAGGTGATGGTACATGGAGCTCACTCAGATGAAAGAAAGGTGATTAGCAGGGTGCCCCAGGGTTCGGTCCTGGGCCCGGCGCTGTTCAATGTATTTGTGAGTGATATTGCTGAAGGACTGAATGGAAAAGTCTGTCTTTTTGCAGATAACACAAAACGTTGCAACAGAGTGGACTCCCCCGAGGGAGTGGTTAACATGAGGAAAGATCTACAAAAGCTGGAAGAATGGTCTAATGCTTGGCAACTACGATTTAATGCGAAAAAGTGCAGTGTCGTGCACTTGGGTAACAGAAATCCAAGGGAAATGTACGTGATAGGGGGCGAGAGGTTGGTGTGCATGGTTCAGGAGAAAGACCTTGGTGTGATTATCTCTGATGATCTCAAGGTGGCAAAACAGTGCAACAAGATGGTGGCAAAAGCCAGGAGGATGTTGGATTGCATACAAAGAGGGATTACCAGCAGAAAGGAAGAGGCACTTATGCCACTGTACAAGTCACTGGTGAGACCTCACTTGGAATATTGTGTTCAGTTTTGGAGACCATATCTTGCAAAAGATGTAAAAAGACTGGAAATGATTTGGAGCCTATGTCAGAAGCCTTATGAGAAGAGACTTGAAGACCTAAATATGTACACTTTTGAGGAGAGGAGGGAAAGGGGAGATATGATTCAGACCTTTAAATACTTAAAGAGAAATGATGAACAAACAAACCTCTTCCAAAGACGGGGAAGCTGTAAAACTAGAGGGCATAAAATGAAGCTGCAAGGTGGTAAATTGAAAAGCAATGTCAGGAAATATTTTTTCACTGAAAGGGTGGTAGATGCTTGGAATGCTCTCCTGATGGAAGTGGTGGGGGCAAACACGGTGACGGAATTCAAAACGACATGGGACAAACACAGTGTATCCCTTTACAGCAACAGGATAAAAACAAAATAAACTGAAACATATAACTTCTGAACCATCTAACATCTCAACAAATAAGAGTGTCCTACATGGAGTGGTGGGTTCACCTCTAAACAAAGACATGGAGAGGGGTGGCCTGCACCTACTCTTGCCATCTTGCTGGGCAGACTAGATGGACCATGTTGGTCTTTATCTGCCATCATCTACTATGTTAGAGTAGTTACTCACCTGTAACAGGTGTTCTCCAGAAGCAGCAGGAATCAGTCCTCACATATGGGTGACATCGGCGCCGACGGAGCCCTCATGCGGAGCATTTCCCCAGCTTTCAAGGAAAGCCTTTGGGAATGTAGCACGCATGCGCGGTTCCCTTCCCGCCCAAGAGTGCCATCTTGATCAGTCTGATGACATAGCTAAAAGACAGCAAAAAAGCAAAATTAATGATATGACTGCAACTCCAGGGGAGGAGGGAGGGTCATGAGGACTTATTCCTGCGGCTCCTGGAGAACACCTGTTACAGGTGAGTAACTACTCTTTCTCCAGGACCAAACAGGAAGTCTCCTCACATATGGGACTCCCCAGCTCTAGGCTACCGGGAACCCTAAGCTCAAAAAATGGCTCCCTCTCAAGAGCCTCAGCATTCATGATAAGAATATCCTCTAAGAACGCCCCTGTACGGTAGCCCAACACAAGGGCCGGAGGGTAGGAGTTGCCTAAACCTCAAAGAGATTACGGAGTACTGCCTGTCGGAAAGCACTGTCCCTTCGGGACTCTTTCTCCAGGCAGTAATGGGCTGCAAAAGTCTGGCTTGAAGACCAAGTTGAGACCCGGCAGATGTCTGCCAACGGAACAGAGCGGAGATGAGCTACTGACGTGGCTTTCACCCTGACACGGTGGGCCATGACTCGACCCTGCAAGGGGAGGTCGGCTGACTTATACGCCCAGGCAATACAATCTGCTACCCAAGTGGACAATATACACTTGGAGACAGGTAACCCCATCTTATTAGGGTCAAAGGAGACAAAGAGCTGAGTAGCCCTTCGATGCCCCCGCGTACGTTCTATGTAAAAAGACAACGCCCTCTTACAGTCAAGGGTATGCAAGACTGTTTCAGTCCAGCTGGTATGAGGCCTGGGGAAGAAGGTCGGAAGAACCACCTCCTGGTTGAGGTGGAAAGAGGAGACCACTTTTGGAAGGAACTTGGGATGGGTCTAGGACCACCCTGTTCCTATAGAACCGTGTGTACGGTCTATCAGAAACCAGAGCTTGTAGTTCACTCACACGTCTGGCCGAGGTAAGAGCCACCAGGAAGAGCACTTTCCAAGAGAGGAAGCACAAATGGCAAGTAGCCATCGGCTCAAACGGTGGGCGAGTAAGTTGCTGCAAGACCACGTTCAAATCCCAGTCACCGGTGGACAAACCAGAGGCTTGAGAAGAAGCAGACCTCTGAGAAATCGGGACACCAAGGGGTGAACAGACAGAGACTGTCCCTTCCACCGGTGAGTGGTGCACTGACAGAGCACTGAGGTGGACCCAAACAGAGTTAGACTTAAGGCCTAGGTCTGACAGGTGAAGTAGATAGAGTAGTTACTCACCTGTAACAGGTGTTCTCCAGGAGCAGCAGGAATCAGTCCTCACTTATGGGTGTCATCGACGCCGATGAAGCCCCAGCAGAGCATTTCCCCAGCTTTCCATGAAAGCCTTTGGGAATGCTGGCACGCATGCGCGGTTCCCTTCCCGCCTAAAGGTGCCATCTTACCTCAGTCAAATGACATAGCTAAGAACAGCACACAAAAATGTAAAAATTAAACTATGTACAACTGCAACTCCAAGGGGAGGAGGGAGGGTAGTGAGGACTGATTCCTGCTGCTCCTGGAGAACACCTGTTACAGGTGAGTAACTACTCTTTCTCCAGGACCAAGCAGGAAGTCAGTCCTCACTTATGGATGACTCCCCAGCTCTGGGCTACCAGGAACCCAGGCTGAACAAGAGAACTCCCTCTAGTCTCAGTAACACAGGAAAGGCTTTGCAAGGACACACCCTCCACAGGTAGCCCAACCAGAGGGCAGGAGGGCAGGAGTTCAGGAGTTGCCTAGACCTCAAAGAGATTCCGGAGTACTGCTTGGCCAAAAGCACTGTCCCTACGGGACTCCCTCTCCAGACAGTAGTGGGCTGCAAAAGTCTGGCTTGAAGACCAAGTAGCAGCCCTGCAGATGTCTTGCAATGGAACAGAGCGGAGGTGAGCCACTGATGCAGCCATTGCCCTTACACTGTGGGCCGTGACCCGACCCTGCAAAGGAAGTTCAGCTGCCTTGTAAGCCCAGGTGATACAGTCAGCCACCCAGTAGGACAAGGTACGCTTGGACACAGGCCTCCCCAAGTTATTGGGGTCAAAAGAAAGCAAGAGCTGAGAAGCCTTCCTGTGACCTTGCGTACGTTCAAGGTAGAAGGATAAGGCCCTCCTACAGTCCAAGGTATGGAGAACTGTTTCAGCCTGACTTGCATGAGGCCTAGGGAAGAAAGTAGGAAGAACCACCTCCTGGTTGAGGTGGAAAGAGGAGACAACCTTAGGAAGGAACTTAGTGTGAGTCCTAAGGACTACCCTGTTTTTATAGAACCTGGTGTAAGGTCTATCACTGACCAAGGCCTGAAGCTCACTCACTCTCCTAGCTGAAGTAAGGGCTATCAGAAAGAGAGTCTTCCAGGAAAGGAAGCGAAGAGGGCAAGTAGCCATAGGCTCAAAAGGTGGGCGAGTCAGCTGCTGCAAGACCACATTAAGCTCCCACTCAGGAGCAGGAGGACGTATGGAAGGCTTGAGCAGAAGCAAGCCTCTGAGAAACCTAGACACCAAAGGGTGCACAGACAAGGAATGGCCCTCAACTAGGGAGTGGTGAGCTGCTTAAGCAGAGAGGTGGACCCGAACAGAGTTGGACTTGAGACCCTGATTGGACAAGTGCAGCAGGTACTGAAGCACTACTGACACAGTAAAGGAGAAAGGATCCTCAGCACGTAGCTGACACCACACAGAGAGCCTTTTCCACTTGAGAGCATAGGTCTTCCTAGTGGATTGTTTCCTGGAGGCTAGGAGAACTTCCTCAACTTCGGGAGGCAGGCCCCAGGGAGCCAACACTACCCTTGCAGCCTCCATGCCATCAGATTGAGAGCTTTGAGATTGGGATGCAGCAAGGAGCCCTGATTCTGAGAGAGAAGGTCGGGTTGCAATCCCAGAGGCAGAGGCAGATCCACTGCCAGTTGAAGCAGGAGGGACAACCAAGGCTGCCTTGGCCACCTGGGAGCTACCAGGAGGACTGAGGCCCTGTCTTTGAGAATCTTAAACAGTGTTCGGGCCACCAGAGGGGTGGTAGGAAACGCCTAGAGTAGGCCCTGAGTCCAGGGAATCAGAAAAGCATCTGCTGCTACTCTCAGAGGATGCGAGTGCCTGGAGCAGAACCTTGGCAGCTGGTTGTTCAGTGGACTGGCAAACAGGTCTATGGAGGGAAGCCCCCATTTCAAGAAAATCTTTTGAACCACTAAAGGATGTAGCTGTCACTCGTGTGGTTGCAGAATCCTGCTCAATCTGTCGGCCAGGGAATTCTCCTGGCCTGGAAGATAGACTGCTTTGAGGAGCATGTTGTGCTTCAGGGCAAAGGAACAGAGGTCCTGGGCCTCCTGGCAAAGGGGCTGGGAACCAGTTCCGCCCTGTTTGTTTACATAGAACATGGCCACCTGGTTGTCTGTCTGGATCAAGACAGACTGTTGTGCCAGGGAAGCAGTAAAGGCCTTGAGGGCCAAGCGGATAGCTCTGAGTTCCAGTAGATTGATCTGCTGGGACGCCTCCCAATGAGACCACAGGCCCTGGGTGCACTTGTCTAGGCAGTGTGCTCCCCAACCCTGCAGAGAGGCATCGGTGGTCAGTACCACTGTATGAGGTGGGATCTGAAAGGGCACCCCCACCAGCAGATTGGGGGGGTGTAACCACCAGTTGAGGGAGGCCAGGAAACGGTGGGACACTCTGATCCTGTCTCTGAGACTGCCTGAGGCTTGTGACCACTGAGTCCAAAGGCACCACTGGGCAGGCCTCATATTGAGCCTGGCATTGGGGGTCACCTGTACTGTCGACGCCATGTGGCCCAGAAGCCTGAGGCAGAGTCTGGCGGAGACCAGGGACCTGTGCAGAAACCTGCTGGCGAGGTCCATGAGCCTTTGTGCCCGGTCCACTGGTAAGAATGTTCTTGCCAGCTGAGAATCCAACCTTGCTCCTATGAACTCCAAGTTCTGGGAGAGGAGCAAAGTGGACTTTGCGAAATTGATGACAAAGCCCACCTTTTGGAGCAGTTCTATGGTCCTGTTGGTGGCCTGTTGAACTTCTAGGGAAGTCTGGCCTCTGATGAGCCAGTCGTCGAGGTAAGGAAACACAAAGATGCCCTGATTTCTCAGGTAGGCTGCCACCACTGCCAGGCACTTGGTAAACACCCTGGGAGCGGAGGTCAGTCCAAAAGGCAGTACCCTGTACTGATAATGGTTTCCTCCCACAATGAACCTGAGGTACTTTCTGTGGTCTGGATGAATAAGGATGTGAGTGTAAGCATCCTTTAGATCTAAAGAGCAAAGCCAATCTTCCCTGCTGGAGGTAGGGCAGAAGTATTCCAAGAGTAAGCATCTTGAACTTCTCTTTCACTAAGAAACTTGTTCAGGTTTCTGAGATCCAAAATGGGTCGAAGACCACCGGTTCGTTTTGGCACCAGGAAATACCTGGAGTAAAACCCATGACCTTGGAAGTGGGGAGGCACAGGCTCCACCGCCTTGACCAGCAACAGACCTTTTAGCTCCTGGAGAAGGGCTGTATGCAGGGGAGGCCGGAAAGGTTCCCCTGGGAAGTGTGGCGGAGGCAGTTGGTGAAAGTGCAGGGCATAGCCTCGATGGACTATGTCCAGCACCCAACTGTCTTGGGTTATCAAGGGCCACTTGTGGGCGAACAAGGCTAGGCGGCCTCCTGTGCAGGGTTGGGTCTGCAAGGGAGGCATGGCTATGCTCAAGGAGTCAAAAAAACCCACCCTGCTGAGTGGGAGCAGGGGCTGCAGGCTTGGGGGTCCTCTGCCTACGGGGCCCATTACCCTGGCCCTTGGCTTGCTGATCCTGGGGGGCAGCTTGGGCAGCCGGATACTGTGGGTACTGTTTGTAGGCAGTGCCCTTCCTCGGGTAAAAGGACTTTTTACCCGAGCCCTTCTTCTTATGAGAAGAAGCAGAGGTCTTCCTCGACAGCCTTGTCCTCGTGAGATGCTCTGTCTCGAGCTGAGCGGCCTTCTCGGCCACAGGCTTGCCAAAAAGGTTTTCACCTCGGCAAGGGACATAGACCAACTTGTCCTGAACCCATGGCTCAAGGTCCGATGACTGCAGCCATGCCTGGCATCGGGCCGCGATGCTGGCTGCCGCTACTCGGGCTGAGGCCTCGAAGCCATCGTAGGCGGCGCAGGACATGAACTTAGAGCATTCCTGGATCCTCGAAGACAAGGACTTAAAACTCTGCAAGGGTTCCCCGGAGAGACCAGCAGAGAATCCGGCCAACTCCTTGGCCAGGTCTCGTAAATACATGCCCATGTACAGCTGGTAAGTCTGGACACGGCAAGCAAGCATCGAGCCCTGAAAGCACTTTCTACCGACGCCATCAAGGCTTCGGGCTTCCCGTCCAGGAGGCACCACGGAGTGCATCTTCTGGCTCTTCAGACGATGCATGGCCGATTCCACAACCATGGAATGGTGTGGTAGCTGTGCTTTCTGGAAGCCAGGACTCTTTCGGAGCCGATAGATGGAATCGACTCGCTTGCTCAAAACCGGCGCCGAGGCCGGTGCCTCCCACATCCGGAAGAGGAGCCGTTCCAGCATCGGAGGAACCGGGACAGTAAAGGCCTCCTTCGGAGGAGAGTCATACTGCAGAGCATCGAGCTCTTCGGCTCAAGGCTCCTCCTCGGGGTCAGCCGAGATAGCCAGGGCAGCGGCCATATCGCGGACAAACTCCGAGAACCTAGTATCCTCCGGAGGGGATCTACTCCAGGGCTCAGACTCTGGTGAGTCCGAAGGGACACACCGAGTCTTGAAGGTGTCAGGAGACTCCTCGTCTTCGGTCTCTCAAGCAGATTCGTCCGATGTCTCTGAGGAGAAGGATGTTACCAGTGGTGTGCCCCAGGGATCTGTCCTTGGTCCGATTCTTTTTAACATCTTTGTTAGTGATATAGCGGAAGGGCTGTCGGGTAACGTTTGCCTCTTTGCGGATGATACCAAAATCTGCAATAGAGTAGACACCCAGGAAGGTGTAGATAACATGAGGAGGGATCTAGCTAAGCTTGAAGAATGGTCTAGAATTTGGCAGCTGGGATTTAATGTTAAAAAATGTAAGGTCATGCATTTGGGCTGCAGTAATCCAAGGGAGCAATACAGTATAGGAGGTGAAGTACTTTTGTCCACTAAAGAAGAGCGAGACCTAGGCGTGGTTGTGTCTGATGATCTTAAAGTAGCTAAACAGGTAGAAACGGCAACGGCAAAAGCTAGAAGGATGCTTGGGTGCATACGGAGAGGAATGGCTAGCAGAAAAAAGGAGGTGATAATGCCTCTGTATAAGTCTTTGGTGCGACCTCATTTGGAGTATGGTGTGCAATTCTGGAGACCGCACCTTCAAAAGGATGTGAACAGGATGGAGTCGGTGCAGAGGGTTGCTACTAAAATGATTAATGGGCTTCATTATAAAGCATATGAGGACAGACTTAAGGATCTTAATATGTACACCTTAGAGGAAAGGCGGGATAGAGGTGATATGATTGAGATGTTTAAATACCTCCATGGCATAAATGTTCAGGGAGAGAGCCTCTTTCAATTGAAAGCAAGTTCTGCTACGAGGGGACATGGGATGAGGGTGAAGGGAGATAGATTCAGGAGTGATATGCGGAAATATTTCTTTACAGAAAGAGTAGTGGATCCATGGAATAGTCTCCCAGTGGAGGTGGTAGAGATGAGGGCAGTAACTGAATTCAAAAAATCATGGGACCAACACAGAGGATCTCTAAAGGTAAAAAGTGGACTGTTGTAGTTGTTGTTATGGAAGGACAGACTAGATAGGCCATGTGGTCTTTTTCTGTCATCATGTTTCTATGTTTCTATGAGTCGAGATCCGACCCCGCAGGGCCTCTAGGCACCCGCCCCGACGCCGGTGGCACCGGCGTCGAGACCCTCGGTCCCAAACGGGAGGTCGAGGGAGACCTCGACCGAGGACGACTTCGAGCCGCAAGGGACTCGCGTATCAGCTCGGTCTCCGGGGTCGACTTCGAAGTCGATGTGCCGGTGGTCGGGGCAGATGCGCCAGACAGGCTGGCCATTAGTGCCCGCTGCTGATCCATGAAGGCAGACATTCAGCTCTCCAAGGCTGTCAACCTGAGACTCAGCTCGGGTGACGCAGCAGCCCCCGACTTGGGCCCCGGCGGCGCCGGGCCCGACGTCGGTACTCGGGGAGGCGAGTCCACGAGGACAACAGGACTTACGTGTCCAGCAGACTCCGGCTCCATGCGAGGAACTTTAGTTGGCTTCTCCTGGTCCACGGGCCCGGGACGACGGTCGGGGGTCTTAGACCTGGCCCTCTAGGGCTCAAGGACCTCCTCCTCCGACGCCCTCGCGAGCCGCTTCCTCCTCTTACGTCCCCTTGTCCGAGGAGCTCCGACGCCTCTCGGGATCGGAATCCCGAGATGTTGAGGCCTCAGACGAGGTCCGGGCCCGGGCAGAGGCCGAGTCCGAGAAAAGCCTTTCACTTTGTTGCTGACGACTTTGGAGGGCCTTGGAAGACATTTTTCCACATGGCCCGCACGTTTTAGAATCGTGGTCCGGGCCAAGGCACCGAAGGCAGCAGTCGTGTGTGTCAGTGAGAGACATTATCTTCTTACACCGATCACACTTTTTAAAACCACTGGAAGCCATCGGGGAGAAAAGGGTCCCCGTGAGGTCAAAGGACCGGCCTTCCCGGGAAAAAGAAAAAGATTTGGCGCGAGCGCCTAGCCACTAAGGGCAAAAACCAGAAAAGGAAAAAAAGGATTCGATACCGGTGTACCGAACCCGGCGGGAGAGGAACCGACGTCGAATCCGAGGAAAAAAGCGAAATAACGCCAAGAAAAAACTTCTCTTTTCCGGGAAAAAAAGGACACACGTACGATGGGCTGCACGGAAAAAAAGAGACTGAGGTAAGATGGCACCTTTAGGCGGGAAGGGAACCACACATGCGTGCCAGCATTCCCAAAGGCTTTCATGGAAAGCTGGGGAAATGCTCCGCTGGGGCTTCATCGGCGTCGATGACACCCATAAGTGAGGACTGACTTCCTGCTTGGTCCTGGAGAAACTGCAGTACTACTGGCAAGAGAAAGGATCTTCATTGCATGAGCACATCATACTGTAAACCTACGCCACTTGAGGGCATAGGACTTTCTGGTGGACTGCCTCCTAGAGGCCAAGACCACCTCCTCAACCTCCTTAGGTAGAAGTAAGGGAGCTAGCACTATCCTTTCAGCAGCCAGGCCATCAACTTGAGGGACCTGAGATTGGGGTGCAGAAGGGAACCCTGCTCTTGAGACAGGAGATCGTGTTGGAACCCCAGAGGGAACAGAGTTTCCACCACCAACTGCAGCAGAAGTGGAAAACACAGTTGCCTCGGCCATCTGGGGGCTACCAGAATCACCGAGGCCTTGTCCCAGAGAATCTTGAACAGAGTTCGGGCCACCAGGGGCGTGGGAGGAAACGCATACAGGAGGCCCATAGACAAAGAGATCAGAAAAGCATCTGCTGCCATCCTCAGGGGGTGCGGCTGCCTAGAGCAAAACCTGGGCAGCTGACGGTTTTGTGGGCTTGCAAAGAGATTGATGGATGGAAGTCCCCAGCGGAGGAAGATCTGCTGGACCACCAATGGATTCAACTGCCATTTGTGAGGCTGGAGAATCCTGCTTAGCTTGTCTGCTAGGAAATTCTCCTGACCAGGTAGATAAACTGCTTTGAGAAACATGCCTTGTTTGACTGCAAAGGAGCAAAGGGCCAGTGCCTCCTGACATAGGAGCCTGGACCCCGTGCCCCCTTGTTTGTTCACATAGAACACTGCCACCTGATTGTCCGTCTGAACTAGGACAGACTGGTGAGAGAGGGTATGAGAAAACGTCTGCAGAGCGAAGCGGATTGCTCGCAGCTCCAAAAGATTGATTTGCTGCGTGGCCTCTCAAGGAGACCAAAGGCCCTGAGTGCACGTGCCCTGGCAATGTGCACCCCAGCCCTTTAAGGAAGCATCGGTCGTCAGCACCCTTGTGTATGCTGGAGCCTGAAAAGGTACCCCCCGAGAAGGTTTGGGAGATGTAGCCACCACTGTAAGGAGTCCAAAAGTGGTTTGGACACCTTTACTCTGTCTCGGAGGTCGCCTGTGGCCTGCATCCACTGATCTCTGCAGACAGGCATTCGGAGTCACAGGTGGCCCAGGAGCCGCAGGTAGTGCCTGGCGGAGACATGAGACTTGCTTTCGAACTGGTTGGCCAAGTCTATCAGTCTGTGGGCCCTATCTTCAGGCAAGTAAGCTCTTGCTTGAAGGGTGTCTAAGCTTGCCCCTATAAACTCTAGGTTCTGAGAATGGAGCAAAGTGGACTTTGCGTAGTTTATGACAAAGCCCAGATGCTGAAGAATTGAGACAGTGTGAAGAGTGGCTTGTCGGGTCTCCAGGAGAGACTGATCCCGATGAGCCAGTCGTCCAGTTATGGGAAGACAAAAATTCCCTGATTCCTGAGATAAGCCACCACCACCACCAGGCATTTGGTGAAAACCCTGGGGGCAGAGGTCTGGATAAATGAGGATGTGAGTATAAGCATCCTTTAGGTCTAAGGAGCATAGCCAGTCTCCCTGCTGGAGGTAGGGCAGCAGTATCCCAAGGGTAAGCATCTTGAACATTTCCCTCTCCAGAAACTTGTTTAGGTTTTGCAAGTCTAGGATAGGCCGGAGGCCTCCTGTCCTTTTTGTTACCAGGAAGTACCTGAAGTAGAAGCTTTGCCCTTTCAGGTGGTGAGGCACCGGTTCCACCGCCTGTTCCTTTAGAAGACTTGCCAACTCCTGAAGGAGGAGGTTCCTGTGTAGAGGGCATCTTGGAGGCTCCCCTGGATAGTAGGAGGGGGGTAGCTGGTGGAAGTGGAGCATGTAGCCCTTTTGGACTATGCTCAGTACCCAGGTATCCCCCTGTGATGGCTGGCTACCTGTAGGCATACAGGGTCAGCCGACCCCCTGTGCTGAGTGGAGCTACCGGCAGAGGAGAGGCTATGCTGTAGAAGTCAAAACCCCGCTCCCTACTGTGCAGAAGCCGTAGCTGGCGGCTTGGGGGTCTTATTTATTTATTTAACAGTTTTTCTATACCGCTCTATTTTAGATCAGAGCGGTTTACATTTAACAGCAACTATACAACACAGGCACTTTGAGTTGTATTTACAATAAACAGGGAGATCAACTTGGAAGTAACTGGGGGAAACTATTTACATTGTATTTACACTGGTATATGATTTCAGGCAGAACATATCTGCTGCCTACGGAGCCCATGCCCCTGCCCCTTGGCCTGCTGGCCCTATTGGGGAGCTGGAAAGGCCTGATACTGAGGGTAGGATTTGTAGGCAGCACCCTTCCTTGGGAAAAAGGGCTTCTTTCATGAGCCCTTCTTTTTTTGAGAAGGAGCAGAAGTCTTTCTGGACAGCCTTGTCCTGGTGAGAGTCTCAGTTTCTATTTCTGCAGCCTTTTCAGTCATGGGCTTACCGAATAGGTTGTCACCTCAGCACGGGACACAGACAACTTGTCCTGCACCCATGACTCCAGGTCCGATGATTGTAGCCAGGCTTGACGACGTGCACTGATGCCAGCCGCGGCAATCCGAGCCGAAGCCTCGAAGCCATCATAGGCTGCTCGAGAGATAAACTTTGAGCACTCTCGGATCCCTTTAGACAAGGCTTTGAACCTCTGCAAGGGTTCCTCGGAGAGGCCAGCTGAGAACCCGGCAATCTCCTTTGCCAAGTCCCTTAAGTACATGCTCATGTACAGCTGGTAAGTCTGGACATGGCAAGATAGCATTGAGCCCTGGAAGTACTTTCTACTGAGGGCATCCAGGTTCCGGGCCTCCTGGCCGGGGGGCAATAAGAAGTGCATCTTCTAACTCTTCAGGCGGTGCATGGCCGATTCCACAACCATGGAATTGTGCGGTAGCTGCACCTTTTGGAACCCATGGCTCTTACAGACTCGATAAATGGAATCGACCTGTTTGCTAAGAACCGACGCCGAGGCCGGTGCCTCCCACATATGGAAGAGCAGCTGTTCCAGCATCGGAGGAACCAGTACAGTAAGGGCTTCCTTTGAAGGAAAATCATACTGGAGGGCATCGAGCTCCTTGGCTCGAGGCTCCTCCTCAGCGTCCGCAGGGAATGCCAAAGCCTTGGCCATGTCCCTCACGAAGTCCGAGAACTGGGTATCCTCCGGGGGGGGGGACCTTCTCCAAGGCTCCGACTCCGGGGAGTCCAAAGGGACGCACCGGTTCCAGAAGGTGTCAGGAGATTCTTCGTCCTCCGTCTCCCACGCCTACTACTCCGAGGAGGAGTTGAGCGGCTCCAGCCATGTGGGCCTCGGTGCCACCCGCCCCGACGCCGAGGGCTCCGGCGTTGACGAGCTCGGCCTCGCATGGGAGGTTGAGGGGGACCTTGACCGAGGATCGACTCGAGACTTGATGGACTCAAGGATCGGCTCAGCCTCGGGGGTCGACAGACATCGAGGTCCCGGTGGTCGGGGCAGATGCACCAGTCAGACCGGCGATCAGCACCCGCTGCTGTTCCATGAAGGCAGCCAAGCTGCTCTCCAAGGCCGTCAAGCCTGAGTCCAAGCTCAGGAGACTCAGCAACACCCGACTCGGGCCACGACGGCATCGGGCCCGACGTCGGTTTTCCCGGAGGAGAGTCCACAAGGACAACAGAACTTACCTGACTCGGGGACTCCAGCTCCATGCGAGGTAGTTTGGACAGCCTCTCCGACTCCGAGAGCCCGGGGCGGTGGTCAGGGCTACGCGACCTGGCCCTCAAGGACCCAGGGGCCTCCACTGACGCCGCCCTCACGAGCTTCTTCTTCCTTTTGTGCTCCTGGGTGGGTGACCCCCTCTCAGAGGAACCACGATGGCGCTTGGGGTCAGACTCCCGAGATGTCGAGGCCTCGGGCCCGGCCGGACGCAGACTCTGAAAAAATTCTCTCACATTGATGCTGACTGCTCCAAAGTGCCTTCAATGACATTTGGCCACACGGGCTACAGAACCAGCGGGTCATGGTCGGGCCCGAGGCAGCAGTCATGTGTTTCGGTGAGAGACATAAGTTTCTTGCACCGATCACATTTTTTGAACCCGCTGGCAGCCATCGGGGGAAAAAGGGCCCCTGCAAGGTCAAAAGACCAGGCTGCCAGTGAAAATAACAAAAAAGGCGCAAACGCTAGTCACGAAAGAGAAAAACCAAAAAAAGAAATTCCGGACTTGATACCGGTGTACCGAGCCCAGGCGGGAAGGAGAACCGGCGTCAAACCGGATAAGAAAAAGCAAAAATCTCAGAAAAAAAATCTACTTTTCCCAGGTGACATGAACTCACGTCCATTGGGCTCCGTGGAAAAAGAAAGACTGAGCAAGATGGCACCCTTGGGCGGGAAGGGGACCGCGCATGCAGGTGCATTCCCAAAGGCTTTCCTTGAAAGCTGGGGAAATGCTCCGCACGAGGGCTCCGTCGGCGCCGTCACCCATATGTAAGGACTGACTTCCTGCTTGGTCCTGGAGAAACTATGTTACTTTCTAGACATGAAAGCCCATATAAATAACATGGTCAAGGCAGTCTACCACAAGATACGGACAATCTGGCATCTTCGACCACTGCTGGAGCCGGACGAATTCAGGACAATTTATCAAGCACTCATAATCCCCTACTTTGACTACACCAACTCAATTCTACATGGACTCCCGAAGAACACGCTGAACCCACTTCAGCTTGCAATGAACGCCGCCGCCAGAATACTATACGGAGCCTCAAGGAGGGATCACATAACCCCAATCTTGAAGCACTTCCACTGGCTGCCTGTCCACTGCCGACTCTCCTTCAAAATACTATTACTAACCTTCAAAGCCAACAACAATTGCTCCTCTGCCTCATTCACGGACCTCGTCCACCCCACTCCCCCCAACAGATCCAGAAGGTCATTCGCTGCCAACACACTGATAATCCCAAATTCAATCACGAAATGCTCGCAAGCAACAAGGAACAGAGCCTTTGTGTTCTATGCACCCACAAGCTGGAACGCCCTCCCAACCACCATCCAGTCCATTACAGACCTTGCCCAGTTTAGGAAGGCACTGAAACACCATCTCTTCCTCCTACACTACTCCCAGGCTCCCACAATCAGACATACCCAACCACCAGGACAGTGCCCCTTGCACACCCACATCACACTGATGCAACGCCACTAGCACAATTGTATAACCTGTAAATAGCAACATGAATATAGCTATCTATTCTTGTAAATAGTTGCTAAGCAACCCTGGTCAGTACTGTATTTGTGACCTGAGTGCCCAGCCTGTATATAGTTACCCATGTTAGTCTCAAGTTACACCACTTGCTCATTGCAATGTACAGTGCAGGTTTCCACCGCACTGTACAGGTTATTGTTTGCCTGTAAACCACACTGACTTTAAAGAGCGCAGTATAGAAAAGATGTTAAATAAATAAAAGTGTATATGGATTTTCAGAAAGCCTTTGACAAGAACCCTCTTGAGAGACTCTTGGTGAAATTAAAATCATGAGGTAGGAGGCAGTGTATGTTTGTAGATGAGGAACAGGTTAAAAGAAAGCAGAGAGTAGGGCAAAATGGCTATTTTTCTCAATGGAGAAGGGTGAATAGTGGAGTACCCAGGGATCTGTGCTGGGCCCACTGCTCTTTAACATATTCATAAATAACCTAGAAATGGCAACAAGTGAGGTGATCAAATTTGCAGCTGACACAAAATTATTCAAAGTTGTTAACACATAAGAGGATTGTGACAAATTGCAAGAGGACCTTGATAAACTGGAAGACTGGATGTCCAAATGGCTGATGAAATTTAATGAGGACAAGTGCAAAGTTAAGCACCTAGGAAAGAACAACCCAAACTATGGTTACACAAAGCAAGGTTCCAAAGATCTTGGGATTTCTGTGTCTACAGTTTGCAATGTTATTAAGTTTTCTGCTCATGGAACTGTCAAGAACATCCCAGGACAGGGTGGGAAGAGGAAAATTAATCCAATAAGTCTTTGAAGGTTAGTGTGAACTGCAAGAAAAACACCACATACAACACCCAAAGAGCTTAAGATTGATGTGGAGCAATCTGAAGTGGTGGTTTCAACCTGCACCATATGCCGTGCACTTAAGGAAGGACTTCATGGGTGGAGGCCAAGGAGGACTCCATTGCTAAAAGACAGATGTAAAAAGGTACACCTGATCTTTGCCCAAACTCATCTAAGAAACCACAATCCTTCTCAGAAAATGTTATGTGGACTAATGAAACCAAATATCTGAACAAATAGGGGTGACCTACACAAAGTGGTGTGTACACCCCTAAACAAGGTATGGGGAGAGGTGACCTGCACAGAACAGCAAGTGCACCTACTCTTGCCACCTTGCTGGGCAGACTAGATGGACCATACTAGTCTATCTGCCGTCACATACTATGTTACTATGTAACTTGAGCTCTTTGGCAGTGTAGACCAGCGATACATTTGCAGGTGAAGAAATGAAGCTTATAAGGAAAAAACACACCCTTCCTACAATTAAATATGGTGGATGTTCCGTAATGTTGTAGGGCTGGAGGCCTGAAATGTATTAAAGGAATCATGAAGTCAGAGGACTACCAAGGTATTTTGGAGCAAAATGTGCCTCCTAGTGTTAGAAAGCTTATTCTGTGTCAAAGGGCATGGGTCCTCCCATCAGGACAGTGAGCCAAAACATATATCCAAAAGTACAAAACAATTGTTAACAAGGAACACATGCACCATTTTAAACTGGCCAGCAACAAGTCCTGATCTCAATCCAGTTGAGAACCTTACCATTTCCCCTAGACGTATCCCATGTCTACAGCTACTGGGTTGTCTGTCTTGACTAGATTGTAAGCTCTGATGAGCAGAGACTGTCTCTAACATGTGTCTGTGCAGCGCTGCATACATCTTGTAGTGCTATACAAATGCTTAGCAGTAGTAGAAAGAGCTGAAATTTGCCACTGGTAAAAGGCATCCTCAAACATTCATGAGCTGGAACAAACTGCAGTTGAAGAATGGAAGAAACTACCAGCAGACACATGCACAAAACTTATAGATGGCTACAAGAAACGTTCAGAGACTGTCATCACTGCCAAGGGTTGTACAACCAAATATTAGTGAAGGATGTCATTATTCCTGTCCAGGTCATATTTTGATTTTTTCTCAGAAATTACTACAAGTTGCACAGACATCTTTTTTTGTTGTGTACCTTTGAATATACTATTAAAATATTATAATGACATACCACTGGAATATTTTCTATTATTTCTCAAGATATTGCACACAGCATACCTAAAATGCAAGGGTGCCAATAATGTTGACCACAAATATATCTTCTGAACTTTTATTACCACAGGTTTTTACCCAAACTGTAGAGGGTACAGATTTAGTTTTCATACCATCCATTATCATTATTAACCCTTTCATCTTTTTCAGATTTTTTTCTTCTTTCTGGAGCATATCACATTGAGCTCTCATTTTACCTGGCGCAATCTCATATATTTCCAAAAATCGTGCCTGATGTCTTTGCATTGTGCTGAAGTTCCTAAAAGAAAAAACAATCAAGAGGCCCATTTTCCAAAAGGCTGATTCACATGCCACAGCGGTCAGCCAGGTGTTTAAATACTGGCCTGATATTCCACTGAGCAGTGTTGTCTGGTTAAGTGCCAACACCTATAGAGTCAGCAGGATTTTTAGTCAGCGCTTTTCTGAACTGAATTTAGGACAGCCTTAGTTCATACAGTCTAAGTTGCCCAGAAAAGCACAGACTAAAAATCCTGCTAACCAGATAGAAATCGGCACTTATCTGGCTAGGGCTGATGGCACCCTCACTCTGCCCACGAACCTGCCCCTACACTAACCAGGTAGAGCCAGGGACAGTCTGTAGACATATTCAGCGCCTTTCAATATTGCAGTCAGCACCATTAACTAGCCAGCCTTCCACTGATCAACCAGCTCAGGGTTCTGAATATCAGCCCCTAGATTTATACAAATCTCTTATGTTCAAAGCAGTTATACATAGGTGTTTAGACTGGGGTGAGTTAGTTGTTATATCATTTATCAACGTTTCCTTAATGGGGTGGGGATATTATCCTGCTATTTTGAAATTGGCCATCTTCTACCCCACCCTCAAGAAAGCCCCACTGGACCAATTTCAAAAATAGTTACAAAAAAAAATGTTAATTTAGGGGACGCTTACTAGCGTTGAAACTTAGAAACTATTTTCAAAACTGTAATATACTGGATCGTTCTCATCTGGATTCCACAGAGATTACAGTACTAACTGCATTCCTAGCAGCATCTGTGAGCATTGAGTGGCAACTATATGGAGCCTCTCCCTGAGGAAACCCCTGATGAATTTCTTATGGGGGTGAAACTATGGCCTAGTTGGAGTGGACACCGATGCAGTTAGCCCTGAATTGGAAGATGCTTTGGACAAATGGCAAATTAAAAAGTAACTTCAACACATGCAGTTACATGCACATATTGGCAACTGAACTGGCTTAAGATGTTCAGCTATGAGATAAGTACACTGATTTCCAATTTCAAGTTGTAAGGTAAGTTTGCAGTTTCAATGACCTTTATATGGGACTCATGCGGAGCAGCAACAACACAGAAATCCACTGAGACATTAACGCTACTGACAATTTTGGATGTCTGATGTTTTAGCTAAAAGCTCTCTTCCGATAGCTAAAACCTGTCACTTCTTTCTCTATAACATTGGCAAAATTCATCCCTTCCTTTCTACACACACTACTAAGACCTTCATCCATTCACTAGTCACCTCCCGTCTTGACTATTGTAACCTGCTCCTCACTGGTCTCCCTCTGAATCATCTCTCTCCCTTCGATCTGTTCAAACTAAGCTGCGTGGCTTATCTTCCGCCGGTGTCACTATGCTCATGTAACCCACTTCTCAAGTCACTTCACTGGATCTCTATCCATTTCTGCATCCAGTTCAAACTTCTCCTACTTACGTACAAGTGCATTCATTCTGTTGCTCCTCACTACCCTTCTTATCTTACTCCACACTCTTCCTTAGGAACTCCGCTGCTCTGGCAGATCCCTTTTATTTGTGCCCTTCTCAGCCACTGTCAACTCCAGACTTCGTTCATTCCACCTTGCTGCTCCATATGCCTGGAACAACCTATCCGAGTCTGTGCATTGGGTTCCTCCTCTGGCCCTATTTAAGTCCAGGCTGAAGACCCACCTCTTTGAGGATACTTTTGCATCCTGATACTCCTCACTCTCTTGCTCACTACTTATGTGTGCCTTGCCATACACTAGTCCCCAGTTTTTCATTGTAAGCTCTAATGAGCAGGAACTGTGTCTTACATTTACAGTATATATACAGTGCTGCATATGCCTTGTAGCGCTATACAAATGATTAGTAGTAGGAGTAGTTTTTGCATGAGCGAAATGAGGGTACGAGAGGTTTTTGCATTTACAAAGTGTTTTTGAAGAGTTAATTGGTATCCTATTTTTCTAATATGTGAATCAACTCAGTAATTGCTTAAACCAATGGCACAATTTAAATTGATCTAAGGTTGGAGACACTGCCCATACAGCTTTTCAGCAGCTGGCCATTGCCGCTTTAAAATAAACATGGATAGCCCATATCAGCCTTTCATCTATCCTATTAGCGGTTGAGCATCGCTGTTAAATGGCTAGCTCACAGTGTCACCCTGACTCTGCCCCAGGGAATGCCCTCTTGCTCACTAGATAGTGACAGGACGTTTTAACCACTTAGAGGAGAGGGGGGGGGGGGATATTCAGCAGGCCAGGACCACTCTTATAATGGTTTACCTCATTTCTATTTAAAAACAAACAAACAAACAAAACAGACCCTACCAAGTTTTTCTAAAAATCATCTTATCCCTCTGCTCCCTGCTCCCCGGCTCAGCAACAGCTCTCCCGGCAGGGATCGAGCCGCCGGGGATAACAGGGCCCGCCTCCATCTTCAGCTGCCCAATCGGGGCAGCCAACGCTGCACATTTAAAGTAAGCGCCGTCGGGCGCAAAGGCCTCTGCTCCCTGCTCAGCAACAGCTCTCCCGGCAGGGATCGAGCCGCCGGGGATAACAGGGCCCGCCTCCATCTTCAGCTGCCCAATCGGGGCAGCCAACGCTGCACATTTAAAGTAAGCGCCGTCGGGCACGAAGGCCTCTGCTCCCTGCTCAGCAACAGCTCTCCCGGCAGGGATCGAGCCGCTGGGGATAACAGGGCCCGCCTCCATCTTCAGCTGCCCAATCGGGGCAGCCAACGCTGCACATTTAAAGTAACCGCCGTCGGGCGGGCCCACGCCTGAGGCAGCTGGCCCTTATACCTCAACGGCCACTGAGCCTTTAACAGATCGTTTCCAGCAGCTTGAGCTCCCACGAGGTTTAGCTCGCTTACCAACGAACCAGCCTACAGCACCGCACTTCCTTGCACAGCTCATGACCAGCAATGTAGATTTCACGCGACAAGAACTGGACTTTCCCTGCAAGTATAGCCCCACTATAGAGTCATCACATATCATGTCTATTGTAAATGTAATTTACTTATCTACTTAATATACTGTCGTCAGTACTACTAGTAGTACCAGTCACCTTTGCTCTGTGTATTTACCATACTGTTGTCAGAAACCTTTTAATGAATGCCAGTCACCTCTGTGTATTGTACATTACTGTTGTCAGTAACCATCTAAAAGTACCGATCGCTACTGGTACACTACTAGCAGCCACTGTACTGTTACCAGTAATCCTACATTGCCATTCAACCTTTTGTTTTCACTGTTATCAGTAGCCAATCAACCTAGATACTGTTGTCAGTAGCCCCATCAGCTCCAATCACTATTGCACTGCTACTAATAAGCTACTATTGCTAACAATCTACTCTACTGTGGTCAGTAACCTCACCAGTCTCAGTCATCAGTATACTGTTACCAGTTATCTAACCTTAACTACTGCCTGTGACTATATTGTCTATTGTGACCCAGCATACTGATCTAAGTAAGGTTGTTAATATCTTCCTAATAGTCAAACTGATTAACCTGCTCCCAATTTACATATTGCTCTGCTAAGATGGGCTCCCCCATTACCACCATAATAGGATTCGTTATCATCATATCAAGCTGGTTCTCCAACTCCCTCGCCTTAACCCCAGCATCCAAACAGATCCCTATTTTACGGAACCATGGGAGAAGGTGGTCTAATGCATCCCACGATAACATAACATGGGACAACCGACCACACCATCCCCACCTGCTACACATTACACTTCAACACAATCTGAAACCCAAACGATTTGAAAACCCCTACCCTCATAGCCTAAAATGTGCACTCATCAACGCCCGTTCTATCCGGAAGAAGTGGCCAGCCATCATTGACATCATTTCCAGCCACAGCCTCGATATACTCTTGGTCACTGAGACATGGCTAACCACCGAAGACAACATCTTAATCAACCAGATCCTCCCCCAGAATTTCACTGCACATTCAAGTCATAGACAAGATAAAAAAAGGAGGTGGCATGCTCATCCTCACAAGGTCAGACCTCCATTTTCAAACTGTAGACTCCACCAGTTCAAACCACCTTGAAACCGTCACCATCTCCAATAAACGCTGCTCAATCATCCTGCTTTACAGAGCACCCTCAGTCTCCCCAGACGATCTCTCTGCTATCATTGATCTTGCATCTAATACTCGGAACCCAAGCATCCCAAATTGGATCCTAGGTGACTTTAACCTGCCCACGCTACAAGATAATCAAGCATCAGCCTTCCTCGATGCCCTCAGCAATCTTGGCTTCAAGCAATTAGTTAATAATCCTACCCACATTAAGGGAAATATACTGGACCTAGTATTTGCCCCGCAAACCTCTCTTAACCCAGGACCAGCCCAGGACCCTATAACTTCCATAACCCCTGTTCCTTGGTCAGATCACAAACTGATCATCATCCAGATTCCCTCATACAAAACCTACACAAAAATCAACAAAATACAAAACACCACCACCAGACCGCCCTCTAGATGTTTTAAGCCTTACAACAGAGATCTTATCCTGGCTGAGACGCAACAACTCTTCTCTGAAACCACCCAGAACCTTGATGACCTAATCTCACACTGGAACAACTGCCTCAGTTCGATTGCCATACGTACGCCAACCAACAGGCCCCCAGGCAAAAGGATGAGTGCCCCATGGTACTCAGCCGATCTTAAAACATCACTTAACCAATTACGGAAACTTGAGAAACGCTGGCGCCAATCTCAGTCTTTACATGACCAGTCAGCATACAACTGTCATCTAACTGTTCATCGCAATGCAATCACAGACACTATGAAGCAGTACTACTCAAACACCTTAATGAGATCGCTTAATAAACTGCATGACCTTTTTGATCTGGTTAAGACCTTATCAAAAGAACCATCCTCTGGACCTCCACTGGAGATACACCCTCAAGATTTTGCAACGTATCTACAATCCAAAATATGCCAGACTGACAAAATTTCTACCACAACCTTCGAAATAGAGCAAGACTGCCAAACACTAACCATGTTTTCTACCCCCACCAAGAGAGAACTTGAAGACACTATTGCGGCCCTAAATATCACTACTGCCCAGTGTGATCCATGCCCAGCCTTCCGGATCAAGGAGCTTCGCAGCCATTTCAGCCCAGTACTGTCCAAAATAATGACCCTCTCCTTCTCAACCGGCTACTTCCCTTCCGCCCTTAAACGCACCTCTATTAGACCTCTGCTAAAAAACTGCAAACTTGATCCCCAGCAGGTGGAATCCTATAGACCCATATCCAGCATTCCACTTCTTGCGAAGATCATTGAAAAGGAAGCTCAACGACAATTACAGGATCACATCGACTCCACTGCACCGTTAGACCCATGCCAACATGGCTTTAGAGAATTCCACGGAGTGGAAACCCTCCTCACCACTCTCTTCTGCAAGATAATCACAGGCATTGATGACATCCGTAAGGGTTTTGCTCTTATCTTTCTGGACATCGCTGCAGCCTTCGATTCAGTAAATCTTGAGCTTCTATTAAGACGACTAATCGACAAAGGCATTAATGGACTAGCACTCGAATGGTGCAGATCCTACCTGTCTGAAAGATGGCAACATGTTCGTTCTAGAGGGACAAATTCTGAACCTTTCCACCAAAGTCAAGGAGTCCCACAAGGATCCTCCCTTTCTGCACTCTTGTTCAATATTTACATGCAGCCAATTTGTAACATCATCCGGTCCTTCAATGTTGACTGCATGTTATACGCAGACGATGTCCTTCTCTACATTCCTTTCTCTACCGAGCATCTCGACCTCTCCCCACTGACGAATTGTTTCAATGCAATATCAGACTGGCTTCTTTCTCAAAACATCAGAATACAACACAAGAAAACCGAAGTACTCTTCATTACGAGGAACCTCAACTTTACCCCACCAC